>CM069541.1:58727500-59033403 GCA_035773235.1 Eospalax fontanierii
GACCCTGCGCACTCAGCTCCTATCCCTCCTTACTCCTACTTCTTTGTTTCTTCTGGGGCACACTCCTGCCCTGGGGATCTGTTCTTTCTGTTTTCCAGTCTGTCCACAACACTTCATATCTACTTCCTTGAGGTCTCTGCCCAAATTCCTGGTCCTTAATGAAGGCTTTATTTTGTGTGTTTCATTCAAAGCACTAGTCACGATGCCTACAGCTGGGCATGTATTAGACAATAAATATTGAGTGACTAAGAGTGAACATGGTTTTGTGTAGACATATGTTCTCTAAAAACATAATTTTATCATCATTATACACTCAGCACCAGTTCTGTTGAAAGATGTGCCTCGTGGACAGGTCTGTGGATAAAACTAAGCCTTAGCTACCTATGACCCTGACTGAAAGCTAAAACTAAAATTATGCCGCAAGAGAGAAACCAGGTGATTCATGGAGGTGTCTTAGCATGACCAAAAGCAAAAACCATTTGAGAATGAACAAATCAACTAGGGGTCTGGAGAGATGACTTGGTGATTAAGAGTACTCACTGGCTGTTCTTGCAGAAGATCTAGATTTGAACCCCAGTACCCACATAGCTGCTAACAACCATCTGTAGCTCCAGTTCCAGGGGATCTTATGCCCTCTTCTGAATTCTGTGGACATTGCACCACATGGGTGCACTTAATATGCATGAAGGCAATGTTCGTACACATAAAATAAAAATGATAAAAAGCTTTTATTTGTTTATTTTTAAATCTGTCTTATTATTTTGTGAGTATGTGTGCACATATATACTATGGAGCACCTGTGGAGGTCAGAAGACAACTCATGGGAGTTAGTCCTCTCTTTTCACCATGTGAGGGGCACTGAAGGGTGGTTGGGCTTGGTGACCCAGGGTTATGGAACATCTGGCTCTCTCAGAGGCAGTCAAGTTTCAGGTGAGGTGGAGAGAGGGTGTTCGCATTGCCCCACCAACCCCTGCAGCCTGTTCTGGTCTGCAGGGTGTATAGTTAGTTCTCCCAGTTGCCTAGTAATAACCCTGGGAATCAAGGAAGCTGAGATTTGAGAGTTGGACAGGAACTCCTGAATGTGTGGCTTTGGACTTGGCTATTTTCATTCCACCTTATGTCCTGGATAAGTTCCCTGGATTTTTGAGAAATGTTCATTTTTTGTTTTACTATTATTTATTTACTCATCTATTATTTGGGTTATTTTGAAACGGTATCTACCTGTAATCTCAGCTGGCATGGAACTCTCTGTGTAGACCAGAATGGCCTCAATCTCATAGAGATCCCTCTGCATCTGCCTCCTCTGTGTTGGGATGAAAGACCTGTGCTGCCATACCCACCCATTTTTTATTATTCATATAAATGTGTGTGTATGTGTGCCACTCTGTGTCATAGTGCCTGTGTGGAGGTCAGAGGACAACCTTTGAGAAGCAGATCTCTCTTTCCACCTTTATGTAATGCATGTTCCAGGGATCAAACTCAGTTCACCAGGCTTGCTGGCTGCGAAAGCCTCTTTATCTACTGAGCCATCTTGAGTGCTTCCTGTATTTGTTTTATTAAATTTTCATTGTTTTTAAATTTTATTATATATATTTATTTATTGTCTCTTTGAGACAGGGTGTCCCTGTATCCCCAACTGGCCTGGAACTGAGGATGTAGACCTGGCTGGCCTTGAACTCACAGAGATCTGCCTGCCTCTGCCTCTCAAGAGCTGGGATTAAAGGCATGTAACACCATGCCCAGCAATTTTATTTAATGTGTGTGAATGTTTTGCCTGCATGTACATAAGTGTACCACATGTGTGCAAGGCTGGTGGAAGCCAGAAGAGGCTGTCAGGCCCCTGGGATCAGGAGTTAGAGCCAATTATGACTATCATGTATGTGCTAGGAATCAAACATGAGTCCTCTGCAAGAGCAGACAGTGCTCTTAACGATCTGCACCATCTCTTCAGCCCCTATTTGTTTATTTTTACTTATGCTTAAAATTTTAATTTCTTTTCTTTGTGTGTATACATATGCATCCCATGTGGATGGCAGAGGACTGCATGTGGGAGTCAGTTCTCTCCTTCCACTATGTGGGTTCCAGGGATCAAGCTCAGGGGTTGGTGGCAAGTGCCTTTAACTACTGAACCATCTCACTAGTATATGTATGTCCCCCCTCTCACCGCCTTTTTAGTTTGTTTTAGGATCAAAGAATATTCCATAGTATAGATGTAGCCTACTTTCCTAGGAGCCTAAAGAATTTGCTAGGCCATTTCCAGTTGTCCGATTTTAGATGTGGCCTAGCGCCATCTTGTGCAGGTGCGGCCTCATGCCTGCGCAGTGAATCTGCAGGGTGAACTCCTAAAGGACAATTTCTGGGTCAAAACTATGTGCTTTTGTCCCTCTCAGTGATCTAAAAGCTCAGATGCCTGCTACAAGGACTGTGTCCATGGGAGCTGAATGAGAAGTAGCTCCAGGCCTGTCCCACATAGGGTGTTGCCAGAGCACTTGGGAAACACAATGGGTTCAAATAGTGAACTCTGGGCTGGTGAGATGCGTCCGGGATTAAAAACACTTGCTGGGGGCTGGAGGTGTCTCAGCAGTTAAGGGCATGTTGGGACTGTTCTTGAAGAAGAGCGGGTTTGAGTCCCAGCACCAATGGCAGCTAACAATCCCCTGTAACTCCAGTTCCAGGGATCCAACAAGGCCCTATTCTATTTTCCGAGGGTACTGCATGACATGCAGTGTACAGGCCGGCAATACAATCATACACATAAAGTAAAAGTAAAAACAAATTGAAAAAATTTAAAAGCACTCGCTGCTCTTGCAGAGGACCTGAGTTCAATTCCCAGCACCCATGTGGTAGTTCCATTGCCTTCTTCTGGCCTCAGAAGGCACTGCACATACAACAGGTATATATATATAAAAACATTTGTACAAATAAGAATAAATAAATCTTGAGCCAGGCATGGTGGCACACCCCTTTAATCTCAGCACTCAGGAGGCAGAGGCTGGCAGATCTCAATGAGATCAAGGCCAGCTTTGTTTACATGACAAGTTCCAGACCAGCTGGCACTAAAGGGAGACCCTGTCTCAAAAAGCAAAGAACAAAAAAATACATATATATTTTTAAAAATTGAGCTCTTGGGGCTGGAGAGATGGCTCAGGGGTTCAGAGCACAGGCTGCTCTTGCAGAGGATCTCTTTGGGAATTGCATGATCTAGGTACACTTCCTTACATGCAGGCAATACACTCATACACCTAGAAAAATAAAATTAATAAATAAAATAAATATTTTGTTATTTTTATTTTCTGTGTATGAAGCAAGCAAATAAGTAGCCTGTTTGGGAAATTTGTTTCTTTTTTTGAAACAGGATCTCACTATGTAGTCCTGGCTAGCCAAGAACTCACTATGTAGACCAGGCTGACTTCAAACTCAGATATCAGATTTCCCTGTATTTGGAGTTACAGTTGTTAGCCATCATGTTGGCGCTGGGAACTGAATCCTAATCCCCTGTAAGAGCAGCCAGTCCTCTTAACTGCTGAGCCATCTCTCTATCTCTCTAGCCCCAGCACTACTTGATATATATATATATATATATATATATATATATATATATATATATAATTTTTTAAACCAGATGTGGTGCAGGCTGTCTGTGAACTGAGCACTCACAAATGGAGGCAGGAGGATCAAAAGTTCAAAGTCATCTTCAGCTACATGAATCTGAGGGCCATCCTGGGTTACATGAGATTCTGTCAAAAAGAAAGAAAGAAAACAAACTTGTCTCACTATGTAGGCCAGCAAGGCTGGTCTTATGGTCTCAACTCTTGATACTCCTAACTTTGCTTTTCAAGTACTAGGATTATTGAGGCATGGACCACAGTTCCATCCAGGACTTTTCCTGGGTATTCAAGCTGTCATATATATACAGATACACACACACACACACACACACACACGTACATTTGTGTATATATATGTATATATATAATTTTTAGACTATTTTACCTCTTTGACAATTTCATACATGTATACAATGTATCTTAATCATATTTACCCCCAATTTCCCTGCACCCCTCATTTATAAATTATTTTTAGCAGTGCTGTGGATTGAACCTGTGACATCAGGCAAGCTTGCCAAGTGCTCTATCACTAGGTTGCATTTACAGGCTGTCTACAGTTTTTACTATCATCAATGATGAGCTATTTGGTATCCTTGAGGCTCAGTGACAGCAAATCAGGGAGAATTTCCAGAGTTGAACTTCTAGGTTAAAGAGGAGACTAGATTATTCTGGTGTTTAGTCTCCCAACAAAATCTATTACTTCCTCCACTATGCTTTTGTCCCCACTACTTTACTAAAGTTGTTGTCAACAAGGCCACTAGATTTTATCCAAAATGCCATTTTCAGTGAGTGACCCATTTTCTGGTGATGCACACACATACACCCTATCCATGTCTGTTCTGCTCCTGATAGTGTTGAACTCAGAGTCTCCCAGATGCTAGGCAAATGCTATATCCCCAGCTCCAGACTTATCTTTACTGAGCTGTCTGGGACAGTTAATGCCTGGAACTACCCTTTTTTCCTGAAGATTTCTCCCTTGGTCTAGTGCAGCAGGTCTTTCCTGGCCTCATTTTCCTTAGGAAAGGATGGCAGGTGAGGGTGGTATCGAGCCTGGTAAAGAGGAGTCACTTCTTTAATCTAGACCTTTTCACTCCCATAATCTTGAACTTCTTTTTCTTAAATTTATTTTGAATACTTCATTAATTTTTTTTATATGTACAAGTGTATTACTTGCATGTATGTAAGTGCACCTGTGTTGTGCAGTCCCAAGGAGGACAGAAGAGGGCATCAGATCCCCTGGAACTGGAGTTGAGGAAGGTTGTTTAGTTGCCATGTGGTTGCTGGGAGTCGAACTCCGGTTCTCTGTAAGAGCAGCCAATGCTCTTAACTGCTCAACTATCTCCTTTTGAATGCTGCTGAACTTCCTTTTGAATGCAGTTTTTGGAATCCTTGATGATGTATGAAATTTTTCTAGGGCTTTTTGGCTAGTTGTACTTCTCAGGAAGACTTTTCTATTGCAACCCCCCCAATCCCGCTCCCCCCAGTTCCACCCCCCCGAATCGTGCCCCCCCCCCCAGCCTAATGTGTTGCTAATCTAATTCCTGCTAGTCCTTGGCTGGAACAGAGTTTTGATGAGGAGGATCCTTTCCTGGGTGGCTACTGGGAACCAGACCTGGGCAGGTTTCCAAGTCTGACAAAAGAGGAAATAGGCCCAGAGGACTAGTTGATTACTGCCTAGAGGCTCAAGACTTGGTCTGGCAATCAGGCACCTGTGGTTTCTTACTGGGTGACTTGGGAAAGTTACATATCTGACCATCAGCACTTTCAAGAAGCATAATATATGTGAATAACAATTGGGATGTAGGTGTAGGCCAGTGGTGTGGCACCTGCTTGGTATGCAGTGAGCCCTGGGTTCGATCCCTAGTATTTAAAAAAACCAATCAATCAACCAACCAATCAACATGCAAGCAAGCAATTGCTTCTGCAGGATGAGGATTTAGGAAGAGAAACTCATAATACTTTGGGTCTTTGCCTGACACATTGTAGTCACTCAATTGGTAGTTGTGCCCTTTAGGGTGTACTGGGGATTGAATCCAGGGCACTCTACCTATTAGAATTTGGGGTGAAAAGGCCACGTGATAAAGACGTAGAAACAGCATCCGACCTTCAACGCATGCAAATAGCTTTATCAGCATGAAGGGGCGTGGTGCAACCTTCCGAAGGGCATGAAGATTGGGGCTTTGGGGTTGGGGGAGGTCTGGATTTATAGGTGTAACCAGAAAGTCCCAGAAAGGGGGTCGTGCCTTCCTGGAATCCCAGAAGGTGGGTGTCTTCCCAGAATCCCAGAAGGTGGGGTTTGCTTTCTTGGGTGGTGTCACGCTCCTCCCTGGGATCAGGGTAGGGGAGATGGGGAGTTCCGGTAGGGGTTTGATAAGGAACCAGGCGTCTTTTGCTGCGGGCAGCGTGTTCTGAAATAGCCATCTCTCTATCCTAGGCGTGGGGGTGGTGGCAGGTTGTTCTGTTCCTTCAGCTATTTCTTAGACTGATTTTCCTTCAGTACTAGTGAACGCAACTTCATCCCAGTGGCTGTCTCTATTAGTCAATTTAACAAGCATTTCATTTTTTTAGTGTAAACTTCCTCATTTGGGCCCTCCACCCATTCAACCGCACTTGGGATCTGTGTATATTTTCCATCGTCATCGCATTCACATCGAAACTGAGCATCAGGGGATCAGAGGACTAGCACCTCAAAGTGAAGTGAGGCCGCCGGCTCCCCGCGCCTCGCAGTCCGGGTTTCCAACCTTCGCAGCGCGCCCTGCCTCGCGGCGCCATCTTTGAACCTGGAACTCGCGCCTCACTTCTCTCTCCACCACGACGAGCTGCACCTGACCCAGACGTGGCGCCTGGGAATAGGATAGCCAGAACCATTCATATTTGTCTTACCGGTTGAAGAGAATTTTTTTTTTTTCCCTCTTGGGCCTTAGGGAAAGACGGTGTGGCCAATTCAAAAATGGCGCCGGCAGCTTCAAGGCCCCGTGTCGGACTTCCGCTTCCTGGAGGGTCTGGTATCCCGGTCACGTCTGAGTGCGCCTGTGCGCCAGGGCGGGGCCGTCGCCATGGCGATGCATGGGTCGTCCAGGCCGCTTCGTAGGGCGGGAAGCGCCGGGTCCGCCGCACTGGCTGCTGGCGGGACTGGCGGCGCCGAGGGGCCCGGGCGGCCTGCGCCTCTGCTGGACGAGACCCTGGGCGTGGTGTCGGTGCTCTCGCAGTGGAGGGGCGTCCAGGGCATCCGCGGGGAGACGGTGAGGGCGCGGCGCGGGGGAAGGCGGGGTGCAGCGCCGCGCCAGCGAGGCCTCCGTCGGGTTTTAAAGAGCTCTACTTTTGTATTATTTCATTTTATGTGTGAGTGTGTTGCCTGCATGTGTGTAAGTGTGTAAGTGCACCCGTGCTCTGCAGTTCCTGAGGAAGTCAGAAGAGGGCCCCAGATGGGAGGGCTTAACGTTTTTTTTAATGTAGCCTCAGCTGGCCTGGGACTCACTATGTAGATCAGGCTGCCCTCAAACTCAGACATCGCCTTCCTATGCCTCCCCAGTGTTGGTAGTAAAGGCGTGCGCAGGCATGCCCAGCCCCATTTTATGTATTTGTTGTGGGGTACAAGTGTGCCATAAAGCATTTGTGGAGGTCAGAGGACTCGTGGGCATCCTTCCACCCTGCGGGTTCTGGGATCAAAATCAGGCTTAGCATCAAGTGTCCCACCTGCTGAGCCATCTTGCTGGCCTGCCGGTTCCCTTTATGCTGTTTGAAGGCTGCAGGGGCAGAAGAAAGTGCAGGTTGCTTTTTACAAGTTAATTTTTTTTCCTCTTGATATCAGTGATCCATGTCCAAAGTTTAGAGAAAAATTAGATAGGCAAAAAAGGGGCAGGGCGAGCTTGGTGGCACAACCCTGAGATTCCAGCCCCTGGGGTGTGGAGGCAGGGGGATTGCCTGTTGGAGGCCAGCTGGGCTACATGAGTTCTTGCCTCAAAAACAAGAAATGGGATGGAGGGATAACTGTTCAGAGGCCTTGCTGCTTTTCCAGAGGGCCTGACTGTGGTTCCTAGCACCCAAGTTGGGTGCCTCATAAACACCTGCTTCTCCACCTTCAGAGGATCCTCTGCAGGCACTGGCACACGTAGAGACACAGAGATGTGTACATGTATACATAAATAAACATAAGAGAATTCTCCAGAACACATGTGCTTGATACAAAAAGACGAAGGGTAATTGGAGGCTTTGTGGGGTGTTGCTTGGTGATATGGTCCTTGCATAGCATGTGGAAGGCCCTAAATTCTACCCCCAGCACTGCAGTCCTAATGATGAATAAACAGTAAAAATAAATAAATAAATAATGAATAAATGAGGTTCTGGGATCAAATCTACTTCCTCTCATAGGCAAGGCAAGCACTCCACAATGTGCTTACACCCTCGGGCTAAAAGATACTTACTTTAAAAATAAATTTGTTATTTTTATTTTATGTGTATGAATGTATTGCCTGCATGTATATAAGTGCACCCATGTCGTGCATTGCCTGAGGAAGTCAGAAGAGGGTGTCAGATCCCCTTTGGAACTGGAGTTACAGTTCACTGCTCTGTGGGTGCTGGGAACTGAACCTGGGTTCTCTGCAAGAGTATCCAGTGCTCTTAACCATTGAGCCATCTCTCAACCCCCGGGCCCCTCTCTCTCTCTCTCTTTTTTTTTTTTTTTTTCCTTAGACGGGCTCCCTGTAGCCCCAGCTGTCCTGGAACTCACTATGTAGACCAAGCTGGCCTTGAACTCACGGAGATCTGCCTACCTCTGCCTCCAAAATGTTAGGATAAAACTTACTTAACCATTTCCTTTGGATGAACTGTTGGAATGTCTCCTGTTTTCCTTTTATCATCAGTAAACTCAGTAATAAAGCTCATTTCAGGCTCTTGGAGAAAGTCCTCTAATCTGGCCATCCCCACGTGGGCTGGTGCTTGTACATTTAAATAGTAGATTAGAGACATTCCTAGTCTGGCTTTTGCCATAGGCCCATCTGTTCATAGAGGGACAGTGTCCTGGACCTTGGCTTGAGATAGGGCTTCAGAGTGTGAACTCTTATTAGGGCCTGGGGCATGGGCCAGTCACATGATCGATCCCCAGTGGGGCATTATTAGAGTCCTGGAATGTGACCTTGCTGATCTGGAAGCACAGAACTGTTCTTAGGGGTGGTTTGAGTGCTGACGCCAGTCCAACTGCTGGAGCCTACACTGAATGCCTTGGAGAGGCAGCACTTGTACGCATGGCGTTCAGCCTGCAGGGATTCTAGGCAGCTGGTCTGTGGCCTGACCTGGGACTCTGGTTTTATGAAACCTCCCAGGTGATTCTAATGCTGAGTTCATAACCACTAATTTAACTCAGTGTTTCTAAAGCGCTGACTGATCCTATCAAAATGTAGGGTACCTTTTTTCCTTTCTAAAAAATTGTAGCCAGGTGTGGTGGCTAATGCCTGTAATCCCAGCATTTGGGAATAAAATCAGGAGGATCAGGAGTTCAAGGTCAGCCTTGGCTACCTATTGAGTTTGAGGTTGGCTTGGGATATGTGAGCTTTTTCACACATGCATTAATTTAACAAAGACTTGTGGCCCAGTGGGCAGGTGAATCTGTGTGAAATTGAAGTCAGCCTGGTCTAAATAGTGAGTTCCAGAGCAGCTGGGGCTAGAGAGAGACCCAGTCTCAAAAATAAATAAATTAATTAATTAATTAAAAAATAAAGAATTGCAGTAAAATAATGTAACACTTTTTTTTTGAGCCTAGATCTTGCTCTTTTTGTCCTGGGTGTCTCTAGATACCTGGGCTTCGGTGGCCTTCCTGCCTGTCTCTCTAGTGGCCGGGACGGCAGGTACTACCCACCACACACCGCTTTATTTTTATTTTATGTATATGAATGTATTGCCTACATGTAAGTGCTCCTGTATCATGCAGTGCCTGAAGAGGACAGAAGAGGGCATTGGATCCCCTGGAACTGGAGTTACAGATGGTTGTTGGAGTTATGTGGGTGCTGGGAACCGAACCTTGATCCTCTCCAAGAACAACCAGTGCAGTAACTGTTGAGCCATCTCCCCAGCTCCCTAGCCTTGTCTTTCAAGGCACATACAGAGTCCCAGACAGTAGTAATTGCTGCGAAGGTGGCTTCCTGGTCCTTCGAAGCCTCTTCCCTCCTTTGCCCTGTGCTGTCGTTATCTGCTGTTTGCTGCTGAAATGCTCAAGAGCCAGTTGTGCACTGGAGATGTGTCTTATGTGATACAGTGCTTGCCTAGTGGGCTCTAGGCTCAGTCCCCAGCACTGAATAACCCAGGTGTGGTAGTACATGCTTGTAGTCCAGGTGGATATAACAGGATCAGAAGTTCAAGGTCACCCTTAGCTACTTGGTAAGTTTGAGGCCAGCCTGGGATACATAAGACCCTGTCTTAGAGTGGAGACTGAGAATTCAGATCACTCAGTCACTCAGTCTGGCCAGCCTAGGGAGGTAGGTGTAAGGCAGGAAGGTGGTGGGGACGAGGCCAGCAGGTAGCTTAACTTGCCATTCCTTGCTGACAGCTTACCCTTCCTTGGGTTCCCTCCTCAAGAACCCAATCCACCACTTTTGAGACAAGGTCTCTGCTTGGCCTGGAGCTTACCAGTTGGGCTAGACTGGCTGGCCAGTGGGCCCCAGGAAGCTGCCCAGCCCTGGGATTGCGAGTGTCTGTGGCCATGCTTTGTCCCCAACCCATCCCTCAGATGGTCTCACTGTGTAGTCCCTGGCTGTCCTGGAACTCAGATCTTCCTGCTTCTGCCTCCTTAGCATGAGTGCAGTGTCTGGTATTGATAGATGAATTCTGTGAACTTGTATCCTCAGACTTGTAAGGCAAGTGCTTTACTAAGCTGTCCCCTATTCCTCGGAAAGGGAATCTAGAAGGCTCTAACTCCTGGTCGTTGTGGTGTTTTCTGGCTTTGATGCTGGGGATGGACCTGAGGCTGGAGTATGCTAAACACAGGCTTTACCACTGAGCTGTACCCCAGCTCCAACACCTTAACAGCTTTGCCTTTGTTTATAATTCCTTACCATTCCCAGAAAGTTTTTCGGCATGTGGTCATTGAATTTTTGCTGTGTTTTTTTTTTGTGATTTTGGTGCTGGAGATCAGAGTTGGCACATGACAGGATACATGTCTGTCACTAAGCTACATTACAAACCTAGTATTGGATGCAATTTTTTTTTTCTTCAAGTGTAGAGGTACGCCCCTGCATACCGCACTCTGGAGCCTGGGGCAGCAGGGTCTCCAGCTGAGGCCATCTGGGCTACCTAAGAAGACTGTCTTTTTTTTTTTTTTTTTTTTTTTTAATGTTTTGAGACAGGGTCTCCTTGTAGACCCAACTGTCCTGGAGCTCGCCAGGTAGAGACCAGGCTGGCCTCAGTCTCAGAAGTCGGCCTGCCTCTACTTTCTGAGTGCTGGGATTAAAGGTGCACACCACACCCAGCCCAGAAGACTTTTGTCATTTTTTTTTCCTTTTTATTTTACGTGTTTGAGCGTTTTACCTGCGTATATATGTAAATGCACCATGTGTGTGCAGTGCCCACAGAGAGCAGCAGAGGGCATTGGATTCCCCCAAACTGGAATTGAAGATGGCTGTGAGCCCCTATCTGTGTTCTGGGAACTGAACCAGGGTCCTCTGGGAGAGCAGCCAGTGCTCTTAACCACTCAGTCATCTCTCCACTCCAGAAGACGCTGCCTTTCTTATTTATTTATTTATTTATTTATTATTTTTGGTCTTTTTGAGACAGGGTCTCCTTGTAGCCCCAGTTGTCCTGGAACTTGCCATGTAAACCAGGCTGACCTTGAACTCACAGAGATCTACTTGCCTCTGCCTCCCCCGTGTGCTAGGATTAAAGGCATGTGCCATCATGCCTGGTTAGAAGACCCTGTCTTAAAAAGAAAGTTTTTCTTCATTTTCCTTTCCTGTTTGAACATTTGTTATTTACTGAATAATTAAGCAGAAAAGAAAATTTATGGAGTTGGGCATGGCTGTGCTTGCTGACTGTCTTCTGAGGTGTCTTGGCTAGCTGTGCTACTCATTTGTTTAGGCAGGGTCTTACTATGTAGCCCAGGCTGGTCTGGAGCTCACTCTGTACCCCTGCCAAGGTTGTGGCTGCATGTTAACTCGCGCAGTATTCTCTTTGAAACAGTGTTGGAGTTAAGTCTGATGTGATGTGCGGCCAGAACTTCAGTGTTTGCAGAGAACCCTGAAATGGGGAGGCAGCTTACTGTCATGAGAACAGACATTTAGTGTCAAGAGTCAGACTGGAAGTGGGCTGGAGAGATGGCTTGTGGTTAAGAGCACTGGCTGCTCTTGCAGAGGACCTGAGTTTCATTCCCATCACCCACATGATAACTAACAACTATCTGTAATTCCAGTTCCAGGGATCTGACACCCTCTTTTGTCTTGCTCGGGAATTGCACTGCATGGGTATATATACATGTAGGCAAAACACTTATATACATAACATAACAAAATTTTTTAAAGAAGGAGGAGGAGGTCGTCAGAGATGGCTCAGCCACTACAGTGTTTGTATGAAGATTACAGTTCTGATCCCAACACCCACAGAAATACTAGGTGACTTTATGGGCCACCTTTAATGTTAGCACCTGGGAGATGGAAATGAGACCCTGGATAGACTGGCAAGCTCCGGTTCAGCAAGAGACCATGGCCCAGTATCTAAGGTGGAAAGCAATCAAGAAAGACACTGATGTTAGCCTTGTGCCTGCACTCATTTGAATTCACACCCACATACATAGGTGCCCCCCCCCACAAGGACATGCTTGCACCACTGTGTAGCCAAGGATAGTGTCAAACTAGCCTGAGCTGAGCTACTACTGAAAGTCATCCCTTTAAAAAAATATTTTAATGTTTTTATTTTGTGTGTGTTTTGCCTGCATGTAAGTTCACCACATGTGTGCAATGCCTGTAAAGGCCAGAAGAGGGTGTCGAATCCCCTGAAACTGGAGGTAGGATTGTTGTTAGCCACCATGTGGGTGCTGGGAACTGAACCTGAGTCAAAAAAAGCATCCAGTGCTCCTAACCACTGAGCTATCTCTCCAGCCATCCAAGTCATCTCTTATGTCTTTGGGTCATTGCTTTCCGAGCCTTGTCTCCTTGGGGAACACTTTACCATCTCTGCATGTACGTTTGAGCATCAGCTCAGCCAGTCCAGGCCTGAGATCTTCACACCCAGGGCCTGACTCGCCATGGAGTCTCTAGGTCAACCCTGGAGTTACCTAGATCTCTGCTTTCCAAGATTCCCAGTCTTTGCTTTTCCTTCCTGTAATAAAGAAGCCTCACCTCACCCCCAAGCCTCCTGTGGACCTGCCAGAGTCCCACGCCCTGCTGAGGCTGCAAGAAAAGCCTGGGTTTCTGCCTTCCCACTGAAGGGTGTTCCTGCACCTTATCTGGCTCCAGCCCACCCTGGCCTGCTCTACAAGCACTGATGCATTTCTTTTCTGGTCTTTTTTGAGACAGCATCTCCCTGTAGCCAGGGCTGACCTGGAACTTGATATGGAGACCAGGCTGGCTCGATCTCAGAGAGATCTGCCTGCCTCTGCCTCCCAAATGCAGTACCTAAGGTCTTTTTGTTGTTGCTATTTAGTTGCGAATATATGAATTATTCATTGTGTAGAGCAGTTTCATTATGACTCTTTTGAGACATGGGTGGGTACAATTATTTTTCTGGGACAGAGTCTCCTGTAGCTCAGGTTGGCTTCAGATTCCCAGTATGCCTGCTTCAGCCTCCTGAATGTTGGGATTACAGGAGTGTGCCACCGTGCCTGCCATATGCATTCTCTTTCTTTTTTAAAGAATTAAAAAAATTTTGTGTGTGTACATCTGTGCACATGCTAGATATGCAGACAGGTGAGATCAGACCCTGTGCTGGAGGGAAGCTGGAGGGAAGCCCAGTTTGCCAGCAGGAAGGTTTGAGCAGGTGTGTAGGTAAAGATGGGGTGCTGAGTACCTGCCTTCCACGGAGCTGCCTGGCTCTGCCTATGACTAGGAGGGGGAAGTGGCAGGTCCCAGAGTCTGTGGTCCTGTGAAGGGCTCTACTCAGAGCCTTGGTGGGTGGCAGTGATCCTGGCCTCGCCCCCAAGCCCTCATTTGGTAGACTGGATAGATTTGTGTCCAGGAAGCGGCTGCACCTCCTCTGGTCTGGTCCGTGTCGCCGTGCCCAGCTAAGCAGGCATGGGGCCCTGTGCAGATGGCAGGGTGAAGAGAGGGTCCGCCCTCCACCCCTGGCTTGCTGTAGATGCTGTACCTGAGAGGAAGGCAGCTGGGCTGAGCAGTGCCTGGCTATGGTCTGGTACTTGTAGTGTGCCTGCCCAGACCACTGCTGGATCCCTGAGGATGCCAGCATCTTCAGGAAGTGTCTGCAAAACCCTGCGGCAGCCTCTTGCCTGCTTGAGTCGTGCATGTCCAGCAGTCCCTAAAGCAGTCACTGGCTGAGTGAGACACAGATCCCTGATGGCTGGCTGGAAGGCATGTGCCCGCCCATAGGAGGGATATGGTCATCTCCAGCAGTCCAAAGAATGGGCATATAAGTGACCAGGGGCCTGTCACCCTGAAGCACAGCAGTGTGAAGGTGAGCTGTGCAGGGGACGATGGCAGGGATGAGGGGGAAGGCTCTTGGCAGGTAACCTGGACTTTTTTTTATTTTATTTTTTCTTATTTGTTTTAATTAGTTTTTAAAAGATTTATTGTATTATTCATTGATGTGTTTGTGTGTGCTTATATATGTGTGTGTGGTCAGCTCTGCAGGCCAGAGAGAGCCTAGGGTTCCCTGGGGCTCGAGTCATAGGCAGTTAAGAATCACTTGATGTGGATGCTGGGGACTGAACCGAGGCCTCTGGAAGAGCAGTGAGTGCTGGAACCACCAAGACATCTTTCCAGCCTCTTATTTTATTTTTTTGAGACAGTTTTGCTGTGTAGGCCCAGCTGGCCTGGAACTTGCTGTGTAGACCAGTCTGGCCTTAACCTCACAGAGATCCTCCTGCCTCAGCCTCCTGAGTGCTAGGATTAAAGCTGTGTGTTACCAAACCTGGCTTGCTTTGTTTTCTTTAAGATTTATTTTTAATTATGTGTACATCTCTGTGTGGGTTTGTGTATTTGAGTACACGTGCCCAGGGAGGCCAGAAGGCATCAGAGTCCCTGGAGCTGGAGTTGTAGGTGATTGTGAGTTGTCTGATGTGGGTGCTGGGACTTGAATCCCATTCCTCTAGAAGAGCAGGAAGCTCTCTTAACTGCTGAGCTGTTTCTTCAGCCCCATCCCCACCCTCTTTTAAAGTGGTTATTTATTTTAAAATATTTTATTATTTTTGTTATTTTATGTGTCTGAGTGTATTGCCTGCATACACGTAAGTCCATGTGTGTTGTACAATGCCCACAGAGGCCAGAAGAGTGTGTCAAATCCCCTGAAACTGAAGTTACAGACAATGGTTAGCCACCATGTGGGTGCTGGGTGTCGAACCTGGGTCGTCTGGAAGAACAGGGAGTTTCTCTTGACCACCAAGCATCTTCCCAGCCCCCGCTTATTTTACTATGTAGCCTTGGAGCTCACTATCTGAACCGGGTTGGCCTGTACTCCCAGAGATCCTCCTGCCTCTGCCTCCTGACTGCTGGGATTAAAGGCTTGAGCTCAAAGTGGTTAAAAATTTTTTGTAGGACGGGGCTTTACATTCGGCTCAGTGATTAAGAGCTTGTGCTGCTCTTTGCGAGAGTCGAGATGTGGCTCCCAGCACCCACCTCAGGTGGCTACAACTCCTCCTGCCCTCCTCAGCACCTGCATGCTTTTGTGCTTGTGGCACACTCAAACAGGCACATACACATGCACATAAATACTAAATGCATCTTAAACATTATTTTTTATTTTATACCTATGCATGTGTGTGCCATGGTGCACATGTGGAAGTCATAGGACATGGTCCTTTCCTTCCACCATGTGGGTTTGGGGATGGATCTCAGTTTGTCAGGCATGGTGAGAAGTGCCTTCATCCCTTGAGCTGTGTCACTGGCCCATGATCCTGGGTTTGATCTCTTTCCAGAAAAGTTGCCAGACAGCTGGCATTGTCACAGCAGAGGCGTCTGCCCAGGCCCAGACACATGCTGATGCACAGGTGCAGACAGAGGTCCCTGAGCCAGTGGCTGCAGCACCTGTGTCCCAGCACCACAGCCCCCGGCTTGCAGCCTTTCTGCGGAGGGTAGAGGCCATGGTCATCCAGGAGCTGAACAAGAACTGGCAGAGCCATGCCTTCGATGGCTTCGAGGTGAACTGGACTGAGCCTCAGCAGACGGTAGGGCATGGCCCGCTGGGCCTGGGTTGATGCCCCTTCCCAAGGCCACTTAGGCCTCTCTTGGAATTTGCATTGCTCCACCCGTGACAGGAGTTACAGTGCCAGCCGCTTCACCGGGTGCTGAGGGTGTGGGACTGACCCACTCTGAGAGGAAGCGCCACCTGCCGTCCCTTTGCACCCACAGTGAAGCAGGTCAGCCTTAGCAAAACGAGTGGCTGAAGGAGGCGTGGGGTCTGAGCTGGGCTGCCCACCACTCTCCCTTCCTCTTCTGGCCTGCAGGGTCTTCCTCAGGCTGCCCTTCCGCAGTCAGCTGAGGCAGTACTGTGATAACCACATGTCGTCTTTGTTTGTCTTTCTTTCTTGGTTTTGTATGTAGAACCGGCAGAGCTGGAATTCAAGATCTGCCACCCTCTGCCTCCCAGGTGCTGGGATTAAAGGTTTGCACCATTTTATAGATGAGGCTCTGAGAGGCTCAGGGACTTGCCCAGGGTTGCACAACTCTTTGCGTCCCAGCTGTACCTTGAACCCTGGCCTGTCCGCCCCTGTGCTCTAATGCCATCTGAATTTGCTGGTCTTCTGGTCTCCAGGCATTGTCTTAGTTGATGCCCTGTAGCCTCAGGTGTGCCCAAGTGCTCAGATCTGAATGGTGAGGGCCTCTGGCTTTGCCTCACCCAGGGCCTGAGGTCGCCCCTCCTCTCCAAAATGTGTTGTTAGTGGGACAGTTTAGCTGTTTTTCAGGGTGACTTGGGTTGAACTCCTAGCCTTTCTCATGCTAAGCAAGTGCTCTGCCAGAGTCCCCGGCCCTAAATATCTATTTTATAATTTTTTTTAAAGACAGGGTCTTGCATTGTAGCCCTAGCTGGCCTGAAACTTGCTTTGTAGATCAGGCTGGCCTGGAATTCACAGGAACCCACCAGCCTCTGACTCCCAAGTATTGGGATTAAAGGTGTGTGTCACTATGCCTGGCCGTCTATTTTTTTTACCCCAAGACCAGTTCTTCTGTAGTCCAGGCCGGCTTCCTAACTCTCTTCTATCGTTGAGGATGATCTTGACCTTCCATCATCCTGTCTCCATTTCCCAAGGCTGAGATTATAGGCCTACAACATCATGCCTGGTTTCTGCAGTGCTGGGGATTGAATTTAAAGCTCAAGAGTCAAGAATATTCAAGTGCCCATGCGGAGGTGTGGGGGTTGAGGGTTCACATCTATAATCCCAGCATTTAGAGGTGAGTTGGGAGACTGTCTCAAAAAAACACAGTCCATTTTATAAAGATCTAGACAATCAGACACTCTGGAAGAAGACAAAGAACTATTTACTCTTGTTTTTTTCTTTCTTTTTTTTTTTTAAGACAGGATCTTGCCACATAGCCCAGGCTGGCCTCAGAATTCCCAGTCATCCTCTCCCAGTGCTGGCATTGGGTTACCTAAGTACCTCACCAGGCCTGGCAGTATAGTTAAACACTTAGTATATCCACAAGTGCTTGGGGACTGGGGTGTGGCCTATGATCGTTTACAAAATGAAATGTTTAGGGAAGCAGACCCAGGTCAAGGACCCTGCCCACCTCAGTGCCCCTTCCTTGACACACTCTTATCCCGAGTCTTTAGACAGCAGCTCTCTCTCAAGATGCACCCATACATGCCAACACTTGCCCTGGTAGGGTGCAGGCTTTGGCCGCTCACCCCCAGTGGGGTGTGGGAACCCCATCCCTCATTTACGCGCTTCTTGGCTGTGCACCTTTGGACAGTTTCAGGACCTGTGCTTTATTGTCTTTTTGATCTTATTTTTGTAGTTTGCTTTTTTTTTTTTTTTTGAGACATGGTCTCCCTGTATGTGACCCTAGCTGGCCTGGAACTTGAGTGTACGACCATGCCTGGCTTATTTACTTATTTTTGAAAGTTGAAGCTTAACTTTATTTAGTAGAGCAAATATTCCAAAGACAGATTGGAGTGGGCTGCCCCAGGTCACCAAACCTATTTCTTATTTGTTTGGAGGCAGGGTCTTACTCTGTAGCCCAGGCTGGCCTGGGACTCCTGGCACCCTCCTGCTTCAGCCTTCTGGGTACTGGGATTACAGATGTGTGTCAGCACATTCAGCAGCCTGTGCTACCTTGGGTGTCTGTCTAGGAGTGGGACTGCTGGGCATGGCTTCTGAGGAGCCGCCAGCTTTTTGGCTGTCGCACTTACTAGCAGAGGGCAGGGGCTCCCTTGGGCTTTTTTCAGGCTTGGTGAGTTTGCACATACAGAGGTGTGGTGCTTTACTCAGGAATGTTGATGCTCTGGGGCCTGGCCCTCCCCTCACATCCCTTGGGACCCTGACCATCTCTTTTGCTGTTCCCGAAACAAGACTCCAGAGACTTAATTTTGGGATGGGCGTGGGGAAGTGGAGCCAGAATTACTGCTCTTCCCTACAGTCCCAGCACTGGAGACTGAGAGAAGCAGGATTGCTTGAGGTTGAGGCCAGCGTGGGCAGCATGGTGAAGCACTGAATCTCTTTTCCGTTTTGTAATAGTGCATAACGGTGCTGGCCACTTCAGTGGGGTTGAGTGCATATGCCAGTGTGCAACAGATACCACCTTCCAGTTTTTGGCCCCCTGTGCCAAGGCCTGGAGTCTGCATCATCTATGGATTTTAGGCTCCACACTCCAGGGTTCTGGAAGTATCCTGCAAGATAGATGCCAGCATGAAGCTCTATGTTTCCGTCTATTTTGAGGAGGGGGTTGAGACAGGGTCATGTTCTGTACACCTGGGTAGCTTGGTACTATGTAGTTCAGGCTAGCCTGGAACTCATGGTGATCCTCCTGCCTCAGCCTCCCTGGTGCTGGGATAATAGGCATGAGCCCTTGTGCTTGGCACAGACTACATTTTCCTCTGAATTGAGGATGTAGACAGCCTTTAGAAATTGGGCTGCCCAGGCCTCGGTCTGGTTTTCCTTATGTGGCCAGGGGCTACCTGCAAGATGGCTTTTGGTATTTAGGACTAGGAATGGCCTGTCTCTGCAGGTGTCCTGTCTGCACACCCTGGGCTATCCCCCAGCTCAAGGGCAGGGTCTGCATGTGACCAGCATTTCCTGGAATGCCACAGGCTCTGTGTTGGCCTGTGCCTATGGCCGGTGAGTGGCAGTTGGGGTAGGTGGGAGGCAGTGGGAATCCCCAAGACTTATTTGGGCCTTTTTTTCTCCAGCTGCACAATGGAGGGTTGGCCCCCAGAGTTTGGCCATCCAAAGTGCCTAGGCAGAGTTGTCAGGGGAAGATCAGGGGAAGGGTCTGAGAGTCCTGGCTCAGGGTTCACCTCCCCATTGGGCAGCCAGCCCTGGGTCAGCCTCGCCTTGACCACTGGCCATTCCTTTGGAGTTCATTCCTTTATGTGCTAGGGCCCCTTCCCACCACAGCACAGACTCTATCCACACTTGAGGTCTGAGGACCCTTCTTGCTTCCCTATCACAGAGTCTCAAAGTAACTTGGGATGGTCTCTTAACTCTTGATCTTGTCTCCACCTCCCAAGTTTGGGGATTACAGGTCTGTGACCTCATGCTTGGGCTGAGACCCCTTTTCTGGAAAACATCATGCCCTTCTGGGTGCTATGGAAGAGCCATCGATATCTGTGTATCCAAAGAACAGGGTCTGGGTGTGAAGGGGACACATAGGCTAGTCCTTTTGGGATTAGTGGGGCACAAAGGTAGAGGTGATGGGAGTCCCAGAGGCTATTCAGGTACATCCCTGTGCAGGCTAGACGATGGGGACTGGAGCACGCTCAGGTCCTATGTATGCACCTGGAACCTGGACCGGCGAGGCCTCAGCCCCTGGCAGCCATCCGTGGTGGTGGAGGTGCCCAGTGCTGTCATGTGCCTGGCTTTTCACCCTATGCAGCCCTCACACATTGCAGGTGAGTGCCTAGTCCTGCCAGCTTCCGCCCTGCCCAGGGCTCGCTCTGCTTCCTGCCTGGCTAAGGTGCCAGGAAGCGTTCCACTGGCCTTTTGGCCTGGAATCTGGCCAGAGCACACGGTGTGGGTGACAGTGAGGCTGCCCTGGTTCCCTGCAGACAAGGGACAAGCAAGGAGTGTGGAGCTTAGCAGAAGGTGATTTGGAAGGGGCCAAGTCCAGCTGTGCAAGAGGCGGGACGAGAGGCCGGCCGCCGTAGTGGTGACAGCAGCTGTGCATGCCAGGGTTTGGGGGAGGTTGCTGGGACAGGCATCAGCTTCTGAAGAATGCTTGCTGGGGTGTAGGCGGGACCATGTTTGAAGCTGGGTGTGGCCGGGCTGAAGGCGGTACTGGTCCTTACAGGAGGGCTGTACAGTGGTGAAGTGCTGGTGTGGGACTTGAGCCGACCTGAGGACCCGCTACTGTGGCGTACAGGTCTGACTGATGACACCCACACAGACCCTGTGTATCAGGTCAGGAGGAGGGAGATGGGTGGGGCAGGAGGTGGATGCCCACAGCCTTGGAGGGAGCAGGACTTGTGGCAGTGGGGAGGTGGCTTCTTCCAAGAGGAGGTCACCAGGGAGTTGGGCAGCTGCCTGGACATTCCCAGAGCTCTGGCAGCATGAGTCAGCTCTCCTGCAAGTTGCCCTCCAGGGCCCATGACCCTTTCAAGCCTACTCGTGTGGCCTGAGAGGCCTGTCTTCCCTGGTGCTGCAGCAGTGGGCCGGGAAGGGACCTCAAACCCCTGTGGCTAGCTGCCCGTGGTGAGCAAGGCTGGCTCTGAGGCTTCCCCTGGGATCTTTATTCCTGGGAGGGGGGAGGCTTGCCCCTCTCCATCCTGCCTCACACCTTGTCATCTCAGGTGGTCTGGCTGCCCGAGCCCCGGCACAGCCACCGCTTCCAGGTGCTGAGTGTGGCCACTGACGGGAAGGTGCTGTTCTGGCAGGGGGTAGGGGCCAGCCAACTGCAACTCACCAAGGGCTTTGCTCTGGTCGTGCAGCAGTTGCCACGGAGCACCAAGCTGAAGAAGGTGCGTGGGCCAAGGACACAGCCCAAGGCTGCTGGGCTGGGGAATCCCTACATGGCCAGTGCCCGGCCCCGTGCCCTTCTCTTTGGTCGACGGGAAGCCTTTGGCTCTGACCCTGCTGCTGCCACTTTTCCACAGCCACCCCGTGGGGAGACAGAGGTGGGCGTGACAGCAGTGGCCTTCTCCAGCTTCGACTCCAGCCTCTTTGTTCTGGGCACAGAAGGTGGCTTCCCACTCAAGTGCTCCCTGGCAGCAGAGGTGGCAGCTCTCACCCGGATGCCCAGCTCAGTACCGCTGAGAGCCCCCGTGCAGTTCACCTTCTCTCCCCATGGCGGCCCTGTGTACTCTGTGAGCTGCTCTCCTTTCCACAGGTGGGAGACTGGCCAGGCCGCCCTGCCCCAACCTTCAGACTCCATGTTCAGCTCTTCGGTGGCTAGGCCCAGGGCTGCTCCTTGCTCCTGAGGACCCACCTTAGACTTGGGAGTCTAGGACCCTTCCCCGGGCTGACAGCACCCCGTGCTGATGGCAGCCCCATGCAGACCTTGTTCTGCCTGGTGTTGTCTGTCTAGGAACCTCTTCCTGAGTGCTGGGACGGACGGCCACGTCCACCTGTACTCCATGCTGCAGGCCCAGCCCCTGACCTCACTGCAGCTCTCCCAGAAGTACCTGTTTGCTGTGCGCTGGTCCCCTGTGCGCCCCTTAGTTTTTGCTGCTGCTTCTGGGGAAGGTAGGGAGAGGCCATACAGCCTGAGCGTCTTTAAAGGGGTAACTCGGACTCGGGGGTGAGGTGGCTTCCCTCCAGAGGGAGAACTGGTGCTGCAGCAGTGGCCGCTGCTCTCTGAACCTGTGTCCCTGCAGGTGAGGTGCAGCTGTTTGATCTCCAGAAAAGCTCCCAGAAACCTACAGTGTCCATCGCACAAACCCAGGACGGAAGCGCCGTGTACTGTCTTGAGTTTAACAGCCAGCAGACCCAGCTCTTGGCTGCTGGAGACGCTAAGGGCACAGTGAAGGTGTGGCAGCTGAGCACAGCCTTCACCGAACAAGGGCCCAGGGAGACAGAGGACCTGGACCGGCTGGAGGCGGAGGCGGCCACCTGAAGATCTCAACAAGCAGCAGGGGTGGCTGTGTGCTGAGGGAGCACAATAAAGAGAAGCAAAACTTTTAGGGGGAAGAGTCGAGGCCTTTATTTGTCTTTTATGTGAAAAGAGAAAATCTAGGGAAGGAAGGGGAGGACTAAGCCAGCTGCTTTGATTTTTCTAAGTCGGAATGAGGGCAGCCGGCTCTAAACATGGGTCTGGGTCGCCCAGCAACATGTGATTGTAACTGGACCAGAAGCGTTTACTCAAGCACCATTTTCTACTAAGTCTTACTCCGAGCTAAGCAGGCTTACGGTGTACACTGGAAAGTAACACTGTCTGGAATATTCTCCTTGAAAGCACAGAGGAGTTGACATGCAGCAAGGCGACAGCAGTGCAAGCGGCATGGGTCAGGCCAGCCTATGAGCTAGGGATCAATTCACAAAGAGCGAGCGGGTGAATTCAACGTAGTCAAAGGCAGTGGGGAGTTCGCGGCCCTTGCCGTCCACGTAGGGCTTCATGTGGGAGACGCAGTAGTCGGCTTGTTCCCGGGTCAGGTTCTGGAAAAGGGGGGTGGGGAGTTGGTCGGTCAGCTTAGCCAGTGATGACTTAAGTGCCCATAGCAAGAGCTGGGCCAGGACCCCCACCCAGACTGACTGGGATGAAACTTCCCTGCTAGCACAGGACGGGCCCAGCCATGGGGGAGCACCCTTCGGCTTCAGTGGTCCCCAGAAACTCTCGTCCTTCCCAAGTCGCACCTGGAAGAGCTCCTCCTTGGTCACATAAGGCTTGCCCTCGGAGCTGAGGGCCCGGAAAGCACTTTCAATCTCCTCGCTGGACTTGACGTTCTCAGTTTCACGGCTGATCATGAAAGCCATGTATTCTTGCAGGGAGACGTGGCCATCCCTGGAGGAGGTGGGGGCAGTGAGGAAAAGTGCGGACGGAGGGTGGGGGAGGCCAAGGCTGCTCCTCCCCCCTCTGCCCCGTCCCCATGCTCACCTGTTGGGATCCACGGTGTCCAGGATGGCCTCAAACTCCGGGTCAGGCTCTCCTTCCTCCACCATGGGTAGGTCGTAGCCCAGGGAACGAAGGCAGGACTTGAACTCCTGGTGGTTCAGCCGGCCAGATTTGTCCTTGTCAAAGTGTCTGCAGCACAGAGCCAAGGGCTACTCAGCATAGACCCTGCCACCCAGCCACCTGCTGCCAGGGTGATGGGGCCACACTCACTTGAACATCATGCTGAATTCCTTAAGGGCTTCCTCAGTTACTCCAGTTGTGTTTCTGGTGGAGCAGAGAACAGGCCCTCATTAGAAGGTGGCACAATCTTCACTCCCTGTGCCGGCTCCTTGCCGACAACTGCACTCTGGGCTGACCCTGCGTCAGGGCCAGAGCCTCTAATCCTCTGGTTCCTACAGTACCCCCACCCTGGTCCAGTGTGGTACCTGGCCTGGATCTGCTGCTCCAGGTTGTGCTGCATGCGCATGCCCAGCTGGTCTAGCTGGTCCCACTGTTGGGCCAGGCCCACGGTGCTGTGCTCTGTGTACTTGTTGTCCAGGATGAGGGCTTCTTCCATGGCAGCCCCCAGGTCCTCAATCTTCTTCAGCTGACTTCTCATGGCTCGAATCTCCTGGTGCTTGCGCTGCAGGGTGGGACAAAAGACGGGTCAGGAGCTTATGCTGGCCCCAGCACCAGCTAAGCCCTCCCAGGATCAAGGAAGGGGAGGGTCTGTGGAGGGAAGATCTTCACAAAGCAGCCAAAAGAGCTGCCAGGCGATAAGTGTGTATCATACTAGTAGCACCCAGGGGACCACAAGTCAGTCTCAAGTGGGCCCAGTTCTAGAAGAGGTGGAGATGAGAAAACAACAACAAAACAACCAAAAAAACCCTCAGGCTGGACATGGTGGTGCATGCTTTTGATCCCAGAACTTAGAAGGCAGAGGCAGGGGGATCTCTGACACTGAGGGGGGCTGTAGGGAGACCTGTCTCAAAACAAACCAACAGCAACATAAAAGGCTCAGGCTCTTTAAGTTGAGGGACAGGGTTCTTCTGGCTAGCCCATCTAGGTCACGGCTCAGGCTGAGGGAGAGAACCCAAGGTAGCCCAAAGCCACTGGCACTTACTTTGGTGGCTTCAAGCTGAGATTCAAGAGTTCCTGATTCCTCCACCATGCAGGACCTAAACACAGAAGCACAGTGAGCAGGGCTTGCTCTCCACAGACCAGTGCCCAAGATTAACTCTCTTCTTGGTGAACAATGCCTGACAACCTTCAATTCCTTTTACTGAGTACACAGACTACTTGGCACTGGCCA
The DNA here is from genome assembly GCA_035773235.1 of Eospalax fontanierii. Classification (NCBI taxonomy): domain Eukaryota; kingdom Metazoa; phylum Chordata; class Mammalia; order Rodentia; family Spalacidae; genus Eospalax; species Eospalax fontanierii. Next base: position 58,751,752 of record CM069541.1, read on the forward strand.
CCTCTCCTAACAGGCCTTGGAACTCAGGGCAGGTCCCATTTCTGTTTTAGAGACACAGGCCAGAGCTCCTCAGCCCTCAAAGGATTGCTCAGTAACTGAATTTGTATTTTTCCTAGGAACAGAGAGATTCAGGCCTAACTGACAGCCCCTTCTCTGCAGTCACAGGAGGCCAAGAACCCAACAGATGAGCTCCAAACAGAGCCAGCTGAGCTCTCTTTTAGGCTCCCAAGGGGAAGGAGCCAATTCTAAGGTGACAGTACAGCCCCCTAAGACAAGACAAGTAGTGGGAAAGTGGTGCCAGCAGAGGAGGAACATAGCTGTGATTGAACTCTGGATTCAGGTTCCAGCATCTAGACACAGCCAGGCCAGACCTTTTGAAGGCCAAGTTCGGAGGAGTCAAATGGGCTTAGGGGAGCCTGCCTCTTTCTAAGGTTAAGTGTGAAGTCATGAAAGGTTCCCAGTGACCAAAGACATCGAACAAGCAGGGTTACGTGCAGGGACAAGTTCACACAGTGCGCACGGCCCCATCTCTGCACCCACAGCTGTCCCAACCTATCCTGGTGAGCCCGGGTGAGCTCTAAAATCTCCCCAAGATCAAAGAGCTTTGGCAAGGCAAGGCAACAGGCTTCCTCTTACCCCAGCAGGTGAAACTGCAGGCATGCCCTGTCCCCTGGGAAAAGGGAGCCCCAGGGACTGAGGCAGGAGGCAGGGCCACTGCAGCAGAAGGGGACGGACCACCCCTCCCAAGCGGCCAGGGTGCAGGTTAGAAAGCAGAGCCGCCTGGGAGTCTAGAGTGCACAGGTAAAACCACAGTGAGGGAAGAAGAGAAATAAGAGGAGAACCTTCCAGACAGATCATCCCCAACTTCATACTGATAGACACGAATGACCCGACGATATGCTATGCTAGTCAAAGAAAAGAAACCAAATGAATACACCAAAGGGAGGCGAGGCAAGAGCATATCGAGACAGACACGTGCCACAAGGCCCAAGCTAACAGTACACAGGCAAGGGCAGCCTGGTACTGGGTGGAAACCAGGGGCAGCTCAAGGGGCACTGGGCCAGGCGGGACAGGGCTTGGGAGGAGCCACGGGTGAGGGAGCATGGCACTGCACAGAGACAAGACCAGGAGAAGCAGACAGCACAGGGTGGGAAAGCCTGTGGACCCTCAACGTGGAGCTCAGGCCCAGAGGCTGCCATCCCTCCCACCTTGAGAAGCCTCTGGACGCCTGACAGGTTTGGGGAGATTTTGCTTGTCATCACCCTTCACAAGTCTGACTTTCCCCTCTGCAGACTCATGGGCTCCAGGTAAGCTATTAGCCTGGGCTGGCTTGGCAAGAATGGATGGTAATGGCCTGGGTACAGATTCTTGCTGGGACTAGGGAACAGCCCTGCTCCTCCCTAGGGCTCCTCCAAGTCCTGTCTCTATACATTATAATGTCGGACATTACTTCCTTCTCCTAGAATGAGTAATTCTGGCGCTCCTCCAGTGTGTGTGTGTGTGTGTGTGTGTGTGTGTGTGTGTGTGTGCGCGCTCCTCCAGTGTGTGTGTGTGTGTGTGCTCCTCCAGTGTGTGTGTGTGTGTGTGTGTGTGTGTGTGTGTGTGTGGTGGTGGGCGCTGGGGCCACCTCAGCCTTGCGGGGTGATGCTATACCCAGCCTGAGCTCCCAGCGTGGCCATCTAGCTTCATGCCCGTTAACTCTGAGGGGCTATATGTGGTCCTTTTCCTTACAGTGGGGAAACAGGCAAAATGGAAGTCCAATACAATCCCAGTAAACAAGCATGGCCAGGATTAGAGTTTTGGACTTGAGCTCTGGCCTTGTCTCACAGTCCCATTCTGGGCAGAAAAGGGGAAATCATTCCCAAAGACTACAGGCTCTAGCAGGGACAGTGGGCGTGGGGCAAGGTGGGCAGGAAGGCCCATCCTGGGATCCTTTGCAAGCCAGGCCATCAGGGGACAAGGGACACAGGGAAGAGCACAAAAGACACCACCACACCACGAGCCCGGAGAAAGAAGACAATATTAACCCATCGAGGAGGTACGTTCTATGGTGATCCATGCAGGCAGGAGCCAAGTTGGTGTCCAAATACAGCAGCGGTCAGGAGAAGAGGGTAGAGAAGGTAAGAAAAAAATACTATTAGTACCCTTCTGCCACTGACCCCGTGCCTGGTCTCAGTGAGCCTCGCACTGCCCCACCTGTCTTTGGGGAAAATGTGCCACTGTACCATGGAGTACCCTCTATCTGCCCCCACTTTTGCTACAGAGCTCAACCAATCAACCATGCCAGCCTCCTTTCTTAAGTCTAAGCAGTCCTGGATGTTTGGTCATCTGATTTTTAAAGGCAGGCTTGCTCTATAGCTGTGACTTGCACAGAACTTGCTATGTAAACCAGGCTGGCCTCAGTCTGTCTCCCAAGTGCTGGGATTACAGATATGTACCACTATGCTGGGCTTAGGCCTCTGGTTTTAAAAAAGGCTGCCCCGTGCCCCAGAGCCAGTAGCCTGGCATCCAGCTGCAGGGACCAATGTTGCCAGAGCTGGTCTCCTGGGGTCCGGCACCTGGTCTCCTGAATCCACTGGTGGAAGGCATTGGCGTGCTGGGCGAACTCCTGGCGCAGCTTATCGTTCTCCTCTTGCCGCCGCTGCTCCTTCTGCAGCTCCAGCTCTCGCTCCTGAGAGAGAAAGGCAGGTGCTATTACTTTCTGTTGGGGCGTGATGGCCAGCCTCAGTCAGGCTTAGTGTAGACACAGCCCTATGTCTTGGAGGGCCAGGGGGCCCGAAGGCTGATAGGGGCAGAATGCCACCCTGAAGCTGAGTCAACAAGAAATGGCTGGGGTGCCGGGCACACCTTGATGATTTTCTGTAGGTTCCTCCAGGTCTCCTCAAGGGCCTCCATGGTGAACCAGGTGTAGGGGTTGGAGGCTACTCGGAAGCTCTTTATCTGGCGGTCTAGCTCTGCTAGCTGATTGAAGTCAGCCTGTGCAGAGCTAAGGGAGGAGCGGAAGGCATCATGGGCCTCACGCAGGGCTTTGATTTCCTCCAGGGAGTTGCAGCGCACTGGGTCTGTCAGGTCCTCCTCTGCGTTCTCAAACCAGCTGTTGAAGGCAGATGCCTTTTTGGCAAAGGTCAGGAAGAGGTCCTCCACCTGGAAGTACAGGGCAGGGTCAGGAGAGCCCAGGGCTGAGTGGGTAGTCGGTTTGTGAGCAGGAAGGGTTGGGAGTTCCTAGGAACCAAGGGAGAGAAGTCTTGGGTTCTGCTGACTCCAGGACCCTACTCAACTCTGGGCTGAGGTCCCATCCTCCTCATAGGATGAGGGGACAAGGCAGAGGCAAACAGAGGCTACAGCCCCTCACACTGGGCTAGTCGACCTGGTCGTACCCTTACCTTTCGGAAATGACTCTGGGCCTCCAGGAGCTTCTTCTTCCGGGTAGCTGAGTTGGCCAGCAGCTGGGTCCACCTCTTCATGAGGGAAGCATGTCTGGCCTCAATGGCCTTAGACTGGATATGCTTGGCAGCTAGCAGCTGGTCTTTGAGGGCAGTAATATTAGCAATGCCCTCTTGCTGGAAGGCCTGCAGGCCAGCATCAAAGGTTTCCTACAAGGAGGAGCCAGGGTCAGCACGTAGGGACTGCAGTAAGACTCATCTACTTGGGCTTAGAAGGCATGAGCAGCACTTCCAGGTGGCTGTGCAGTCCTACCTCCTGCGGGCACTCAGTCGTACTACCCCCTTTCCTGCCTGCCTCAGACCACAAATAATGTCAATGGTCCCTTCTCTTACACCTCTAGCCATAAACTCTCCCATTCCAGCACCGAGGCTCTGGGCATGACCATGCAAGGCCTTGGCCCCTCAGACATACCAAACCGTCTGTCTACCTGTGACCACTTTTAGTTTACTCTTGGTAACTGAGCCCAGGAAGACTGTTCCACAGACCCATGCCTGCTGAAGACAGACAGGCCTCCCCACCTGTAATCCCACAGCACCAAGTCGGGCTCCGTCAGCTCATCATCAGGTTACAGCACAGATGCCTTGTTCTGTGTTTGTTTCCCAAGTAAGTCTGGAAGTTCTAAGGCCCAGGCCCGGAGGTGCTGTTTATTGCTGACTGACCATGACCATACAGGTGACCAGGTACCTAAGGATGCTGCCAACCAGCTCCCTCCCAGGAAGCTATCTGGTAAACTAAATGTACCACTTAGGTGGCCAACTGACCTGCTTGGTGAGCAGAGTCTGGACAGAGGACAGATCTCGGCCATAATCATCAGTCTTCAAGCTGTTCTCCTTTTCACCTAGGAAACCAACCATGGAAACAGTCTCAACCTCCACAGAGCCTAAGGACCACAAAAGTGAGCCACAGAACTGAGGCAAGCATTTGCTTATACTTAAATTCCAAAGTCACCAATAGCCCTCTCTGACCCCAGAGTAGCTGGTTCTACCCCATACAATCCTCTTCCTCTGAGCCAGGAGGGGGGTCCTTCTAGGTCACATGGGCTCTGACTCAGAAACCAGCTCCCTTCAGGCACAGTTTCTTGCCATGGCACCTGGCCAGGGCAGTTAACGGGCAGTTCTGATGTGGCCTGACCCTCTGGCTGGGCCCACTGCTTGGGTTTCCACGCTGCTTGCGTCAAGGTTTGCAGGCTCTTGTGTGGTGAATGCTCAGGTCAGCCTGGAGTAGGCACTTCTGGGGCAGCTCTGGCCCTGCAGAAGCTCTGAGTCCCCACGTCCTGTATGTTTCTTCTCTGCAGCAGAAACCAACTATGTGGCAACAGACACACTGTCTCTGGTTACCACCTTCCTGGCCTAGGAGAGTGAGGTGCTTCAGGCCGTGCTGCGCTTACTCACCAATCCAGGACTCCACCACATCAGCCTTCCAGTTGAACTGAAGGAAGGCGGAGTTCTCATCCAGCTTTGCCTTCCTCTGGGCTGCAGCCTTCTCCAGGTCTGACACCTTCCCATTCAGTCCCTTCATCTTTGAGGAGATGTTCTCCTCATGGTGATTGTTCTGGGGTAGAAAGAGCAACACACCAGCTGAGCTCCAGCGGGAGACTGATGGCTGTAGAACCCCAGTCTAGAACAGAGCTACAGTCAGGGAAGACCGGCCTCTGCTGTTCAGGAAGAATGAGACCTTGACCCCCCTCTCATACTCATTCACCTGCTTTCTGTGGAAAACACTATTGAAGGAAACAGATTCATCACTGAAATGTGTGTCCAGCAGATGTATCCTAGTACCCTACAGAGAGATGCAGTCCTACCAAGCAGGTATCTCATGGTTGGTTCTACACATGTAGAGAAAAGGTCTGAAAGGTGAGACTTTAAGATCCAACATGAGCAATGTGTGGTGGCACACAGCTGTTATCCCAGGAGGCAGAGGTAAGAGGATCAAGAATTTAAGGTCATCCTTGGCTATATAACTGGCTGGAGGCCAACCTGGACCACATGAGACCCTGGTTTCAAAATAAAAGTCTAACACAGCCATTCCTGAGTGGCAGCTCTGCGTGTCTAGTGGTTTTTGGACAGGTTAAGTCTTACTAGGTAGTCCAGAGTGGACTTGCAGGCATATAGAAACTGTTAGGAACACACCATACCTTGTCTAGCCCTGGGTGACTTCAACTTAATTTTTCGTTTCCTTCCTTTTTTTTTTTTTTTGAGACAGGGCCTTACTACATAGACCAGGCTTGCCTGGAACTCAAAGATATCCACCTGCCTCTGCCAGTATGGGATTAAAGGTGTGCACTACCATGCCCAGATGACTTTTGTTTCTATGATTTCTACAGTGATCTTCGTCATGAAGAAATGAACTAAAAACAACATTCCGGAAGTGTTACTGACAGAAAAGAACCATCAGGACGGGATACACCTTTTTACTTGTCAGAAATAAGCACTGCTGAGCAACCCTCCTCGCTGGCCGCCAAAGGAAAAGCACAATTCAGCAGAACCCCTTCCCTTCTGTACGAGGCACAGGACAGAGCTGTAGGGCTCTGCCGAGACCCCAGCCAGAGCAAAGCCCCACAAGGCGTGCTTCACAGCGCAGTCATCAGAGGGGCCGGGCTCACCTTTTTAATGAGGTCCTGTCCATTTGTACAGACGTCATTTACTCTATCCTTATGGACAGTGAAGTCTGTCTCAAAAGCTTCGTGTTTCTTCAGTAAGCCCTGCAGAGAAGTAGTGAGGCCAGTTAATGAGCCTGTTGCATGCAAATGATGGGTCTGGGGACAGGGTGACACAACAAATCCAGTCTAACTGGAAACACCATCAACACGGTACATGTGGACTAGGGAACTATGGAGTGAACAGGCTGCAGGAGATCTGTTACTGCAGTGTGTATGGGAGGTAAATAGGGGACTATGAAGGCTCGGCAGGTGTTAAGAGCCTGCTGGATGACCGATTGTCTCTCTAGGTCATGAGAATGTACACAAAAGCAACAAAGCAATGATACGTCCTTAGCACATCTCACAAGGGACCCAAGTCCGTCCTGTTTAGCTCCTTGACCATGGGGGACAACACCCTCCTTGCTGCTTCTAGGAACCTCAACCATCCCATAAGAGGCCCCAACTTTATCCACATTCCACCAGAAAGCAACCACCCGACACACTTGCTGCCTGCTGTGAAGAGAGTGGCTTGAGGTAATGCAAACTGTTTCCACAACTGCTGGCAGTTTAGGAAACACATGACCATGACCATGTCTGGCCTCTCCTACCCAGTGACTGGGCTGCCTTAGGACTGGGTCTGACAATGTTTGTGCAGGGAGAATGATTTCTGCCTTGTCCCTCTGAGCCAAGTGGAGGACCGCCTATAGAATGAGAGGCCATTTGGTGCTGAACCAAGATGTCCCAGCTGCCAGTCATGGAACTCTGGCCATCTGAGATCTTCTGGCTCAGGTTGCTTTGTCTTAGAAAGAGTTGCAAGTGTCCATGTCCACCAAGTCACAGACTCCAGGTAGGAGGAAATGAGTGGTGCTCTCAGCCAGTCAGTTTTAGGTTAGTTACTATGTAGCAACTATTAACCAATTCAGGAAGTGGTCATTAAGGTAGAACATGTGATCATGCTCACAGCATCTCTGACCAGTAACACTGGTGTCCTGACAAAAGGAGGGTAATTTGGACAGATGGGCACAGAATGCCAAGGGAAGCTTGGACACAGGGAGATGGCTATGCAGAAACAGCCAGGAGTGAAAGAGCTCCACACCAGGAATACCTGGGCTAACCAGAGGCTGGAAGCAGCAAGGACCTTCCCCATTGGGTATGGAGGGAGCATGGCCTGCCTGCCCCACACCTCAGACTTCCAGCCTTTAGACTGTGAGACAGTACGACAGTACAGTGCGGATACACTGTGCTCAGCTCTCCCAACCTGGATTGCAGCAAGGGTGTCTCCATAATCTTCACTAGCCACCAGAGTCATTTTCTCGTTGATCCAAGCCTCTTCCTCTTCTACATTGGCTACAAACTGCTGATATTCCAAGGACTCCTCTAGTCGTTGGCCACTAATTACAGAAGGATGGGAGAAAAATCATCTGACTTAAACTCTGATACTATGTACTTAAGATACCAATGAAGGTGTATGAAAAGGGCTTAGTCCACCCTTCTACAGAAATCAAGGCACACAGTGTTCTTCCGACAGAGAGTTCTGGAATTAAACGCTGGGTTCAGACTCATGGGATGAACCGAGCTCAGCAGAGCCGGTGGAGATGGCTCTGGAGCTAGCAGAAAGGGCCGGGGTCATCCCTGAGAGCTCCGTTGCTGAGTGCTCACCGGGCAGCTGCCAGCTGCTTCAGCTCCTTCCAATGCTCCACGAACTGTGCAAGACGCTGCTGGATCTCCTCCTGCCCGATTGTGTTGTCATCTGACAGCTTCTTCCCCGCGTCCAGAACGCCCTGATAGATAAGAACAGCGTGTCACCGCCAGCTGTGCTATTGGGAGCTGAATTCTAGGTGCCTGTGTCTCAAAGTCTGGAAAGACGCCTCAACACCATGATCATGACAACTCTGCATGAGGAACCTCCTGACCTGAATAGCTGGTTCGTGTGCGGCGAGTTCTGCCTCTAGCCGTTTGTGCTTCTTCCTCAGGTTCTGAACACCTGTGAGGTCACGACCATAGTCCTCAGAGCTCACTAGCAGCTTCTTCTCCCTGAAGGGTAGGTAGCAGGGTCAGCCTGTGCCTGCTTGTTTTCACCAGGTGTGTTAGGTCATCTACTGACTTGTGGCATCCTGCTGCAACACCTACCATTTTCTCCAGAAAACTCTTTTCCCATTTCTGGGAAACACAGTAAATCCAGAATTGCCTCTGACCATATACGGGTCAATGAACATGGATCATTCTGTGTCATGGGTTTGCAGAGGGCTGGCCTTGCTATTGGTACTGGTATTGCTATTATGAACTCCATTTAATCATGTGTCCATCACATATAGTAAGCTATTTACTTGCATCATTTTTAAATATGGGGGTTTTAGCAAAACAAGGAATGAAGAAAGAGGTGTTTGTGCTTGCAAGTGGCTACTTTAACCCAGGCACACTAGCGTGTCACCTGCAATCCCAGAAAGGTAGAGGCAGGAGGATTAGGTGTTCAAGGCCAGCCTGGGTTACATTTCAAAAACAAACCATTTCAAAAAACAAAAAGCAAACAAACAAAAACAAAATGGTTTGTTTACATGCCACATCATTTGGAAAAAGGCAGAGATAATGGAATTAAAAAAACAACAACACCTCTCTTTCCTTTTAGGTAAACTCACTCAACTTTCCCAGGGACCCAAAAAGCAAAGTCTAGTATGACATCATTGCCAACACCATCACTGGGTCACTGCTGCTCACTACTGCACATCTGGAGAAGAGATAGTGACCCAGATAGGCAGGTCCCAGAGCTGCAGCCTGTTGTCCCTACAGATCAAGGAAGTCCGAACCCTCCCGTCTCTCCAGGAAGCCCATGTTTCTTCTGCTCCTGCTCCAAAGGCCTCCCAAGACACCCTGGACACAGTCACAGGGGCACATACTTGATCCAGGACTCCTCATCATCCATGTCTCGGAAAAACTGGTGCAGGCGGTGGGACTCGCTCAGCTTGGCTCTTCGGGAAGCTGCCATATTCTTGATCTTCTGGAAGCGCCCGTTGATAGTGTCCCGCTTCTCCTTTACTTGGGAAGTATCGAAGGCACTGCTGGTCATCAGGCTGTCAGCCTGGCTGTTCAGGTCCTTCAGCCGATCCTGGGAAAGGATGTGTATAAGTGTCATGCCTGCATGTGTGTAAGTGCACCTGTGTTGTGCAATGCCTGTGGACAGAAGAGGGTGTTGGATCTCATGGAACTGGAACTATAGACCATTGTTAGCCTCTGTGCGGATGCAGGGATTTGAATCCAGGTCCTCTGTAAGAACAGCCAGTCTTTTAAACAGCTGAACATATATCTCCAGCCCTGAGAACTCAATAATTTCTTACTGAAGTACAAAGTCTCACTGATTCAAAGTGTGCTTAGCAGACTCTGGGACGTCTAAAGCCAAGCCACCCTCATAGGAAACCAGCACATCTGCACGGCACTGCCCTACGGGCCAGGCATCGCTCTCCTTCCTTAAACAAAGCCAGTTCTCTCCCAAGTCCTGTGAAGCCTGGTTGGGGACTCCTGGGGCTCCTTCTGATCACCCTGCCTGGCTGTGCTGACCTCGTGGGCAGATATGTCCGCCTCCAGCAGCTGATGCTTTTTCAGGAGGTTGTTCACAGAAGCCAGGTCTTTGCCATAATCTTCAGAAGCCAGGAGAGCCTCCACCTGCCATTGGCCAACACAAAAGGAAATGGTTACTGCAAGATGCACACATGGTGTTCTGTAAAGTCCACGATACCCAGCTGCTGCTTCAGGTACTTTTCAATCAGAAGTCACTGTTTTTCCCATTCAGGTCCCACACAACTCAGGAGCGTGTTGAGCCTTCCCTGACATGCAAGGGCAAAGAGCATAGTCAGCCCTCAGCAACAAAGCGCTCCTAGAGCAAGGATCACGGTGTCAGCAGACAACATATAGAGATGTTCACTGCAGCAAATCCCAGGATCTCCACTCAAGGATCAACTGAATGCCAGACAGCTAGAAATGCTCGAATCATGGCAGAATTCTCATTCAAATGTTGGGGAGCGTTTTGTGACACGGGCTAACACTCCCCTTACAAATGAAAAATGGCATTTATGAACTCAACGATAAAGTAAAAAATCAGCTTTCCTTCTCTAACCTCTATTCACTGCATTTAGCAATTCCTCCTGACAATCTGAACTCATCTGGCAATGAGGACGTCTGTTCACAGGTTTGGAGAGGCTGCCTTCTTAGTGTGTGGTTGTCTGATTCACCCATTCACTTCCTGCATGCCTAGAAGTTCCTTTAGAGCAGGGAGAACTATTTCACATTACCTCAGAGAGCCAGAAGTCAAAGTCCTTGATTCCAGTGTTAAAGTTCTGCTGTTTATTGGCCTCTTTCAGCTTCTGGCTCTTCTCAGCTGACTTCTGCACCAGGAACTGCCACTGGTCTGCAAGGGCAGCCAGGCGGGCCTTGGGAAGAGATGAGAGCCACTTTGGATAGGGAAGTCTCTGAAGGACCCATCATACCAAAGGCCCAGTCAGCGACCATAGCAAAGGTAGGAACAGTCACAGGAACCATTTGTCCTGGCAATCCCCACATGTGACGGCCTAGAGACGCTACATTGCTGTTTAGTTTTCCTTTATGTGTATGAGTGTTTTGCCTGCATGTATGTAAGTGCACCCGTATCGATGTAATGCCCACAGAGGCCAGAAGAAGGCATTGGATCTCCCTGGAGTTGGAGTTACAGACAGTTAACAGCCATGTGGGTGCTGGGAATCAAACCCAGGTCCTCTTCAAGGGCAGCCAGTGCTCTTATCTGCTGAGCCAGCTCTCCAGTCCTGTGTTTGTGTTTTTTTCTTTTTCAAATTTATTATTTTTATGTGTATGAGTGTACTGCCTACATGTGTGTAAGTGCCCTAGTACCGTGCAGTGCCCACAGAGATCAGAAGAGGGTGTCAGATTCCCCTGGAACTGGAGTTACAGACTGTTGCTAGCTGCCATGTAGGTGCTAGGAACCGAATTTGTGTTTTCTACAAAAGCAGCCAGTGCTCTTAACTGCTGATCCATCTCTCCAGCCCCCTCTTTTGGTTGTTTTGAGACAGAGTCTCCCTGTAACCACAGCTGGCTTGGATCTCACAGAGCTCCACCTGCCTCTGCCTCCTGGGTGCTGGGATTAAAGGCTGTGCCACCACACCTTGAGTGTTTAAGCCAAGGCAGTATTACAGAGTTTCACTGCTCAGTCCCAGCACACTAGCTCTCTTCTGGGGCTAAGTCCCTGAGCCATACCTTGACGGCATCTTCACTGCCAGCACAGGCCCCACGTTCAATCAGTGAATTGCCCATGTCGATGACCCCGCGGATTCGGTCAGCGTTGGCATGCAGTTCTGCCTCAAAGGCCTGGTGCTTCTGGTGTTTGCTCTGAAAATACCAAACTACCAGTCAGAGGCAGTTCTTTCCAGGCTTGTCTTTAAAGTAGGAGGGAAGTTTGGGAGTGCTGGGAAACTTAAAGAAGAGGGGCAAGCATCCATGTGTGGATAGAAGGCAACCATAGGTATGTGTGGTATTGTAGGGTGGTGCCTACAAAAGCTCAGTAGAGGTAGGTTTGGGCCAGAGAAGGAAACATACTAGCTCAGGAACAGGGTAGGTCAGTTTTGAACAACTGCATCAGTTGGCTGGGAGCAAAGCCCCGATAATTTTATTCTTTTAAATGTTTTGTAGGAGACAGCAGTGTCAATTTCAGTTCTGTAGGTAACTATGTGTCAACTTTAACCCAGGGCCTTTGTCCTTTTGAACAGAAGCTCTCTCAGGTAACATGCATGAACTATCCCACCATCTAAGGCATCTGATGGCTGGATGATTTTTCTGCGATACAGACTTGGCTTTGCTGGCTTACCATTCAGTAGCTATCATTATTCAAAACACAGGGCTACTGTCAACCCAGCTTAATGGCAGCTTAGAATTTATTTTTGTTAGGGAAATAAGGCAGGGGCCTGGTCTGTACGAGTTTATTAAACAAAAGGTGCTGAAGCATGAAGACTCAGGACTGCAAGGACAGGGCAGCTGCAGCATGGATTGTGGGAAAAACAGGATGAGTAAAATGTCTCAGGGGAGAATGTTACTGTGGAAAGAAAACTAAGACAGAAAAAAAGCAGTGAAATTGGCCAAGAATTCTGCACCGAATGTTTCATTTCAGAGGCAGTGACTGTTACAGGGTGGGTATGTTGGCTGGCTAGAGCAGCACAAGGACCATCACGGTCCCAGTCACAGACAGGCCCAGCTATCCCCTTCTGTGCTCCAATGACTTCTTGTTCGAACCAATTCATTCTCTTCCATAGCTCCCTTTCCTCTTCATTATAGACTTTCAAGCTGTGGCAGAGCTTGAGCTGTCTCCTTTTGCACTCTTCAACAATGTCTGCTTTTATCTGAACTGCCAGCTCCTAAGTCTCTTAGGTTTAGAAATACAACTTACTATTCCACAGTCTGCAGGCTAGCACCTCTGGACTGACATCAGTCTGGTTGTATAATGGACTCATCCCAAGCCAGACTGCCATGCCTAGGCCACTTGACACCTCAAGCACAGCAAGACTGAGTTAAAGTCGACACAGAAAAGCTGACTGTTCCATTTTCAAAGCAAGCACCCTTGAAGGAAAGCTGCCAACTACTGCCTCAAATCAAACACTGTACAGAAATTGCCTGAGTGATGAACCAGAGGGAGGACAAATGGGGACTGCAGGCTAATTAAAACAGAGAGAGCGACATCTCACAGGGACACCTGGGATGGTGATCAGGAGTTAGAAATGAGGAAGATGAAGTGACAGCAGCAGACCACATGTGACCACAATTAACAGGACTCTACAGAGTAGAACATACATTCTGGAGCTCATCAATCTACAACTCTTAAAAGCATAAAAAACTTACCAGCAGCTTGGAAAGCTACAAAAACAGATTGAAAGAATAAGAGTTCAGTACACTGATGTGAACATATCTCATCTACTAGACAGACTTTCTGCCATCAAGCTTCCCTCCAGAAGCTTAGCATCTGGGAATAGCACAGGAGCAATTCCACAATCACATTACAGCAGACAAGGCTGCAACAGAGACCAGCAGGGCAGAGCTTCCAATGGCCCTGGCATTTCAGTGGCGCTTTTCCACTGCTCAGTGGAAACACCGTCCATGGGCTTTACCACAGGTGAAGACTGTTCATAGGTCCACCCCTTCCGAGAGCTGATCTACCAGCATCTACTCAGTAACACACAGCCTCTTCAGGACAAATATCCAATGAGCTGCACTCACCTGGATGTTCGTGGGATCCTTGTAGGATTCATCACTCGCTGTCTGTAATTTTTCACTGATCCAGGCCTCAATTTCATCCACATCCCGGCTAAACTGCTGAAGTGTCTGGGATTCTCCAAGTTTTGACCTTTTCTCAATCATCTGGGCTTTTAGGCGGCGCCACCTGGAGTGAAGACCAAATGTGCTCAGCAGCCATGGTGAGCTGAAGCCAGAGTGGGTGTGCCTCTTGCTGTGGGCACACAGCTTCTCAGCTGGTGACTGGCAGCCCCATGGAACACTCACCTGTCCAGGACCTCATTTCTCCGACTTGCAATGTCTCCCTTGGCATAATGGTCAACAGCAATGAGCTGGTCTGCAAAGGCCTGCAAGGCAGCGATCTTCTCCTCCTAAGGGTAAACCAAGAGGTCAGCAGGGCAAGGACAAGGTCTGCCTGGCCTGCTGGTTTTCAGAAGAGATGTTTGTACTTTGGGTGATGGGACTAACTGGTGGCAGGATCGGAACACACTGACACTTTAGAAGCCAGAGAGTCAAGAGCCAGAGGCTAGCTTGATTTTCATCAATACTAGACAGAGTAGGGTTTACTTCAAGAGGACTCCAGGTCACACTAAGGTGGACAGGTGCTGGCATGCCAGATGTTACACAACAGATTTAGGATGAGACTACTCTGCTTTCAACAGAGTGGTTTTCAAGTCTGGTCTTCCTTGCTTGTTTTCTGGTAATTAAAAATTTTATTATTTTACGTGTAACAATGTTTTTTTTCTGCAGACATGTAAATGTACCACATGCATCCATTGCTCCCAGAGGCCAGAAGAGGACGTTAGATCCCCTAAAACCCAAGTTACATATGGTTGTTGCCATGTGGGTACTGGGAACCGAATCTAGGTTCTCTGTAAAAGCAGCCAATGCTCTTAACTGCTGAGTCATCTGTCCAACCTTCATTCTTTGCTTTTTTATGTAAATTCTCATCCTTAAAAATAATTTTTCCTCTTGCCAAGGTTTGATTCCCAGTACCCACATGGTGGCTAACAGCCACTTATAACTCCAGTTCTAGGGGATCTGATGCCATCTTTTGGCCTCTGAAGTCACTGTATAAATGTAGTGCACTTTATATAAATGCAAGCAAGACAGCATACACATTAAAAAAAAAAAAAGACAATTATTTTTCTGGCTGGGCTGGTAGCATGTCCCTTTGATTCCACATCTCTGTAAGTTTCAAGGCTAGCCTATAGTCTATCTATATAGCGAGTTTCAGGCCAAAGAGGGTGACCCTGTCTAAAATAAAAGTTTTTTCTCTACCATTCAAAAAAACCTTTTTTTTTACATAACTTTTTTCATTTCATGTGTACGAGTGCAGTGTCTACATGGACTAAGTGCACTCATGTGCATGTTGTGCAGTGCCCACAGGGGTCAGAAGGCGTCAGACCTCGTGGAACTAGAGTTATAGATGGTCATTAGCTGCTGACACATGGGTGCTGGGATTCAAACCTGGGTCTTCTGCAAGAGCAGCCAGTACGTTTAACTGCTGAGTCATTTCTCTAGTCCCTGTTATTTTTTTTTACAGTGCTGGGAACTGAATCAGAACTCAGAGATGCCAGCAGTCTACCAGTCAGCCGCTACAGGTCTTGCACTGGTTAGGTAAGTTGGTTGGCCAGTGAGTCCTAGCACACACCTCCGTGCCTGGTTTTCAGGTTTTAAGGATGGAACCCACATTTTCACGCTCATGCAGCAAATGCTGATCTCAACTGAGGTGTCTCACTGCTTTCTCATTGTGCTTTTTAAAGGGTTTGTTGCTGTGTATTGAGTCCAGGGCCCGGTGTGCAGTAAGCAGTGCTTTCGCACTGGGCTACAACACTAGGCCACAAAGTTTTCTCTTGGACACAGACTTGTCATGTAGCCTATGCTAGCCCCCAACTCTGAATCTTTCTACCTCAGCTTCCCAAGTCTGGGAATTTAAGAGTACACCACCATGCAAGCCACTGAAGGTTTTTTGCTTTTGTTTTTGGAACTTTTGAGACAAGGGTATCCCTGTAGCCCCAGCTGGCCTGGAACTCCCCTATGTAGACCAGTCTGGCTTTCTTCCATCTCACAGGAAGCTGCCTCTTGAGTGTGGCGATTAAAGGTGTGTGACACCTCGCCCAGGGAAAGTTTTGTATTTTGAAATTACTTATATACAAATTTTCCTGACTACAGATGTATTACTGGGACAGCACTGCTTATGTTTTTGTAGTTGATACAAAGCTATTCTTGTACTGGGGACTGAGCCCAGGGATTTTTGTATGCTATGTGAGTATTCTACTATAGTTACACTCCCAGTACGAACAGCAAAGTATTTTAAAGAAACTGTCAAAGCTCTCTAGCAAATATAACCAAGTCAGTAACAATTTCCCTTTAAACACCAGAATAGGAATGCAGCAGCTACCGTATAAGAGAAGATGAGACTCAAGATAAGTCTTGATGGGATCCAAGGTCCTAGGCCCCACCTGGACATTGATAGCTTTGTCAAAGTCTTCATGTTTTTTGATCAGAGCTTCCACGCTGTCCAGTGAGTCTCCTTTGTCTTCTGTGTTCAGGAAGGCTTCCCGGGCAGCCATCCAGTTCTCGGCTTGCTCACAGTCTCGATGGAACAGCTACAGGGTGGACAGGGAGGTGAGAAGAAAGATGGGGCCACAGACAAGGAAATATCTGGTGAGAACCTGAGAGAGCATGTACCTGCAGCTCCAGGCAGTGGTCCAGCATCATCCTGCGCTGCACCCAGGCCTTCTCCAGGTCTGTGCGCTCCTGATCGAGAACATCAAGTTTCTCCTTGATCTCTGGACTGGCATAGTGCCCATGAGCCAACAGTAGCTGCCCAAACTGCTCAAATGCCTGGAAAGTGCCA
The DNA here is from genome assembly GCA_035773235.1 of Eospalax fontanierii. Taxonomy (NCBI): domain Eukaryota; kingdom Metazoa; phylum Chordata; class Mammalia; order Rodentia; family Spalacidae; genus Eospalax; species Eospalax fontanierii. The sequence continues at coordinate 58,767,957 of CM069541.1, forward strand.
GCCCTGGCATCGATTTCCGTCCGGTGTTCCTGCCAATGGTAGGGAAGGGATTAGGTAACTGGCAGCAGAGGCCCATACTCGGGCAACCACTGGTTCCCAGCAGAGGGTGAGGGAGAAAGCCACTGGACAGACAGGACCCACCTGGTGTCGCTCCAGCAAAGCTTCAGCTCCAGTGACATCCTTGGCTAGCTCATCTGAGGACACCAATGCTCGTATTCCATTGATCCAAGACATGAGGTCCCTAGAGGCAGACCGGTAGGAGTACCCATGATGCAATGTGGCAAGTAGGCCTCCAGCCCAAGAAACAGCGGCATCACTTTTACCTCAGGTCACCTTAGGTTAATATAGTTATGTATTGGATGGGGATTTGGGAGGCAGAAGCAGGCAGGTCTCTATGAGACTTAGGTCAGCCTGGTCTCTATAGTGAGTTCCAGGTCAGCTGGGGCTACAGGGAGAGACTGTCTTAAACAAACAAAAACCAAAATAAAACCAAGCAATCCTCCAAATACATTTAAAAATTTTTTAAAAACATTTTAACAAAATAAAAAAGCTAGAGTTTTTCACAGGAAAAATGAAGAGCTGGAAGGTCAAGAGATGGCTCGAGTTATGAGCACTTCTTGCTCTCTCTTCCAGAGGACTGGAGCCTGGAAAGGGGAAGAACACCATCTGCCTGCACCCATTCAAATAGAAAAATGCTAGAGATGGTAAACTCAGGTCAGATTTCAGGTTTGGGCAAAAGAATTTGATTAGAGGGCCAAAACACATAGAGAAGCCTGTCATGATGGCTACTGCTGGGTATGCTGTACCTGACCCATCCAGTGCAGTCTCAGACAGATAGATGATGGGACAATTTGGCAAGATACCTGGCCTATACCACAAATGTCAGTGGGGGCTAAAGAGATGGCTCAGCAGCTAAGAGCACTGATTGCTCTTGCACAGGACATGGGTTTGATTCCCAGCACCCACATGGTGGCCAACAGCTGGTAACTTCAGTTTCAGGGGATCTGATGACCTCTTCTGACCTCTGAGGACACTGCCCAACATGGATATACTTACACATATGCAGGCAATACACTCATACTAAAGACTGTCAGTGGCATGAAAGACATAGTATAGGAATTCTGCTCCAGATTAAGGGACTCTGGACCACACAGAACCCCTAGACGCCCAACTTAGAAATGCACACTGAGAGAACCAAGAGAACTGGAATATGAGCTTCGAGGCTGATGAGTTCATGGCAGGTCTAATGAGAATTCAGAGACCTACAATCCATTTGCAGGTACTCGGAAAACAAGAATGTCATCAAGTTAAGCAGCAACCACCAGACACCACTGTTGTTTCTGTATCACTCCTTCAACTTCTATGAGTCCCTGAAACACTTCTAAATCAAACAAGTTGCTGGAAAAGGTCAAGTGTATCTAGATTAAGTGAAAGAAAGTATGTCTGGCAAGGTGATGTGGGCCTTAATGTGTACAAACGTTATACTGAGAGGAAGTGAATGCCTTGGCAGTCAGTTGTTTATGTATTTGAACAGGCTACTTATATAGTAAAAAAGCCCATTAGAAGGAAGGTCCTATGCAGTATAACACTTGGTTTTTACCGGAAATCGCTAAGGAAGCGCTGCAGGTCATGGGAGTCACCCAACTTGGCCTTGCGCTGGTCTGCACGCTTCCCCAGGCTGGTCCAGGCCTGGTTTAACTCAGTGCACTTTTCCTTCAGGTCCTCTGCAGACTCAGGGTGGGACTGGATCAAACGCTGGGCCGTCTCCCCAAGGGAGTTCACCTGTGGACAGACAGTGATGAGAAAGTTCAGGGAGGAAGCTCTGCTTGGCAGAACCTAGGCTTGTACCCTAGTCCAATAACCTCACCTTGTCACCCAGAGCTGCCAGGTCCCTCTCAAAGCCCTCATGCTTGCGCTGCAGGGCCTGGACACTGGCTAGATCATGGCCATAATTGTCTGTGTTCAGAGCTTGGTTCTTCTCTTCAATCCATTCTTTGGTTTCATCAGCATCTCTACAGGTAAGACATAGGCAGGTTAAGAGCCAAGCACCACTGTCCTTATCCCATGGCACTCAAGAGAAAAATCCCTTTGCTGGCCTTTGTGTGTCTTTCATGACTATACAGTCACTCTCAGGATTTTTTTTTTTTTTTTTTTTTTGGCCTTTTTGAGACAGAGTCTCCCTGTAGCCTTGGATAGCCTGGAACTATATAAACCTTATCCATAGTGCTGGAACTACAGGCGTGTCAGTATAAGTTGAGCATCCACTGTGTCAGACATGGCTCTGGTGATAAGAGCCCAAGCATCAGCGAGGCTCAGTTCCTATGCTGAGATCCCATTTGGCAAGCCAAAGTCATAAATGTGGGCCAGAGTCTCCATTTCTCCCTGCCTCATTCAGCACTAAGCCTCTCACCTGTGGAACCTCTGTACTTCATGTGCACTGCCCAAGAGTTGGCTCCGCTCCTCAGCCAGCTGCTGCAGGGACCGCCAGCGCTCATTCAGTTCCTGTAGAACAGCAATGTTGGCCCTCTACCAAACTTCTGTGGTATGCCCACAACCAGGCCTAGGGAAAATGGCTCAATTTGGAGTGCTAAGGTTCCTGTAATTTCCCATTTCTAACCTTCCTCATTAAATATACCTGCAGTACACGAAACAGCAATCTTCTAGAAAACAAAACCAGCAATATCCATCGTCTGAACATCCCCTAAATGCCTGACCTAGGAATCGGAATCCCCTCTGCAGCAGTGGGAGAGACTTGCTTGGCGTGTGGCACCTCCATTATAAGCAACTACCAAGTGGGAATACCTAAGAGTGTTCTCCCTGCACTCTACCCACCAATGCATTCTTGAACCAGATCAGATCTGGGAACGCCCAGTGCAGGCTGTGCACAGGCAACAGGGAAGGTAAATGCCGCTTATCTGAGAGGTGCCTTAAGACTCCTGCTCTGCTGGTAATTCCAGGGAAGGTCTTTAGTGCTGCTCAGACCAAAGTCTAGAAGAAAAAAGCTAAGCAAGCTACTTTAAGAGTAGGCATTTGCCCAGGATGCTCAAGAATGTTTCTGGGAGATCGAGGCAAGTGGGACATGTCACAGAGTGCCTCAGTGACGAACAAGTCGGAGGAAGAACATGGTGTAGACTTCTTACCTTGATAGAATTGAAGGTAGCCACAGTGTGGACCATCAAACGAGCAGACTGTGAGGGGAAGAGATTGGAAACAAGTCAAGAGACTAAGGGCCAGATCTTAGCCTGGAGTGTCACTGAGTGGTAACCAATGATCAATCTACGCTACCCTAAATGACATTGGCAATATCTGGAGCGTTAATAAAAATTTCCGCAACTAGAGAGGTGTGAGCAAACACCAAGTGTCCAAGAAGAGTCGGCCACAAGGCAGCACTCGCTAGAACAGAGTGAAACCATCACAACAGCTGCCCAACAGGAAGGGCGGCTCACACTAAGCAACCCTCCTGAAGACAGTCTGACACACACTGGCTCCTGGGACTCTAGTTGCCAGTAGACTAGTGACCAGCGCCATGTTTAAAGTGGTCACTGAGAAGTTGCTTCTAAGTGTCCTAGAAGTGAGACTGTTGAAGGGAGATTGAAAGATTGAATTAGCTTTCTTTCCAACAATATAGATACTTCTAATGATCTCAAGAGCTGGAGAATATCCCAGTTCATGTAATTTACATGAAACCCCCCCTCCCCAAGACAAAACCCCAGAACAATCCCCTACTGAAACAAACACCAAACGAAAAAAACCTCCTCTCGGTTCACAATCCTTCAAATATGTCAAAAGATGGCAGAGCTCAACTCAGACTGAAGCCCATCGCCAGTTCCCATGCACCCCAGATGACATGTTGGAGTACAGGGACCAGAAAGCAGTCATTGTTTCCAATACTTCCTGGAAATAAGTGCTTACGTTCACAAAATCATCTAAAATCCGTGCCAGCAGGACAGCTCAGCAGGTAAAGGCACATGTGCTCCAAGCCTGATGACTTTAGTTCAATCACCAAGATCCACAGGGTGGAAGTAGAAGACCAACCCTGGAGCAGCACGTGCTCTCTGACCTCCGCAGGCTGACTGAGCCACACTGGCTTACACATATATACACCCAAATAAGTAAACGTAATTCATAATTCAGAACATCTATTTCTGTTTTGTTTTTGAGATAGGGTCTCCCTGAAACACCAACTGGTCTAAAACTTGCTATGTAGACCAGGCTGGCCTCGGACTCACAGAGATCTGCCTGCTTCTGCCTCCAAGAGCTGGGAATATACCACCATGCCAGACCAGAAAATCTATTTCCGAAAGTCTACATGTATTTTCAAAAAAGCTCTGCAAAGTATTCAGATAGGAAGTTGTCTAAGATACTAATCATTAAAATTTGCTATAACAAAAATGGAAAGTTAAATCAAAGGAAAAACACCCCTGTCTGCAACCAACTTAATGACAAAGCTGAGAGCAGTCAGACATATTCCTGCAAAGCCTCTGGAACTAGTACTGTGCAAAGGAGTCCTTACCTTCCATGGGGAGGCTGTTTTGGAATCTGCTTCATCCTATACAAAGAAGGAGGAATTTAGGCAGCTTATCAGAGAACACAGAGCCACCCAACAATGACCTTCCTAAGCAGTGACAGTGTTCCCAGAGAAAATCCAGGCAAACGAACAGATTATAATTACCCCTCTGCAACTTAGAGCTAACTCTGACTGTCAATAAACCCAAGAGGAATTATGCAATCACACTGAAAAATTCCTATTTTTAAAAATATAGTAGAAGAGATTGAGGGAATGAAGAGATTAAATACAATGCCCAACTTTTCTATCTTATTTATAGAATTCTTTATGTATTTGAGTGTTTTGCCTGCATGTAACTACATCACATGTGTGCAATACACATGGAGGCCAAGAAGATGGTGTTGGATCACTTAGAACTGAACCTGGGTCCTCTGCAAGGGCAGCCAGTACTTTTAACCACTGCGCTATCACCCTGGTGGCCCCATCTAGAAGTCTTTGAAAGGGGTAATGATCATAAATGACAGTACAGAAAACATTTTAGAATGCTGAAGAAACCAAATATTTCTCGGCCAGACAGGATAGTATGATCCTGAATCTAGAACTTGGAAGACTGAGCCAACAGGATTGTGAATCTGTGGCCAGTCTGAGCTACACAGTGAGTTCCATGCCAACCTGGGCTACATAACAACTGTACATCTGAAAACAACAAAACCTCCATCTTTGGTCTTCTGCAGAATGACAAGTGGTAATGAATTTCTTTTCCACAGACTTTCACACATTGAAAGTCTATGAGGTTCAGTAGCTTCTGTGTCTAAATCCTTCCCAAGATCCAGTTCTACATGGAGCCCCTGTCACTTACCCTGGGCATCATACCATACACCTCCTACAAGGAGAAGGAAAGCAGTGTTAGTAGAGTAAACACATACCTCAGCATATGTGATACAGCAGATACTTGGTGAACAGGAGATACAAGAGCCCTACAAAAGACAGACTGGAAAGCTACACACTGGCCAGAACTCCAAAATGTTTATGCTCAAAGCATTTATTTATCTAAGGAACTTAAGAAATTGCAACTGAGGGCAATACATCCAACTACCAGAGAACATCATGGGCTCAGAGAGAACATAGGATAAGCTCCCCAACTCTCCCTCCAGATGAAATGTCAATGATACTGGCTCCAGGAAGTTAGTTTAAGTCATACAGAGGACAGGATTCCTTTTACTAGATGTGGCCTCTGGGGCTATGAAAAACACAGGAAGGAACCAAGCTGCTAGATCTTGCCTGAAGGCTGAGATACGCACCTGCTGCTGCACAGCCTGCACCTCCTCTGCCATCAGACCTTCAGACTCCAGGTCTTCAGCCACTTTGTTAATGTCCTTCAGCCGGGACTCATTAGCCTTCAGATCCTTTAAAGCAAAAACCACAATAATTCAAACTCACAGTGGCAAGTCCAACAAAGATGCCCAGATTCAATATGATGAACACTTAATACAACGATCTCAAGAGCTGTCTTTCCTCCCCTTCCCTCCGTGTGTGTGTGTGTGTGTGTGTGTGTAAAAAATGGCTTTTTCCCCTATAGCAAGTTCCAGGCCAGCCTGGATTACTTAGTGTGATCTTTTTTTCAAAAAAGAAAAACAAACAAAACAAAAACCCTAATATTTTAAAAGTTCTATTGTTTTTTGGTTTGCTTTTTGTTTTGTTTTTGACAGGGTCTCCCTAGTCCCAGCACACCTGGAACTTACTATGTAGACCAGTCTGGCCTAGATCTCACAGAGATCCACCTGCCTCCCAAGGGCTAGGATTAAAGGCATGTACTACCATGTCCAGTGTTTAAAGGTTCTTAAAACAACATGTGGCACAGAAGGAGTGATAGGGCATGCATGTAATCCCAGTACTCAGGAAGTAAAGGCAAGATGATCAGGAGTTTAAGACTGGTTTATGTTACATAGTGAGTTCAAAGCAAGCCTGGGCTACATGAAACCTTGTCTCAAAAACAAAACCAAACAAAAAACTAGGGCTGGGGATATGGTTCAGGAGGCAGAATGCTCGGCCAGCGTGCACAAAGCCCTGGCTTCAATCTCCAGTTCCACATAATGCTAGAGAAGTGATGCACACCATACTTGGGAAGGACAAGTAGGGGATCAGAAGTTCAAGGTTACGTTGGCTACACAGTGAGCTCTGAGATGCCAGCCAGGGCTTGGTCTGTCCCCACCTCAAAATAAATCAAACAACGAGAAAAGAATATTACCTACCTTTTAAATTGGTCCAAGAAGTTTTAAAGTTATTTACAAATAGGTACACATCCCTAGCACAACACACACATGTAAAAGCTACAGATAGTGAATTTTAATAATTCACTCAGATTATATAACCTAGGTTATCTTCATTTCAGTAATTTGTAGTCAAAAACCAAGAGCATCAACTCTAAGTTTAGTTTTAAAATTTTTTTTTTTGGGGGGGGAGTCTTTTAATTTTATTTTAAAAAATATTTTATTCACTGTTTTTGTTTTATGTGTACAGTGTATCGCCTGCATGTGTGTAAATGCTTGTGGACATCAGAACCTCTGGAACTGGAGTTACGGATAGTTGTTAGCCACGTATGGGTGCTGAACTAAATCCAGGTCCTCTGCAAGAGCACCCAGCCTTTGGTTTTTTTGAGACAAGGTCTCCCTGTAGCCACAGCTAGCCTGGAACTTGCTATATTGACCAGGCTGGACTTGAATTCACAGAGATCTGTAAACCTGGATCCTCTGCAATAGTAGTCAGTGCTCTGAATCGGTGAACTCACTCTCCAGCCCCGAAAACCAATTCCTTATAATTTTTTTCCCCTATTTTGGGTGTGTATGGTGGCAATACACACACCTCATGGGCATGTGGAATGTTGGTTCTCCCCCTCTACCATGTGAATCCCTGGAACTGAACTTGGGTAGTCAGGTGTGAGAACCAACTTGGTACACAACTTTACAGTTATGGTGTACACTTCCTGTACCTTCTGGAAGTCATCAAACTTCTTCTGTAGCACCTCAACCTGCTCCAGGTCTGCGCCGACCTCTTCACTTGTCAGAGCGGCTTCCTTCTCATTGATCCACTGCTGTAGCTCATTTGCTTCACGGAACAACATAAACTTCTTGCAACTCTTCTCCAACATGCCTTTTCGCTTCTCACCCAGTTCCAGCAGAGACTGATACCTGCCAGAAGTCAAGAGGGTGACAAAGGGGCAAGGAAGGCAGTTAGCCACCTACAGATGCGAACAGAAGGGCAACTGCTAGGCATCGCTGAGGTGTGATTGAAGGCATGAGTTTGTAATGATGATACCCTAGCAACAAAGAATCAGAACTTACAAAGATGAGGCTTCTAAGTACTGAAACTCCAGCCTCAGAAGTAGACAGCACACTGTACTGTTTACAAACTGGGTAGCTCCCACAGTCCAGGCACCCTCATCCTCAGGACCATTTTGCACTGCTCATGAACACAGAAGCCTGAAATCAAGCACTTAGCAGAGACACCTGAGTTCATGCGACTACAAGGGAGAGGAGTGAAGCTACAGCATCTGCAAAAGGGATTTCTGTCTTTTAGGAGCTTCTGCACCGCCCGTAGGTGGGGGGAGGTGTAATGAGATTTTAAACAGTCCAATATAGGGTGTTATATCTTAGGACCAGCGAACATTTCCACAGCAATATTTCAAGAAAGTCATGATAACTTCAGAAGGAGAGGTGGGTAGAAGGTAGAGCATATCTATCACTTCAGTATCTACCAGACCTAAGAATCAAAGAATTTACTAACCTGAAAACTAAAATACAAAAAAACCTGAACTTTTGGGATCTTACAGGAAAATGAATTCAGAGTTTCAAGAAAAGCCTAAAAACCACCATTAAACCTAAGCTTCTCAAACAAAAAAGCAACAAGTTACGGAGAATGAGAGCCCTCAAAGCAGCATTCCCTTCCTACTAAGGAATGCAGGACAGAGGACAGAGACTGGTTTGCCACAAAACCAGAATGAACCAGCACCACTCCAAACACAAAAGGCAGACAGAAGCAACCAAGGAATGTAGCCCAGCTCCATCGAAAACTTTCCCACTGCCAAAGAGCTGCACAGATGTGGTGAGTCCCTCCCACCACCAATTTCTGGATGGACAGTGCCTTGGAGAGAAGCAGCAGAGCGAGGGTGGACAGGTGAGCAGTGGACACGGGGTGCTCGGCGAGGCTCTCGGCCTACTCACAGTTCTTCCACCTGTTTCATACGCAGAGATACACTGCCGGCCTCCTTAGTTATGCGTGTCCTGCACAGAGGGGGTACAGCAAAAGCATGCACAAATTAGTGGGATTAATCCACAGGAATGAAAAGCAGCAGCTCCGACTGGTGCCATGGCAGCAGATGGTTTGAAGTGGGGAAAATTAAGGAGTCTTTCAAAAGCTCTTAGAAGCAGCCCAGGCTCTGAATGAAATCAATGGAGAAACAGCAGGAAAATTAAATGAGAGGGTTAGTTTACCTTCATTTTTCTGACATGGCTGCCACATTGAAGGCAGACTTTCCTGTACTACAAACACTATTAACTGCACATAGCAAGGCCAGGGGACAAAATGGACTTAAAGGAATGGTACTGACTGAATAGTTAACTTAGGAATATATTCCATCAACTTTTTTGCTCTCCCATTTCTAACCCAAGCCTCTGGTAAGTAACGAAACCCAAGCGTCTCCTGGTCTACCTGGTAAAATGTCTGGAAGTGCACCAATGACATCAGTCATTTCAAGGACCATGGGGTCAGGAAGGCTCTCTTATTCTAAGACCTAGTAGGCTTAGAAATGCATTTTCTGGGTATTTCACAAGTGTCCAAAGCTGTTGATTCCACCAGTGAAATAAGATACGCACTAAATGAGGGACACAGGGCAACACAGGGCTCAGCTATAGCATGAGGACAGAGCCAGTTTAAAAAATAATTCCAGTTCTCAGAACACAAAGTCACGGGAGAGAAAAGCTCTCTAGGCAGCTGTCCAAAGAGAAGCAGAGCCAAGAGGTGAAATAACAGAAATCCAACCTCAAAGGAACCTTGAACCACGAGACAAAAAGTCTAACACAGTAACTAGTAACATATGGTTTAGAAAAAGAAACTCAGAAACACAGGGAGAAAAACAAAATGAATGATTAATACATCCTCCAGTGATTTGGGCTCCAACAGGGAGGAGGCTAGGTAGGTGGTGGGTTAAAAGACTTGGGGGTTGGGGAGCACAGAAAGAGGGCAGAGGGCTCCAGACGACCCAAGACACTGCCTACATCTGCCCTAAGGGTTGGACTATGCCCTGAGCACTGCTTGCCCCTTGTTGCTGTGTGCCCTTACTGGTTGTCGATCTGCCCCTGCCGCAGTGCGATGCTGCCCTGCTCTTCCAGGAGGTTCTCCCTGGAGGCCGACTGGGCAGGGTCCAGCTTCTTCACATACGCTGCTGGCACAAACCCCTGACGATCATTCACTTCCACTTTCCACCAGTCCTAAAGGAGAGAAGAGTACTGAAAGCAGATTCTTTTCCCAAGAGGAGATCTTGAGACACAGGTAGTAGTGAGCTCCCACCACATAGATACTAGGAACTGAACTCCAGGCTTCTGGAAGAGCACTAAGTACTTATAATTGCAGATCCATCTCTACCTGACATACTGGTCTGTTTGCACACATGTGTAGAAGATAAATGAGAGTCTCTTTATACTGCCATCCATGGAGTACCATCGGTGAAGCAGCTATGCCAGGTAACCATGGAGGCCAACCCTCTTACTTGGTCAAAAATTATGCTGTCCCACACTGCAGCACTAGCTACATGGGTTTATGTAACTCCATACACTGGAACTGAACTCATTAAGAACTTCAGTTATACTAACTATAATTCACATGTCTGTCATGTGTATTAGAAGCTAACATAGGGACAGCACAGCTCACAGGAAGTTTTGCAGGACAGAACTACTCTAGCATAAACTAGGTAGACCAGAGGGCTGGCTTCAGTCTAGATCAGTTATCAGAGAGTAAGAAACACAGGTTTCCTAGCAATGGCCCAGAACGAGTCTTTGGATCTAACAAGAAGGAAGGCAGAATCCTTTAGGACTAGTCAGGTATTATGAAAAGGAACATGAACCTCCTTTTACAGCCAATGTCACACCAGCATGCCAAGGAAGGCATTTATGAGCCTGTACGGTGTATCACAGCTGCCTTCAACTACCTGCCATGCTTGAGCTATAGCTGTACAGTCTAAATGGGTAACTAACAGGCAAAAGCTAGGGAAGTAACTGAGCTTAGTGGTATAGTGCTTGCTTAGCCTGCATGAGGCACTAAGCCCAGAACCCCAACTCAAACAGGAGAACCCACCTAGAAATGGTTAACTGTGAAGATTCCTTAGTGACACTAAGCACTACTTGCACAAATCAGATTTAAAGAGGGCAGACTATCTCCCTGGACATATGTCACATGGGACAAATCAACAAAGGAAACTGGTGCTCATGTACCAGCCCTGGCCACTCTGTGCCTTGCCTTGTTGGTGCTGTTGAGCAAGGTAAGGATATCCCCTTTCTTCATGGTGACCTCACGAGGACTCTTCTCCTGATAGTCATAGAGAGCCAGGACCAGTTCCTTCCCAGTCTCATCATCCATGGGGGCCACTTGTTGCTAACAATTCAAAAGAAAGGTAAAATAATTAAATGACACACAACATGTTATCTAAATACAGACTAGGTCAACTCCAACAAGTATGCCAAATTCACTAAACACACATTTAGGAGAGTTCTTTCCTGAGGCTGCCAATACAATCTTATCCAAATTGTCAGGTATTTTAAGAAAACAAAACCCTCATTTTTAAAGCCAGGCACAGTGACTTAAGCCTATAACCCCAGCACTTAGGACAAGGCAGGAGGACAGGCCAGTCTGGCTGACATAGTAAATGCTAGGATAGCCTGTCCTACAGAGGTTAATTCAAATCTTTCAAAAAAAAAAAAAAAAAAAAAAAAAAGGCAGGACAAAACAGAAAGAGTCCTCACTTAAATGTGTCTCACTGTAAGCCGCCCACAGCTTTAACACGTGCTGTAGCACCAGGTCTATCCAATTATCCAATCTCCCTGCCCCCACCTTGTGCTCTACGTAGCCTAGAACAGTGGCACCACTCACCCGGCATGACTGAGCCTGCTCTCGTAAAGCCTGGATGCTGCTGCCATATGCACTGAGATCTGACATCAAAGCTTCATGCTTCTTGAGCAGAGCCTGAAACCACAGTCACACATAAAGCCTTGTTATTCCTCAGGATCCTTCTGTCTCAAGAGGAGATGACTGCGGCTTGCCCTGTAAGCACCCTATATCCTGTTTAAAATTACATTTATGGGCTGGAGAGATGACTCAGAGGTTGGGAGCACTGGCTGCTCTTGCAGGGGACCTGGGTTCAAATCCCAGCATTCACATGTCAGCTAACAAACATAATTCCAATTCAGGGATCTGACGCCCTCTTCTGACCTCTGAGGGCATTGCATGACACAGGTGCACTTACACACACAGGCAATACATTCATACACATCACAAATTAAAATTTAAAAAAAAAAAAAAAAGACATTTGTTTTATTTACTGATTACGGGTGTGTGTGTGTGTGTGCCAGGGCATAACTGTGGAGGTCAAAGGACAACTTGTAAAAAGTTAGTTCTCTGCTCCAACCATGTGGGCCCTCAAACTGAGCCAGGTTGCTAGGCTTCACAGAAAGCACCTTAATAGCAAGCCACCTCCCCAGTGCACCTCTCTCCTCTTTAAACATAAACACTTAACTTCAGAGAAGAAATAACTCAGAGTCTTTTCTTCTCCCCTGCTTTTACGTAGTTACACGTATCTAAGTGCACAGATACACAAATAAGACCATTTCCCACAGATATCCTAAGAAATCGAATGCAACAGTATGTCAAAGCTAGCCACAAACACTGTCCTTCCTTCTCCACACCTGATACTTTGTCACTCCTCACTAACAGCACCTACAGAGTCTTCAGTTCTCCCATATTTGGGGAAAAAATGTATGTATATAGATGTAACAGTAATAATCAAAGAGGACAAGAAACTGAGAGGGAGCAGGGGGACATGGGAGAGTTCGCGGGAGATTGGGAGGGACGGGAATAATGCAGAAACTATATACAGCCAAGTATGAAATCCCATAAAACTTCAAAAAAAAAAGTAAGATTATAGCAATGCTCAATTAATCTGGATATATATGTTTTTTATTTTTGTGGCTACGACTGGACTCCAGAACCTTGTACGTGTGGAGTAAGTGTTCTATCACTGAGCCCTCTCCTCTGCATTAAAAAAAATATTTTACTATTTTTATTTGTGTATGAGTGTATTGCCTGCATACGTGTTAAGTGTGCTCGTGTTGTGCAGAGGTCAGAGAATGGCACTGGATCCCCTGGAACTAGAATTATGGATGGTTGTTACATACTATGTGGGTGCTGGGAACCAAACCCATGTCCTCTCCAAGAACAGCCAGTGCTCTGAACTGCTATGTCATCTCTCCATCCACTCATTCTGCATTTTGAGAAGATGGTCAAAAATGAGGTAGGAAGTCAGGTGACATATACCTTAAATCTCTATGAGATCAAGGCCAGTTTTGTATACATAGTGAGTTTCAGGCCAGCTGGGGCTACAGGGAGACCCTGCTTCAAACAACAACAAAGGTAGATATGGAGACCACATCTAAATCTTTATGAGTAACTCATGAGTTTCAGTGGAAAAAACATGACTAGCAAAAAGAGGGTACATGAGTGCTGGCTTGTATGTGCGTTTGTTTGCACATGTTTACTGTTGTGTCTGTGTGCACACTGTGTGACTGTATGTATGTCTACACACACAGTGGAGAATCAATGAGCAAAGGACAGCAAAGCTGAATAGCTGAAGTGGGTGATAGTCTTCTTTTCCTTTTGGTTGTGACTGAACTTCCATGATAATAAGTAAAAGACTCCCCAATACCTTAAAATCCAGTTGCCATGATGATGAACCTGCCCTATATTATCTGTTCTACTACCTGCCTCACACTTTATGCCCTGGTCTGTTTCCCTGGCAGACTTGACACTCAATAGTTTCTATTACCTCAGCAGAGTCTTCATCCTTCCCATAGTCAGTGCTGCCCACAATGGGCTCCTTTTCCCGCATCCAGGACTCAGCCTCGTTGGCATCAGCAAAGTACTGCTGGGCCTGAAGTGAATCCTCAAGGTCCTGCCTCCGCTGGGACGCTTTGGCCTTCAGTGCCTCCCACTTCTGGTTGAGCTCATTCAGCTTGGCCTTCACATCGTCTGCAGCAAAATGGCCTGGAGGGGACCACGGCCCAAAGTAAGAGTGACGTTAGTAAAACTCCCAAGGCTGAGGCATGGTCAAAGTCACATGTTTAGGACAGAATAAGGAGAGGGCAGTCAGCCTTGGTCTAGTTGGCTGTGCCCAGGTCTATGACCTCAAGGAACAGGGGAAACAAAAAGAGCAATGAAGCTCTAGTCCCTGACCACGCTCACCTTCCTCCACCATGGCATTTCCCTTCTGGGTCACTGCTTTGATGCGGGGTTCATGTCCAGCAATTTCTGCTTGTAAAGCTTGATGTTTCTTTAGCAGATTCTGCACTCCAATCAAATCTTTGCCTGAAAGTAGAACCCACTCTTTTACCATATGGCCACAGGGAGAAGTCAGATTCAACTGTCACTTTGCATTGCCATCAGGATTCGAGCACATTAACCGAACCTTGATCTCACTCCCTCTGATAAACATCCCGTTTATACTACGGGATGCTGTGCTGCCATGATACTGGTCTGGTAGTGACGGACTGACCTCTGTTAGTGGATGCAGCAATAGGTTCCTTTTCTCGAATCCATGTTTCCTCATCTTCCACATCACGGAAGAGCTGCTGCAAACGGAGAGAATCTGCCAGCTTCTGCTTCCGGGCGACCATGGGTTCCTTGAGAGCCTCATAGCGAGCCACTAGGGCTTCTTGCTTCTTCTTAATGTTTTCGGAATCAAAGTGACCAGCGTCTTGGAACTGGCGAGCCTGAATGGTGATGCCATCAATTCGGTCCTGGGAACCAGAGGACAAGGTGTGAAAGCTGCAATTAGTCCTGAGAGACTCTGCTCTACACATTTCAAGGCCATGACCTGGGCTGAGAATTCATCAGACTCCAAGAAAAAGTAACATGGTGTTGTCCCACCCTAAGAGGGTTTATATTCTGCTATGTCCTTCCCTCACATTGGGCTCCCAGGTATTTCTGAAGGAGTAGATACTTTGTGCAGAAACATGCAGAGTTCAGAAGGACAGCCACACCTTTTATCTCCCCATGCTAGTCTCATCTTATGATATCCAACACTCTACCCAACGACTTGCCCGACTTCAAGCCCAATTCACACTCCACCTGGTGAGCAGCTACATCTGCCTCCAGCAGGGCGTGCTTCTTCTGGAGGTTCTGGACATTGGTAAGGTCTTTGCCATAGTCGTCTGAAGCCAAGTGACCTTCTACCTCATACAACCATAATTCAATGTCCTCAACATTGCGATTAAATTGCTGCTGCTGGTTAGCTTCACGAAGCTTTATTCCTGTTCAAGGAGGCAGGTTTAATTTTCTATTGGACAACATGAAACTTCTACTAACACTGCTCCTGAGCCATGGTACCCGGTGAAGGACTAGGGGTCAGAATCTTAGTCACCGCATCACTTGTATTACAAAGGTGAAAGGAAACGTCAAGTGGTATCTCTGCTTTACTGTCCAGAGGCTGAATCCAAAGCTGTTTGGAAAGCATTCTAGCCTCCATAAGAAGAGTGCCACTGGCTCACAGTGGAGCTATGAGGGAACATGCAATCCATTCTCTTCAGGCTTTCCAACCAGCCATCACACTCAACCACACTTACCAAATTCAAAAAGCACTGAGAACTAAAACCAAATAAACCCAATATAAATGATTTGTAATCCCAGAGCTGCCTCCTAGCCTCCCTCAACACTCGTATCACTGTCGACTTTCTCCTACCTTTCAGTTCTGTGGCCTCGAGGAGTTTCTTCCACAAACTGATGACCTCATTCATACGAGCTGCTACTTCGTCCTTGGCATAGTGGTTGACATCTATCAGCTTTTGTCCAGCTTTCTCCAGGGCATCAATACGGCTCTGGTTTGCTGAGAGTTCAGCCTCAAAAGCCTGATGCTTCTGGACTTTTCCCTGCAGATTGGATGGGTCCTGCCAATCAAAGAGAGAAGATGGTTCTATCTTGAATTTGAGTTTGCAAACCACTGCCTGTGGTCGTTTGAATGAGGATGTTGTCTATAGGCTTCAGGTATTTGAGCACTTGGTCCCCAGATCATGGCACTATTTGGGGGTGGTCCTGGAACCTTTAGGACGTATGGCCTTGATGGAGGCAGCACATCACTAGGGATGGGCTTGTACAGTTCAAAGCCACATGCCACTTCCAGGTTTTCACTCTGCTTCCTGTGTCTGCTTGATGATATGAGTGTTCAATTTTCTCCTCAGGTTGCCTCCTGCCAAGTTCCCTGTCATGACGGACTCTTCTCCCTCCAGAATCGTAAGCCCAATAAATTCTCCCTTCTGTAGACTGCCTTGGTCACAGTGTTTTATCACAGCGACAGAGAACGTACCTACACACTTATAAAAGAGTCGCTTTGCTGGGTGTGGTGACACCTTTATTCCCAGCGTATCTGGGAGGCAGGTCTGTGTGAGTTCCAGGCCAGCGTGGTCTACCTACAGAGTTCCAAGTCAATCAGGGCTACGTAATGAGATCCTGTCTCAAAAATAAGATAAAGTCACTTTATGTTAACTAGTGTGGTTTGTGGAATCCGCTATTTCTTTAGCTACAACTGGTTTGTGAAAAGGAGATTTAGTGTGCTACCCAAGTGCCACACAGCAATGCTAATGGGATATTACTTTGTAAGCTTCATCCGTGGCAGTTTTCATCTTCTCGTTGACCCAACTCTTAAGCTCATCAGAATCACGGAAAAACTGCTGCAGATGGAAGGAATCAGCCAGCTGGGCCCTGCGGTGCATAGCTCGTTCATGAAGAGCGTTGCGGCGGCTCAAGAGCTGAAAGACAGGGATCCTGTGAGTCTCCAGTTCATACTACCCAAAAGGGAAACCTATGTACAGCAAGAAAGGAACATGAAATAAATGCCTGGGAACTCACAGCATCACGGCGAGTGGCCACATCTTCCATTGCATAGTGGTTATTCTGGATGAGCTTGGTTGCAAACTCATCAAGTGCCTAGGAAGAAAAGTGAGAGTTGCTATGTGAGCATTGTCCCCTGGCCTGGGCTTTGGAGAAAGGACTGCTGAACAGGTCACAAAACAGCTCGTCTCAATTACAGCCAATGTTTGAGCTCTGGGGTAGGTAACAATAGCACCTGTACAGTAGGAATACCCAACTTGGGACTCACGGGGCACACGCACCCTAGGACAGCTACCAGTGTGGCCCAGTATAAAATTCTCAACAGACTTAAACACTGAGGTATATTTGTGATTTCTTTCAAGTAACTCTATGGACACAAAGTCAGGTTAGAACTGGACATGCCTGGAAGACTTTGCTTGATGTCACTGAGAATACCACTGTTCTGTTCACTCCACTCTAGCCTAGAGACACGACCTGCTGCATAGATCCCTTACAATTGTCAGACACACACAACAAACTTGATTTTCTTCGTGGATAGCCTCTCAATGGGAAGAGTACAAGTTGCCTCACTGGAACTTGGGACACTTTCATCCAGCAAGTGAGTTTGCTCTGTAACAGTATTATATGGCATGTTGTCATCACGAAGTCTGAAGTGCCCTGCACACAGCTCCTTCATCCAATATGTTTGAGAACCTCCTAAACAGGGAGGGACTCCTAGTTACTCTGGATCACACAAAAAGGCTCTTACTGTGATTTTTTCCTCTTGGGCACTGAGGGATTTCTCAAAGTCCTCGTGCTTCTTAAGAAGGGCTTCCACACTGTCCAAAGAGTCACCTAAGTCTTCATTCAGCAGGAATGCCTGGGGAAGGGGAACAAGTGTGCAGAGTCAGCATGACTTGTCATTTTCTACAACCCAAAAGTGGAGGACACTGAAAGGAGACACTCTATGGCAACGAAGTTCCTGAGATTTCTTCTGGAAAGTCTAGTCATAACAGATTCTCTAAAAATCAACCCATGATACTGAGAAATACTGCATAGTCTACTGCACATTTTTCCAGTGTTTTTTTTTTTCGGGGGGAGGGAGGGCAGAGGGTTGTTGAAACAAAGTCTCACTATGCAGTCTAGACGCTTAACTCCCTAGGTAGTCCAGGCTGGCCTCAAACTTGTAAGCCGCCTTCCTCAGCCTCCTAAGTACCAATACAAACAGGTGCCATCACACCTGGCTTTCAAATCGCTTTTGCAACTTCTCTTAGATGTAGATTACACACAATACTAAATTCTAATTTTTAGTAAAAACGTTTACATTCCACAAATCTGAAAAGCTAGGGCCTTTTCTAAGGGACTTGCTGTCTCAGCAATGCCATTCCCCCTCTTCACTTGATTCAAAACTGAATGACACTGATTTCCTGAAACAAAAGCAACAGACCACTGTCATGGACAGGCACAGCCTTCGCCCCCCGGGGGCAGCTCCTGTTCTACCTCCTGTTTGCTCATCCAGTTGTCCACCTGCTCCGTGTCACGGTAGAAGAGCTGCAGGTCCATACACTGCTCATACTGCTGCCTCCGCAGCTCCCACAGTTCCAGCAGGGCAGTTCTCTCCTCAGAGAGGATGGTCAGCTTAGGGGACAGGAAGCAAAGTCAGCCTCTGGGCAGAAAGAAGACTGTCCTTGGGAGTCTAGTCCTCATGCTAACCATTAAGCATTATCTGATTTGCAATACTGAGGCCTTAAATGTGCTTGGTTTGTGTAAACTTCATCACAAGAAATATACAAATACCACAGAGCTGGCATGTGTGTGCTAAACACAAGAGGGCTAACTCTGTCCTGACTAACCTAGAATTTGTCACATTATCAAAAAATATTTTAGGAAAGCATGCCAATCAAACTGGGCTCTGAAAGGGAGACTACTTAAGGGCAGAATGGACTCTCGAATAAAGAAATGTCAACTGAATGGGTGTTCCAAAAATCTGTCAAATTCATGAATGCCTGAGACTCACTTTATAAATTTTCCCTGTTTCTTCCAACTGCTAAAATAGGATTAGCTCCTTGCAAAGTCCTTTTTAAGTAAGAAATATGTCACACACATCCCAGATAAAAGTCTCTCAGTCCAGCTTTACAAAGATCTTTTTTACTCTCTGAAAGGGAAAGCTGTGTCTCTCCAAGGCAGAATCTTGGGCTGAGTGTTGGACCCATGATGGACCCATGACTGGACGCATGGATAGAGAGCTGCTCGCCGGTCCTGGCTTCTCTTCAGAAACTCCTTTTACTCCCTTACCTTCTCCCTCACTTCATCCGAGGCATAGTGATTGGCTGCCAGCAGCGCCTGGCCAGACTCATCTGCAGACTTGAAGCTGTCTTCATGAGCATCGATCTCACCCTGCAGGGCAACGAGGCCATTTACTTCCAGGATCTTTCAGAACAAGAATTTTTTATTTCACATGTACTGTTTTGTCAGCATGTATGTATGTGTACAACGTGTATGCAGTATCCTAGTGTTCAGAAAAGGGCATCAGATCTGGAACTGGAGTTACAGACAGTTGTTAGCCACCATGCGGATGCTGGGGACTGATCCTTGGTCCTCTGCAAGAGCAGCCAGTGCTCACTGACTGCTGAGCCGCCTCTCCAGCCCCAGCTGTTAAATTTTAAATAATTATAGCAGGTGAGACTATCACAGATAAAATGAGGAACACAAGAGAGGAAATGGCAGGTTTCCCAACCACCAGCTGAAGTCAAATGTGAAACACAATAGTGCTCACAAAGAAGCACTTTCTGCTGGCTCTGAAAACCACATGTTATTTGTCAAGTTACACACATTCACAGAGAGCCCTCTTCTGTACACTGTCTGTCTTTCCTACCCACAGAGGCTTGCTTACTGGGATCTTGTGGCACCTGGTAAAGGGAAGACCCTTCACCATTACCATTTCTCTCAAAACTGACTCAACAGTTTGTGTCTTTCCAAATTAATTTTGGACTTGGCTTATTTCATCACAAATGCACACCCCTCTGCTATGCTTTTACAGGCCCGACATCAAGTACCTATATTGCTTTATGAAGATCATGCATTAAGCCACATCCTAGGTAAGTCACAGTACTCGGTCAGTCTTTAATATCTTTCAAGACAGTTTTTTGTTTGAACACTCTCAGGCTAGACTAGCACCAAATGTCTTCATATGTGTTGCTGCACTTCACACTAATTCTTGCCTCCTTCCACCACTCTCCTTCCTCTGTATATCCTATGTATCCCAGCACTTGGGAGGCAGGTAGGTGGATCTACAGAGAGACCCTATCTCAAAAAGACACACACACACAAATTGATTCCAAAGTACCTTATATTTCTATATTATTGGAACCACTCCTTTAAAAAAATTTTTTAAAAGGCATTTTTATTTTATGTGTATAAATGTATAGCCTGCATGTATGCAAGAGCTCTATGTCTGTCATGTAGTGCTCACAGAGGTCAGAAGAGGGCATCTGATCCCCTAGAACTGGAATTATGGATGTCTGTTAGTTGTCATGTTGGTGCTAGGAACTGAACCCAGGTCCTTTGGGCAGCCAGTACCCTTAATCACTGAGCCATCACTCCAGGTCCTTTTAAATTTCATTTGTATTTTTATGGGTATGAATGTTTTGCCTTTGTGTCTCTAAGTACACATAAATGTACTGTGCCTATGGACTGACACTGGAGTTACAGACCATTGTGTTAATACCATGTGGGTGCTAGGGACTGCACCTAGGTCCTCTGTAAGAGCAGTCAGTGCTCCTAACTGCTGAGCCATCTCTCCAGCTACCACTCTACTCTCTTGTAAAGATAAAATCTATTAAAGATCTTGTCTGCATGTAGGGGAGGAGGTGCGTGCAGAGGCAGAGGTTGATGCCCTGTGACTTCCTCAGTCACTCATCACCTTACTTGTTGAGACACAATCTTTCATTGCACCTGGAGCTTGCTCATTCTGCTAGACTGACTGGCCAATGAGCCCCAGGGATATTCTGTTTCCGCCTCCCCAGTGCTAAGATTACAAGTGTATACCACCTTGTCTGGCTTGTAAAAACTGTGTAGTGTCGGTATTGGGGACTGAATCATGTCCTCATGTTTCAACCACATGCACTTTATTAACTGAGACACTTCACCAACAAAAATCTGGTATAGTTTTCCATGGAACACTTTGGAGACATAACAGAGTTAAGAAATTAAAATGTATTTGAGCCAACTACATAAAACTCAGTATCCAGATTTATGATGTTTTTTTGTCTGTGTGGTCTTTTTCAAACAAGGTCTCCCTGGAGCCCTGACTGGCCTGGAATTTGCTTTAAACCAGGTGGCCTTGAACTCACAGAGATCCACCTGCCTCTGCCTTCTGAGACCTGGGATCAAAGGTATGCACCACCATGCCCGATAGATTAAAAAAAAGAAAAGACAAGGGGCTCAGGGCTGGAAGGATGGCTCAGCAGTTAAGAGCAGTGGCTGCTCTTGCAGAGGACCTGGGTTCGATTCCCAGCAACCACGTGGCGGCTAACAACCATCCCAAACTCCAGTTCCAGGGAAAGCCTCTTCTGACCTCCACAGGCATTACAGGACATGGGTGCAATTACATGGGTCCAGGCAATATACTCATACACATAACATATAGATATATAAAAAGACAAGGAGCTCATGTAGCTCAGCCTGGCCTTGAATTCCTGATTCTCTAAACTTCACCTCCTAAGTTCTGGGTTTACAGGTCTGTCTCTAGACAGACTTTCTTAAAGACAGTATAGATACGTGTGCAAAGTAGCAGCATTTCTATAAAATGAAAACAGAGGAAAACTGACAACAAACTGTACAACGGAGCCACCTGTGAATATCAGTCCAACAGCTCCAACCACAGACCTCCCAGACAGTGAGCTATTGTGAGCTAACATGTCAGTCCTGGGAGACTCTGGCAATGCTACCTTGTGTTCTTGGTGCCTATCCAGCAGGGCTTCCGCTCCAGCTACGTCATTGGCTAGTTCATCTGCATTGATGAGGGCTTTCATCTCAGTCACCCAGCTGGTGAGGTCACGGAAGTCAGCGAGGAAACGCTGAAGCCTTGGGAAAACCAAAGGTACATCACTTGCAGTGGATGACAAAATGGCCTTCCTACAGCTCCAAATTCTACTCTCAAAAGCCTAATTATACAAACTCTAGTTCAGGAAATAAGAAATGCTCTGAACTTAAGAGAGCAAGAGAGGGCAGAAATGCAGGTTCTATCTGTACCATAAGGTCCCAATCTTGTCCTCCATTTCTGCTGTTTCAATGGGGTCTCTTTATGTTGCCCTAGTTGGTGACTGGTCACTGTCTCACACCTTTAACTTCCTTGTTATTCCCAGAACCAACTCAGGGTGGGTAAAAAGTGTTCTTTTCTCTTCCAGTCCTAACTTTAACAGTCTACTTCTAATGATGCTGGTTGCTATGAGGTAGCTCCATTCTATCAGTCATAGTGAAGTAAGAGAAGAATTAAGAAAGTTATAGACAATACATACAGACCACACTCTCCATATGAGGACCCTGGCTATTAACTCCTGGAGGATCACTGGTACCTGTATGAGTCATCAAGCCGTGCATGTCTCTCTGCTGCCAGAGTTCGAATCTGTTCCCAGTTGGTAATCAGCTCCTCTCGCTTCACTTGGATCTGGGTAGCACTCAGAGGGTGGGACTGCTGTAGGCGGTCAGCCTCAGCACAGAGGGCTTTCACCTAGAAATATATTAGGTCAGAACTCTTCTCCTGACCCTGGCTAACTGACTTACACAACCAGTTGTTTACAAACCAACCTTGTCCTCCAGAGCAGCAAGATCTCTCTCCAGACCCTCGTGCTTCCGAAGAAGAGCCTGAACACTTGCCAGGTCTCGGCCAAAGTCATCAGAAGCCATCAACTGCTCCTTCTCTTTAATCCAACCAATGGTCTCATCCACATCCCTACAGAAGAGACACCAATCAACCCAGCTATACAACTGTCCAAGGACACTGGGAACATCCAAGAAGCTAAGCTCTGCTCAGCTCCCCTCACAGATCAGCACATGCTGAGGACTTTATCCTAACCCCATAGCAGGGGCACAGTTCCCCAAGCCACCTCTGGCCAAGTACCTGTTGAAGCGCTGAACCTCAGCAGCCCCAAAGAGCTTCCCTTGTCGCTGAAGAGCTAGGCCTTTCAGCCGCTGCCAAGCTGCATTCACCTCATCCTGCTTGGTTTTGATCAGTTCCTCTTCAGGGTGCTGCTCCTAAACAAAGAACAGAACAGACTGGACTGCTACCTCTAGCTCTTTCAAAAAGTCATCCTGGGACTAATTCCAAGTGTGCAGGCAAGTCTATATCACTGTAAAGAAACCTGATTTTCTGTGTGAAATGAAGTGAGCTGTAACTGAAAGAGAGTACCTCTTTTTGAATAAGCTTTTTTTTTTTCCCATTTCTTAGAGGAGAGCACTTGGCCTATAATGAGTTATACACATCAGTACCAGATGCTAACAAAAAACCTGGGTCCAAGTTAGTGCAACACCCATCAACTGTAAGTGTCAAAAAACCTGGCATTTCAAAGTCTGAGGCAGTTTAGTACTGTCTCCCAGATAACATAGTTGTCAGGACCCAACTTATCTTAGAGTTAGATAAGAGGTATCTTGGTAACAAGCCCCTTCTCCACCAACCATATTTTAAAGGTTTATTTTGTCTTAACCAAAAAGAACATGTGAAGCGATCAAAGCATTTTTGGGCTTTGGACCCACATGAGAAAAAAGGAGCCTGGCCTGACTGCTCTTGTTTAGTATACCTTCAAGATGGCTCGAGACCTGACGACGATTCTGGCTCTCTGGAAGGATGAAGTATTACTGAGCAATGCTGGCTATCTTTTTAATCAATGACTAGAAAATGCAAACAAGTATCAGCCTCAAAAATGACCTGTAAGTTTAAAATTTGTGCCCCTCAAATAGAATTTCCTCTGAATCAAAAGTTCTGTTTCCCAATGTCTCTGGAGCACACTGAACTCTGTAGAAGGGGAAGATGAAAAAGCTTATACACAGGAAATGTTTTTCTGCTCTCTCTGCCTTTTTTCCTTTTCTTTGGTTGGTTTTTGAGACAGGGCCTACATATATCATAGCCTAGGTTGACCTTGAACTTGTAAGCCCCCTGCCCAGCTGTCTTGGTCCTACTTGGGTTAAGGGTTCCAGAGCTGCCAGAGGAGAGCCCATTTATGACCAGGTTCCTCCAGGTTCCCCAGGGAGCCCAGGAAAGCTTTAATGACAAGGGAAGAGCTATCAGCACTGGTGGTTACCTGCCAATACTAGGCAAGCATTTGCTACCACACCCAGGTCTGAGAAATTCCACAGACTGAGCTTTAGCAGCCCAATACAAACTTTACAACGCCCTGTCAAAAGTGGATTGAGGAAAAAGATTGTGAACTCTGCCCTTCCCACCCAAGGCCACAAAGTAAAAAGCATGTTCCAATTCAGAGGTAATTTGTATAAAGCTTCACTTAAACCTAGACAAAACTTATAAGCCTGGTCATTAGGAATTCAGGGTCAGCCAAGTTCTTTCATAGGACAGAAGGCTTCTATGATGCTGTGAGCAGCACACAGCATTCTGCTCCTCACCTGGATGAGTTTGGCAGCAAACTGATTCACTTCATTAACTCTTTCTTCATGGGCAGCCAGATCAGTCTGAAACTCTTCAAATTTCTTCTGTAGTACCTCCACATGCTCCAGGTCCTGGCCCAACTCCTCAGAAGTCACAATTGCTTCCTGAATATTCAGGAACAGAAACAGGCAGAGTTACTAACATATAGTAACAAGGGTTCCCGTGAAGCAGATGCATTAGGAATGGGGCCATGTTAACTTCAACGGACAATTTTCTTTGTAGTTTCTGATTTTTCCAGAGACCTCAGGTTTCAGGACTGCAGAATGGAGGGGCCCTGGAGAGCGGCTGAGACAAAGCAGTCCCCCTCCTAGCTTTTGCCTAATCTAGGGCTGTACCTGTAGTGATTCTGCCTCTCAGTGGTGATCACAAAGGTCCCTGTAATCTCCCTGGAAGAAGGCTTAGTAAACATGCCCTCCTAGAGCGCACCTTGTCATTGATCCAGTCCATTACGTCTTCACACTCCCGCAGATACTGCACCAGCTTCTGTGCCTGCAGCAGCTTGATTCCCTTTTCCCGCATCTTCTCCAAGAGCAATTCCCACTGGCGGTGCAGCTCCATCAAACGTGTCTGGAGATTAAAATCAGATTTTAAATAAACTGACTCTGTAGGATCTGGCTCTTCTGGAGTTTTGACAAGCTACCACCAACCTCAGGGAGTTCTAAATAAAAATCTTTTGGGGAAACAAACAAACAAACAAACCCTAAGCAGAAAGAAAAAAGTAATTAGGAGTAGTCTAGTCAGTCTCAAAGTTAAACATAATGGATTTAACTTTGTTCTAGTTCACAGAAATTATTAAATTATAACTTTTGTTTTATATTTAGTAATTACATGTTATTATTAAAATGAAAATGAAGTTTCCAGGTCATTCTTACTAAGTAAGAATGACTTGGGGTGAGAGATGGCTTAGCAGTTACGTACACTTGCTGCTTTTGCAGAGGACCCGGGTTCAATTCTTGGCACCCACATGGCAGCTAACAACCATCTATAACCTCAGTTCCAGGGGATCTGATGCCCTCTTCTAACCTCTGCGGACATCTCATGACATGGTGCACTTCCATACATGCAGGCAATACACTCATAAGCATAAAATATAATAAAATATTTTGAAAAATGATGACTTAACATGGAATTGATGTTGTATTCTCAATGAATAGGATTTAGGTTTTAAAAAAAAAAAGTCTGCTCCTGAATAATGGTATTCACCTGTAATTCCAGCACCAAGAGGCTAAGGCAGGAGGACTGCCTAGAGCTCAAGGCTAGTTTGGACAACAAAATGAGTATGAAGTCAGTCGGGGCTACATAGTAAGACTCATCTCAAAAACCAGAGCCAGTGAGATGGGTCAGCTCTTAACACACAAGACCGATGACGTGAGTTCAATCCCTAGAACCCATGCCTGATAGGAGGGAACTGACTCCTCCAAGAGTTGAAGTTGTCTTCTGACCTCCAAACTCACACACTACAGTGTATTCTCATTCCCTCTCTCTTGCTCTCACACACACACCCACACCCACAATAAATTTTAAACAGCAATTACAACATGAAAATCTGAGGATAAAAGAAAAAGGACTTTAGGAGACAGGCTTTAGGAAGGTCTGTTCATCAAGTGACGTACTTGTGAAATGACATCTCAAATTAGGATTTCAAACTTCACCCATGTAGCAGTCACAGTGCAAAATGAATTCACTTCCCAGCATCATTGGGTGTTCGTAACACAGGTCCAGTAAGGACTTGACAACTGTGGGAAACCTAAGACCGCATTCCAGCCTGTATGTTGTGTTCTGGTGCTTGATCCCATCACCGGGCCTTGATTATGCCCACCCAAGATACTGGGAGTTTCTGGGTAACACTGGCAGGCACAGGAAACCACACAGACAGGTTCAAACAGTAACAGAAACAGCAGAAATGGAGTCTAGATCCACCAGGTTGAAATGCACTCTCAGGAAAAAAGGCGTGAAAGCCAGGGGAGAGTCGGTGTGGGTGGTGTCTCATAGAACCAAGCAGGAATGCTTCACTGGCAGAAAGCTGTGGAAAATGGAGGCTCACACTGTTCACTTCCGCCTGGGCAGAAGGGCTTCACAGTGCTGCCACTCAAAGGAAGTGAAAGGCACTACACAGCAACCACAGCAAATCAATACTCCACCTACTCGGATGTGGGACCCAATATGGGTGGCGGTGACTATGGGGCGCCACGCCGTCCGGTATGGTGTGAAAGTCTAAACCAGTGGCAGACAGGTTAGACAGGACACAGACAGCCCTCCAACTCCACCCACCTTCCTTTGAGCTAACACTGCCTGCCAAACTAAGCTGCTGCCTCGTGGTACAAATAAACTGCCTAGGCAGGATCACCATGGGAACCATGAGCCTGGGCATGAGAACAATGGAAGTTCCCTGCTTGAGAATGGGACCACAGAAGCTGGGAACCTCACCCTCAAGTCCACCGTCAACCCCTCAAAGTTCATTTTCATACTTTCAAGTCTTGGCACAATTTTCCCAACCCTGAAAGTTAAGAGCCCAGCCATCAAGGCTTCCTACAGTCCAGGAGCATGAGTGAGCAGGGAGGCAAGTGCACTTAAACTCTAGGAGTGGACAGGGTGGGAAAGAAAGCCTGGCTCTGACTCAGGAGATTTCTCAACAGGGCCATGAGCCAGCAGGAGCTTTCTGAGACATGAAGTGAAGAAGGCAGGAATGAAATTCAGGATGGGAAAGAAACAAAAATGAGAAGTCCACTGAAATTCCACCCCTAGCTGTGCAGAGGCTATTCAAAATTCTTGAAGCCTCAATTTCTACCCTTCTAGAATATGGAGAAAAGGCTTTGCAAGCTTACTCTGAAGACTGGAGATGAGCTACTTGCCTTACAGTACCTAAGAACTACTAATAGCTATTCAACAAATACTAGTTAATAGATGCAAAGAAACTAAGCTTTGGGTCCTCCCCCAAGATGAATCACCAAAGCCAAAGCTTAAGTGTGTTTATTACAGGCCCTGGTAGCTGGGTAATACTACTACAGGAGCAGCCCCATTCACTCTGCAAAAACTTCTATCAGGGAGTAAGACACAGACTGACTTCGTTTACTAGAGTATTGTATTACAGTGCAATGGGACATGGACAAATAATTATTAATTTCAGAAAGGTTTTACATTACCCAAATGGATTAAACATAATTAAATAGCTGGTCGTATTCAACTGGCACTCCCTTTTACTTCTAACAAACACTACTAGTAATGGTTAATAGTACTAATCATAAACTTAAACCTAACTGCAGGTCTTAGTAGTTAGGCAGGTCCACATCAGGAACATCAGAGTGGATAGGCAGAGAACTGAGTGGAGCATACATGACACAAACACCTACTGCTAAAATCACCAGCCTGGGCTGTAGGGAAATGAAACCTTCAAGGAGTTACCAAGGAAGAGAGTGGGGTGATTTACCTGGAGCTGAGGCTCAAGGACATAGCTTCTGTCTAAATCTTCATGAATGCTTAACAGAAAAAGGCCTAGGAAAGGCTGAGCCTTCAATGGAACATGGCTTTGAAGACAAAGAGCCAAACAGAAGGTGGGATGTGGAGTCACACACTGCAACCCCAGCATTAGGGTGTGGAGGCAAGAGGATGAATTCAAGGCTGGCCGGTTCTGGAGTTAGACCCCCAACATAAAGAAAAACACCAAGAAACAAAACACAGGGACAGACAGGTGGTGTAATAAAGCCAGATTAAGCAAGCACATCTCCTGTGGGAAATTCAATATGGCACACACGAATACGATGTACATCCCCTTAATACGATGGTACACTGAAACAATGCAGATTACCTCCTCAATACTAAAACAATGAGAACAGAGTACGAAGATGCTCAAAGTTAGAGCACAATGCCAAGGACCCACAGGTGGCACCAATCATTCCTCAGAACTGGACCTTTAGCAGCTTGTGGTGAAACCTCAGTGGTGCCCTCTGAGAACAAACCACCACAATCCAGACAAAAGGCTTCCCAATGGAGAACTTTCCTAGGTCTATCTGTGACTTCCTATTTATCTTTGTATTCCAATCCCCAAATCTACCAGTTTTCACCGATAAGCTCTCCTCCAATCACCCTCTGAAACCTAAGGGTTAATGACAAAATTATGACATGCAACGATGACAATGACAACAATCTTCTTTACATGATGAACACATTGTACCTTGTTCTACCACAAGAACATCACCCCTTACCATGCACACAAACACTGCTTTACTGCCATGATTTCAATCAAAACACAAAGCCAGGATTCCGGCAACTTCTTTAAGAGACAACACAGATTCTCTCTGAAGTCTGAAAAAGTCTATGTTTTCCTAAGTGCCAATCCTCCTCCTCTTCCAACTGAGGCCTTCTAACCAGGCAGCTCTTACTCACCCGGATTGTTTCAGATGCAAAATGTCCTTCTGAGATCATCAGGTTTCCAGTCTCATCCAGCTTGACAATGGCTCCTGAGTTGGCCTGTACTTCGGCTTCAAATGCTTGGTGCTTTTGGAGCTTTCCCTGGTGATGAAAACAAGTAAATCACAAGCATCACAGTACAGCACTCCTCTGTGTCTCCACCCAAGCCCTGCTGTCCTCCATTGCATTTCCTCCAGTTAGAGAGGCAACCACCCAAATTACCATGACTGCATCTCTACCACCTGGCCCTTCCTGGAGTCTCCCAGGGCCCACCTGGAGACTTCCAGATAGGAGATACTACAGAACATCTCAAATTTACTGTCTGTAAGATGATGGACTTTATACAGACATCTAAGTCCTTCTAGAAACGTAGTACCATACCGAGTTTTCTTAGCATGTAATATTTACCCAATTAATCCGCACATATACACAGGACACTTTGTTCCACTTGCTTTAAAAGTCATACTGGAATTTCTTTTATTTTTATTTTTTTAAAGATTTATTATTGTTTTATTTACTTTTGCAACAGGGTCTCACTAAGCAGCACTGGCTGACCTGTAACTCCCTACATACACCAGTCTGATCTCAAACTCACAGAGAGCCACCTGCCTCTGCTTCCCAAGTGCTGGGATTAAAGGCCTCAGTCACCACACCTAGCTCCATTTTTTTTTTCAATTAAAAAAAAATTACATTTATCTACTTCCTGTATGGGTGTGGGCTTTTGTATATTACAGTGCATAAGAGTTTCAAGGACAGAACTCAGATGGTCAGTCTTTGTAGCAAGTGCCTTAACCTACTGAGCCATCTGGTAGCCACATTCTACTTTAAAAGGACTTATTTTTAATTATGTGTACATGCATGTGTCTGTGTTTGGGTATATGCATGTGCATGCAGGTGCTCACAGAGGCAAGAAGAGGGTGTCAGATCCCCCAGACCCAGAGTTTATAGACAGTTATGATCCACCTTATAAGGGTTCTGAGAACTGAATTCAGGTCCTTTGCAACATCAACAAGCACTCTTTAGCACTGAGTCATCCAGCCTAGGCTTTGCTTTTGGTAAGACTTTCCAATGAATCTTAAAAGAAACTCTTAAATGGACTCACAACTATACATTTTTGCTACCAATAAAATAGTAGCTTATCTTTCTCAAAAACACAATCCAAAACAACAACCAAGACCCTTTATGGAAACTTTAGGTTTTCTCAGTGGCTCAGAAGCAGTAGTTTGAGAACCATCAATTTAAAGCAGACAAAAAAGAAAACATAATCCCTTTAAGGCCCTGCTCCATGCTCACAACACTCTAGGGTGTTTTCCAAGCACTGAGGTGTTCTTCTTTATGTTTCATCTTCAATCTTCCTACTGCCCAATCTTTCTTTGTCTAGGATTCTCAGGGGGTTCTGACATACCTGCAAGTTGGTTGGGTCTTTGTAGTTCTCATCAGATGCAATCTGAAGTTTTTCCTGAATCCATTTCTCCAGCTCCTCAGCATCTCTCTGGAAAAACTGGAACCGATAGGAATCTTCCAGTTTCTGCCGCCGAAGGGTAGAGAGCTCCTTGAAGCGGTGGTACCGATCCAGGACTTGCTGCCGTCTTTCCTGGATGTCTTCTGCTGTTTCCAGCACTTTGACCCCGCTTGGGTCCATTTTCTGAAAAGACAGAATGCCCTGAAGTAAGAACCTCAAGACAAGACACTCAATGGAACTGAGCTCTCTGAAGTTAAGAAACAATTAGAAAAGCCACAAACAAATGAACTGACAAGTAGCCCTTCTAGTAGCTATTCACCCTCCACAGCACCCACATTGCTGGGTCCCTGAGAGGATGCCCAGCCAATGCAGCAACAAAACCAAGGCAAAAAGGGAAGCAGAAAATCTAGGTTTCTATTATGTCTACAAGAGCTTTGAGAGTCAAAGGAAATGCCAATGTTGATATTCGGAGAATTAGTGATATATTAAAAAAACCTTTAATCTGGAGCTGGAGAGATGGCGAGGTGGTTAAGAGCACTGACTGCTCTTGCAGAGGACCCAGGTTTGATTCCCAGCACCCATATGGTACTTAAATGTCTAGTAACTCCAGTTACAAGGGATCTGATGCCCTCTCAGGCCTCTGTAGCCACTGCATGCACATGGTCCACTTACATACAGGCAAAACACTCATGCACATAAGATAAAAAATAAATACTTTAATCTGATTTTTACTTCTTTTAAAAAAAATATTTTATGTGTATGAGTGGACTGCTTGAATGTATATAAGTGCACCTATTTTGTGCAATGCCTGAGGAGGTCAGAAGAAAGCATCAGATCCCCTGGAACTGTAGTTATGGATGGTTGTTAGAGTCATCATGTGGGTGGTAGGAATTGAACCTAGGTCCCCCTGTAAGAACAGTGTTCTTAACCACTGAACCATCTCTCTCTAGCCCCTGATTTTGCATCTTATTTGGAACTCAGGGATTCACCTGCCTCTGCCTCCTGAGTACTAGGATTAAAGTTATGTGCCATCATGCCTGGCTTAGGAGGACTTAAAGATCTCTCAAACTGGGCATGGTTACATAAGCCTTTAATCCCAGCACTTTGGAGGAAGAGGCAGATTTCTGTGAAAGCAAGGCCAGCCTGGTTTACATAGTGAGTTTCAGGATGGCTGGGGCTATAGGGAGATCCTGTCTCAAAGAAAAAAAGACATGCTTTCATTTGCCCCAGGCTGGCCATGAACTTGCTGTGTGTCTGTGGATGACCTTGATCATCGTGTTTCTATTTCTACCCTATGGTGCTCCTTGGGATTACAGGCATGTGCCACCAACATGAGGTTTTTATGCTGTGTTAGATGAAAACCTGGGACTCATGTATTCTAAGAAAGCACTTTACTGGGATACATCCCTAACTCTCAATGTATTCTCATTAAAAAAAAAAAAAAAGTTATTCATGTGTTTGTGTGTGATGGCATGTCTGTAGAGGACAGAGGACAACTTGTGATAATCAGTTCTCTACTTCCACCAAGTGGGTCCTGGAGAGCAAACTCAGGTCATCAGGCTTGGTGGCAAAGTGCCTTTACCTGCCGAGTCATCTTGCTGGCCCCAATTCACTCTTATTTAAACCAGCTCTTCCCTCTTGTCTTTCCAGATCTATCTTGTTGGTCAATGAAAGGAGTAATCACGAAACCGAAACCGATTTGACAACAATGAAATTATCTAGATCAAGCAGTTGAATTCTCAGTTACTCAGTTCTACAAGTCTTTAGGCTATTAGCCTGGGAAATCAATAGTCTTGTCTTCACATGGAAGTGCCCAATTTGGGGGGGGGGCGTCAAAAAAGCCATTCTGGACTAGAGGGGCTACAGAAACAATTTTCCCTCCCTCCCTCTCTTGTACCACTGGGGACTAACTCAGACCCTCATGAATGTGAGACAAGCACTCTACCACTGAGCTGCATTTCCAGTCCTTCCCTGAGTCCCTCTAAAAAAATTTTTTGTTTTTATGTGTACGCATGTCCAGCCTGCATGTATGTAAGTTCACCTATGCTGTGCAATGCCCATTGGAGGCCAGAAGAGGGTATCAGATTCCCCTGGAGCTGGGTACTGGAACCTGAACCTGGTCCTCTGCAAGAGCAGCCAGCGCTCTTAACTGCTGAATGATCACTCCAGCCCTCTACCAACCCTTTTTTGAGAGCAGATCTTATGAAGTTTCCCCCAAGTCTTCATCCTGAGATCTTTCTGCCTCCATGTCTCAAGTAGATGGGATTGCAACCCTGGTCACCAGGCTGGCCCACCCCCCTGGACTTCTACCTGTGGTTTCAGAGCTCAGGGAGGCTGTGCAGGTTCCACCATCAGTGTCTTTGTAACTGTGTGTGGCTAGGTGCACATGAGTGCAAGTACCCTTGAAGGCCAGAGGTGTTGGTTCCTCCAGGAGCTGGAGTCACAGGCAGTTGTGAGCCACCTTGCATGGCTGCTGGGAAATGAATTTGGGGTCTCTGGAAGAACAAGTGCTGTTGACCACTGAGCCACCTCTTCAGTTCCAATGGTGCCAAATTTTAATGTCAAAGAGAGAACTTGACTTACTTATGTGGCCATTTAATATGCTTCTTAAGGTCTTCCGAAAAAATATTTATTTTTATTTTTTATATATCAGTACATGTAAGTGCACCTATTTCATACAATGCCCATGGAGGTAGAAGAGGGTGTCAGGTCTTGCAATTAAGGATAGTTGTTAGCCTCCAAGTGGGTGCTGAGAATTGAACCCAAGTCCTCTCTTAACTGCTGAGCCATTTCTCCAGCACCATTTCTTAAAGGTCTTTACAGAATATGCTATTTGGATCTCATCAAGAACAAGTTAGGTTGGAGATAGCACAATGATACAGCACTTGTCTACAAGCACAAAGCCATCAGTTCCACCCCCAGTGTCACTGAGAGGAAAAGAAGCCATTTTTATCCTCTAACCTAAAAAGGACCACTAAAACATAGATTAGATTTATGACAAAGAACTTCTAAATTCACCAGTGACACATGACTGGGCCAGGCCGCCTTTCCTACTGTGCCGTTTCCCACAGCAGCCAAGAATGGCAGGTGGCTGTTCTAATTTTGAAGTAAGTCTACTGCCAGGTGTGTAGCACACATCCACAAGACAACTGACTCCTCATCAGACATTTATCCCAGGAGGCTGAGGGAAGAGGATGGGCTATGTAGTAAGAGCCTGTCACAAAACAAACAAGGGCTGGTGAAAAGGCTCAGTGGATAAAGGTGCTTGCCATGCAAGCCAGTCCATCTGAGTTTCATCCCCAGAACCCACATAGAGGTAAAAGGAGAGAACCAATTCTACAAAGCTGTTCTTTACCCTCTAAGTGCCCTACCGAACACATGCCCACACAGTTATAAACAAAGCAAACAAAAATCACAGTCTACATCAGGAATGGTGGCTCACACTTGCAATCTAAGCAGTTAGGTGAGACAGGACTGTTATGAGTTTGAGACCAGTCTGGTTTACATATTAAAAAAACATGTACTTTTTATTAAAAACTATTTTATTTTTAGGTATATGAGTGTATTTCCTGGATGTATGCAAGCACACCCATGTTGTGCAATGCCAGCAGGCGACAAAAAAAGGGATCAAATCCCCTTGAACTCGGGTAAGGACACTTGTTAGTTGCAATGTGGGTGCTCCCAGAGCACTTAATCACTGAGCCATCTCTCCAGTCTAATTTATTTATCTTACATGTATTGCCTGCATGCATGCAACTTGCAGAGGCTAGACAAGGGTGTTGGATCCCCTGGAACTGGGGAGTTTTTAGCCACCATGTGGGTGTTGGGTACTGAACACAGGGTCCTCTTCAAGAGCAGTCAATGCTCTTAACTGTTGAGCTATCTCAGTAGCCTCAAAAAACAAAACAAAACAAAAAACACAAAGAAGCCTGGTGTGGTGGCCCATCCCTTTAATCCCAGCACTCAGGAGGCAGAGGTAGGTGGATCTCTGAGAGACTCAGACTCAAACCAATAAATAAATAAATTAAAACCACCACCAAATCAAAAAAGTATAGAGAGAGGATTCTGAATTTGGTAAGCAGCAGAGCAGATATGCACTTAGGACCCTTCCAGTAACTGTTCTATCCTGTATAAAAGGTATAAAAACTGTGCTATGCAGAAAACATTTGGAAGCTCTTGTTGTCCTGTTGCCTGCTGCAGCTCGTTAAGGAACCACCCAGCAGGCTGAGGATCAAGGCTGGAAACCCATGAGGGTGCTGCCCACGCCCCCCAGGAGACAACAGCTTAGTGAGACCTGGTGAAAGCCGTGTGCACCTAATCAACATCAAGGACAACTTTCCAAAGCTCCTATCTTCCCATGTCGTCCAAATTAGACTCCACAGATCTATTTATTGTTCTTGTCTCATTTAAAATTTTAATTTTTTTTATTTTGTGTATGAGTGTTTTGCCTGCATGTACCGAAGTGCACCTATACATGCAGTGCCTTCCACGGGTTGTTAGGGGCCACATGGGCACTGGAAACTGAACCTGGGTCCTCTGCCAAGAGCAGTCTCTCTGCTCTTAACAACGGAGCCATCTCTCCAGCCCCCTTTTCCTTTTGGTTGTATTGGGAATCTAAGCCAGGGCTTCTCAAATGTCAGGCAAGCACTACAGCACTGAGGCCAGGCCCATCTGGGTGTGTCTGCAGGTGCACACCAGTGGGTGTGGAGGACAGAGATCCATGTCCAATGTCTTTCTCTCCCTGTGAGCAGAGTTCTGCTGACTTCTCTGATTGATTTACCCTCTTACCACTTGTGGCATCCGGAAATACTTTCAGATTTGGGGCGTTCACTCAATCTCATGTAATTCAGTGATTTCAGAGGCAAGGCTCCGTCCAGCATCATGCTCTATAACATGGCAAGTTCAGATTCACTTTTACAAAGAGAGAAGAAAAAGCAGTATGTGGGG
Source organism: Eospalax fontanierii (assembly GCA_035773235.1). Taxonomy (NCBI): domain Eukaryota; kingdom Metazoa; phylum Chordata; class Mammalia; order Rodentia; family Spalacidae; genus Eospalax; species Eospalax fontanierii. The sequence goes on from CM069541.1 coordinate 58,803,063, forward strand.
AAACAACCCAAAGACTACTGGGAAGGGAAAATCTGACAGCACCCAAATGGAAAACTGGGGGCTCCAACAGGAATGTTAGCTAGGAACAGGCTCCCCTTTGCCGAACTACTTCATTTTCATCTCTGTTCCTAAGCAGAGAAATTAAGCTAGCAGCTGGATGGTAAGGCAGCCTTCACAACCTTGATGCTGACTAATGAAGACCAACCTCTTCCCAGGCACCAGGCAGATGCCTATGGGCATTACCCTTCACCTTTTCACGTTTTTCGTCTTCTTAAGTTACTCTACTCCCATGTTTATTAGCTCTCCGAGTACAGGAACACGCATTTTTCTCACTTTTAAAATTATAAGGAAGGCAATTACAGTTTTTTAAAATTTATCTTGTATATGCCAGGCATGGTGGTACACACCTTTAATTCCAGCGCTCAGGAGACAGAGGCAGGTGGATCTCTGTAAATTCCAGGCCAGCTGGTGATACAGGGGAACCCTATCCCAAAAAGACCAAAAAAAAAAAGTATGTATATTTGTCAGCATGTATGTATAAACCTGGGTCCTTTGCAAGAGCAGCCAGTGCTATTAACCACTGAGCTGTCTCTTCAACCCCCATAAGGCAATTTTCAAAGATAAAAGCTTTTAGCTAGGTGTGATGGCTATAGCATTCAGGGAGAGGAGGCAGGCGAGGTCAGTCTCTGAGTCTGAGGCCACCCTGGTCCACATAGTGAGTTCCAGGCTAGCCAGGGTTATAGGGTTAAGACCCTGTCATTGACGTCCCCATCCCAGTAGCTTGAATAAATGCCCAAGCAAATAAATACAGGAGTTTACTTGTAAGAAGTGGGGAGGGCTGGATAATGATTCTCTCTTCCTATCATAAAACTGGAATTCTACTCAGGCGAGTACTAGAGTCCTGACAAGAATGGCAGATAACATGCTAACTAAAGGTACACAAGTAGCCAGCCAGGCATGGTGCTTTTCATTCCAGTACTGGGGACACAGTATCTCTGTGAGACATAGGCCAGCTTGAGATGGTCTACATAGCAAGTTCCAGGCCAGGCGGGGCAACATGGTGAGATACTGTCTCAACAAACGGAACAACAAGTTACACAGTTAAGTGACCCCCAGGAAGCCTGGATTACCAGTCCTGGACAGGCTTCTTGGCATGTGCCGACACCGCTGCTCTCTTCAGCAGCACAAAGCAAACAGACAAACAGCTCAGGAAGGCACAGCTCTGCACACACCACAGCAAGCGGTGACTGGAAAACAATTATCTCTGTCCTTTCCCTCCCCACATGCCCTATCTTCTATTCTTAAAATGGACTTCAAGCGTCCTTAAAACTAGCCAGGTGCTGGGGCACAGGCCTGTGATCTCAGCTAAAAGAGCTGAGAGCTCTCAAGGAGACTTAAAAGGCCAGTTTGGCTACATAGTGAGACCCTGTCTCAAAACCAAACCAAAGAATGATCTATTTATATACTCCCCTTGTTCTCAACTCACAGGAAACAGTAAAGATGAAAAATCAGCAGAAACAATGTGCTTAACTTGCTTGTTTACAAAATTCTCCAGGGAAGGTATACTAACCCTAGTATGACTCTACCACAGGAGTCCTGAAAGATGTCTGAAATCTTCAAGTTTGAAATGTATGGTGCTGGTCCTGTCTCCTAACAGGACAAGCATTCTTAAGATCCCACAGCTGCTGTGGAAATTTCTAAAAAATCATTACATGTAGAGCCGAACCTCATGGCTCAGGACTATAATTCCAGCTACTTGGGAGGCTGAGGCAGCAGGAGCTCAGAGGAAGTTCAAGGCCAACCTGAATAACTTACTGAGTTCCTGTCTCAAAAGTTATGGGGGTTGGGAGAGCTGGGGAGAGGCATCTGAATGGTAATGTGCTTGCTTGGCACCTCCAACACCTTAGGTTTCATCTCCAGCACTGGGGTAAAAAAAAGAAAAACAAACAAACAAAAAAACCCATACATTATGGACAAAACAAAGACTCTGTCATAATACCGAAGAACCTGCCTGTCTCCATGCATGGACTCATCTTGCTATTAGTCAGTTGCCCCTACCAATCCAGGGAGAGCATCCAGAGAAGACCCAAAGAAGTTAACCAACCTAAAAGGCTCTTTGTCACCCCAGTGAAGTAGAGTCAATTCTATACCAAGTGCTTTGATCAGGCAATAATGGACTTTTCTTTCCTGCAGTAGATCAGCTGACGTCAGGAGGTGGGAGCTCTGCCAAAGACAACTGACTGTCTCTGGGGAGCAGGACACAGGAAAGTCACCATCTTCTCATTGCAGATTTGCATTTGCATGATTACAGGAGATCACAAATACAATAGAGAGCTACTGTCACCCAAAGACATACAACCTCTAACCCAAAATTATGTCACATTATTGGAATGTCTGGGACCCTGCCTGTATGTACCACATTCTTTCCATGACTGAGGCTGCATTCTGCAAGAACCCCACCCCCGCCCTGGCAATATGCAGCAGTGTGATAAGGCATACTCTACAGAGAATGTTCCAGATTGTTCCCGGCCTAGGGAGATTAACACTTTAAATCTCTAGGAGGGAAGAATGCGGGAAATGTGCCATTAAAAAACCATCTCCAAATTTACCAGCCTATCTAACTGCCTAAAACCACAACAGAACAAACTGCCCAGGAATCAGCTAACTGACCGAAAATCTCAAGGCAGCAACCAACTCTGATTTTGCCAATCAAGTTTACATACACAGAGACTAAAGAGAAACAAACTGTTAAGTCCATTCTCTGTACATGTAAGGACAGCATCCCATTTAGGGTAACCAAAAGAGAAGTTCATAGTTTTGCAAGTATTAGAGAAGACAGATGCTGCAATGCAGCAGTCAGAACATCAGCTGCATCATTCAGCAAGTTACATGAAATGATCTCAGGGGATAAAACAAGAATCACAACTAAGTCCTCTATTGTAACACACAAAAGGACTTGTCATCTACCTTTCAAAACTGCCAGATTTAGCTGATTCCAAAGACAGGAAGTTTAACTAGAAAATTCTAGCCAAAACCAAAGACACAGCAAGCCCAAGAATGATTCTTCAAACAGAGCACAAACTCGTTCACATTACCAACTGAACCAGATTCCTAGAGATGAGACTTGAGTGTCTGCCTGCCAAATGCCATCAAACAGCAGTTTGGGGCTGTTCCTAGTACTGGGGGAATATTAAAATGCTGTCACTTGATCTACAGCAGCAATAAGGAGAGGCAGTGCGTAGGAATCACACTGTGTTAATCAACAGACTGCAGACAAAAACATTTTCTAACCAAAGGTCAACCAAAAGCTTTGGACTGCAAACCTGGCACCTACAGAGTGGTTTAGGACAGCCTCACACAAGTCTTGCAAGGTGGAAGAGTATGTCCATCTGTTTATGGAACCAGCAAAGAGAAAGAAAATTTAAGATGAAAAGAGTCCCTGAGATTTTGCTTATTTTCAAGCACTGCAATGGCCATTCCTGCAAGATGCCCAGGAGGTCAGGGGCACTGCAAACACTACAACGTGAATGCTGATTTTCAGGTACACCAGCGGTACCACTTTGCAAGAAAGATTTTTAGGGACTCACAGTATGAATAGTGGCTCAGTTGGCCATATGGAAAAATTCATAAGCAGCACCCAAGAGAAAAGGTCACAGACAGCACTCATCAGTTTGGGTTTTATTGCTTAGTCAGAGCCCAAGTGTGCAGAAATGATAATACTTTTCTCCTGTGGCTTGTGGGCCAGCCTACCAAATTTTAGACTTGCAAAGCAAGAGAACGACATCCACAGACATGGAATGGTTTCCCTGAAAACAAACCAAAGAACTGGTTAGCACCCATAAAACTGTATATATCAGCTGATTCTCAGATCAGACAAACCAATTCAAAATCAGCTCAGGTGAAGATTTTAGTAGCAGATCTGGTGGTAAGCAGAGAAGACATAAATGAGTAAGACTTTCAGCACAGTGAACGTACACAGTCAATATTTTTTCTTAAACCATATTCCAGTCAGAACTGTGGCTCCGCATGTCAGCCTTCAAACTGATTAATTCATCTCCACTTGTTAGCGCAACTCTGCAGAGGTGAGCAGGGACTTAGCTTTCAGAAAGCACAGGATCCATACAGCACTGCATCAAAACCCAGAGATGCAGAGCAATGCTGAGCAAACTTCTGAACGCTGCCCACATGCTATTTTGCTGCTACTTACCTTTTAACCTGCAAAATTCAGATGGAAAGTATTTAAGTACAATATATTATCATTAAATTCAAATGGGAAAAGGTTATAAACCTTAGATAATTAACTGGTCTAACTTATAAAAGGGCCTGCTTTGGATTTATCACCTGTCATCACCAGAAAAGTCTGAAATTTTTATTTTCCATTTTAGGATATCAAGATGACTTGAAGTAATTTTTCCATTTTTGAAAAAGGCTCAATTTTAACACTCAAAAACTACACAGATAAACATAGTTTGTTTTTTTTAAATAAGAAAATGTAAGCTCCATTTCATCACAGTGATCGTGGCAGAAATAAATCAACAGAAGAGGGGACAAACCCAAGTTTACACTGTAAAATTAAAAAAAATTGTAAACTCATTCCCTTGGTTCTCAAGAACCAAGTAGCCATCAATTAAAATCAGCAAACACTACATGCAAACATCAGGATGGAGAGAAGAAATTAGTATGTTCATGCCTTAAAGAGAGGAAGACAGAAAAATAGGAGGCTTTGGAAATTTTTAACATACTAAGACTTCTGATCATGTAACCGGAAATCACCAACCTTTCTACTTAACAGAAAGGTCATGCAGGCAGGGCATCCCCTCTTTGGATCATTCAACATCTTGGACACAAACGTGTCTTCACTGCAAGCCAGGCAAACTCAAAAAGCAACATTTTCTGCATGCTGGTCAAATACCTGGACTCTGCGTTTACGAAAGGATGACAACATGACGGAAGAATGTGGCGTCTAAAGAGGGAGGGAGAGCAAGATAAACTTCTAAGGGCCAGTGGGCCAGGATCACCTCAAAGTAGAGAACAGTTCTGGGAAAACACATGAACACAGGTGAAAATCACATCTCGGATATTTCCAGGGTCTTCTCTTTGAGATTCCAGTGTTCCCATCCCACCAGGAATCCAAAAGTAGGAGAGCCAAGCTTCCTAGGTCCTGGTAGTTACCATAACTGAGATGTGGATGGCCAAATCACACCTTTCTGGGATCTTAGTTTCCCAAAGTGTCAAACTTTTAATATTGAATGTACTCTTAAAAAAAACTATATCCTCTGTTCACATTCTGATAAACTGAAAAATCCCAGGACTAGGTGATTCCTAAACTTCTGTAAATTCAGTAAAGGGTTCTATGAAATCCTAAAAACAATAAAGAACTGAAGCTACCAAGACTGAACTTGGGTCTAGTATGCTGGTTACACTTCCTTTACAAGATACTATTTCCTGTTCACAACTAGAAAAGAGGCATGTGCAAAAAAGATGGAAGAGGGGCCAGTTCACTGCACAGCTGTTCCAGTCAACTGGTTCTAAGTGGTCAGCCATGCGGTCCTCTGCATTCCTGGAGTCAGCACTTGTCATCAGACGAGTGTGTTCTCCTGTAAGGCCAGTCACATAGCCAGTGGAGTTCTCAGAGAGCCCACGGAGGACCAATTACAAAGGAAGGCTGCCCTTGCACCCTTTGTCCGCAGTGCAGGTTCCAGACTGGCAGGATGAGGGGGAGCTATTCTGAAGTGCCATTTCTCAGTATCTGCAGTGGCCCCCACCCTTTGAGATGAAGGCAGGGAAAGGAAAAGAAAATTCTGAGGGAACCAAAAGATCTACTTAATACAGCACTTGCCCTCTTAAACCTGTTTAGATCAATTACATCAGGCTTACACTGGAGCCAGTGACATCAAATTTCTCCAATTATTAGATTACTACAAAGCAGGCTGCCAAGGCCCAAAGCAGTATCAGAGAACAGCTGGCTGTGGTGGCTCCAGCCTGCCATGGGCCCAACTACTCAGGAAGATGAGGGAGTCATGGGAAGCTTGATCTCAGGAGTTTGAGGCAACACAGCAAGACCTCATTTCAAAGAAAAAAAGAGGGGCCAAAGTCAGGCTTGTTGACAGGAGGCAGAGGAAGGAACCTAGTGAGTTAAGGGCTAGCCTAAACTAGCTACATACCAGCATTATCAGAAAATAGGTTACTAGGCTTACAGGTTCCTGTAAGAACGGTTTCATCCCTGCCCAGTATAAGGCAAATCCTCCTTTCTGTTCTCTCCATCAAGGTCCCTGGGTAACAGCTAACATACTTTGAGGATTCCTTTGAGTAATGAACGGCCCGGTTACTAAAAAAGGCTTATTGTTAATTTCCTGCAGAGGCCCTTACTGCAGCACATTTTTAAAACTTTGACTTCAATTTGACCTTTAAAATCTCTGACATGAGCTGCAGAGGAAGGGACAAATTTATTGACTAGTTTGAGAAATGGGAACCTTGGCTCAGTGGCTTCATAACAACTGTTCCTGATGCTATAAAGATTTTATTTCCTGCTGCAAGACACCCCCACCCTCCCATCTTTGATATATTCTGTTTTACTCAAGTCCAATTACTATGACGACGCAATTTCTTAACACATTATGAAAATACTTCACATGGTCTTCTCAACAGCTATGACGGTTAAGCAACAAGATGAGGCAGAACAAAGGGTTTAAATACTTTTAGGGTATATGATTTATATGTCCATATCTAATTTATAAATACCTATGTAATATAAAGAACTGACCACTTGGGAGGCTGAGGCAGGAGGATCCTGAGCCTGAGATCAGCCTGAGCTATCCAGCAAATTCTAGGCCAGCTAGGGCTCCATAAGAAGAGCCTGTCAAGGAAGAGAAAGGTGGGGGTGGGGGTGTAGATATATGAAAACAATTTTATAGCAGCAGTTCAACCGCCCCCCCAGCTTTCTAGGCCATTCATCTTGCTCACTTAAAACACATCCCACCTTGCCTTCTAAAAGCCCTCTTATTTAAGAAATGTTTTATTTTAGGACTTGAAGAATTTATTATCTTTTTTTAAAAAAACAATTTTCGTTGAGAAGCGTTTTATCACATTCACAGGGACGGCTTTCAAACAAAAGACTGCTCTGTCATCCCACAGGCATGGAGGTGGGATTTCTGACAAATATACAGTCCTTTACTTAAGAAAAAAAAATTTAAAAGCCCTAGTCTTGCATTTAAAGAAAAAAAAAAGGGGGGGGGGGACGACAACTAAGCTATTAAGGTACTAAATATGCATCTCCTACCAAGCGTCGCCCGGTTCCAGACGAGGTCAATACTGGGGAGAAAAGACATTTATTCCAGGACAGGAGACGCCTCCGCACCCCCGACCCAGCAGCAGCCCCGACGCGACCCGGCACCGGGCTCCGGGGCCGCCTGCAGGGCAGAGGAGTCGGGGGCGGCGCGGGGTCGCGGCCCAGAACACCGTCCCCACTGCCCACCTGCAGCGTCCCGGCCCGCGGGGACCCGCCTCGCGCCCCCTCCGCCGCTCCGCAGCCCCTGCGCACAAAGGCGGCGACGTCCTGCCCGGCCGCGGGGTCGAGGCCCCGGCCCGCTCACCTGTCCGCCCGACCCCGCCCCGCGCCGCGCCCGGCGCTCGGCTCTCCGCTCCCAGCCCGGGCCGCCCGCCTCCCGCCCGGCCTCCTCCCGCTGCCCCTCTCACCGGTTCTCCGGGTGAGGTGAGGGGCGTGGGTCGCCGGGCTGAGGGCTGCCGAGGAAAGCGATGCGACGCCGCGGCCTCCGCCCCACGCCGTTCGCTCCGCAGCGGATACTGGCGGCGACGCGCCCGCCGAGATGCTTTTATAAGGCGGCCGCGCGCGCTCCCGTGACGGGCGGCCGCGCGCGCGAGGGAAGCGCCCCGGGGCACGGCGCGGCGGGCGGGGGCGGGACTGGGCGCCCGACCGCCCGCCGGAAATGGCCGAACGCGTCCGGAAGGAGCCGAGCGAGGCGGCGGTGCAAGGGGAAGGGGCGCGCGGGGCGCGCGGGGGCGGCGGCGGGTGGGGCGCGCGCGCGAGGGGTGCGGGGCGCGAGGCGGTGGCGCTGCCTCCGCCCTGGCGCGCCGCCCTCGCCGCAGCGTGGGTGCTCCAATCCCGCCCGGCCCCACCCGCCCTGCGGAGACTCTGCACCGCGCCCTGCGCCCTGGGAGTCCTTCCAGGACTGCGGCGGAGGGCGGGGCGGGGGCCAGCGCTGCGGCGGGGCTGGGGATGCTGAGCGCCCCGGCCGGAAAAACACCGGGTCCTTCCAGGAGTGAGCTCACCCGAATGCTGCTCTTCCTGTCGGCTTTCTCAGGAGTGGGCGGGGGGACCAAGATCAGCCTGCTCTGGTGGGGGCTGGGTTCAAGAAGAGCTGAAAAGATGGGTGCTCCGAGTCGGAGGAGGTGGTAAAAATTTTTTTTCAAGCCTAATTTGCAGTATAAAGCTTTTATTTCGGGATTTAGAGCAAAAGCTTTCCCTTCGGTCGCCATAGAACAGGGTCCTAGTTCATCAACAAGAGATGAAGCTTTCCCCACAATTTAACTTTGCTGGGTCCTTTGTGTGCTACCTCTTTGGTCTTTTGATCTTGAGACCAATTTTACGAGGTAGATATTGTTTTCCCATTTTACAAATGCTTACCCTGATATACTAGCTAGCCCTCTTTCCCCAGGTCAAGCATGAACCCATCAGAAAAGCTACAGTTTGAATTCAAGCAGTTATGCAGGTGGATGCTGTGCTTTTGGGAAGAGGGGGAACCAAGATTCCTGCAATTTTTTGCTCTATAAGGTCAGGGTAAACTAGCCAGGTCCCTCTCTTTCCCTCCCCCGATTTCGATGACAGCTGGGCAGAAGCATTGGGAGTGGCACCCAGCTCATTCTGGTGCAGCCTGGCAAACTGGGAGTTCTGCAGCACTCCCAGGCATTTGCCTGGTTACCAAGCGCCCTCCTCGTTAAATAAATATAAAGGCACTGGGCATTGCACTAGAACTTGAGCCCAGGCCCAGCACTGAGCTTCCTGGTCCTCTGCTGCCTGTCTTCTTCCCCGGGGCGGAGATCGGCAATCTGATTTCTAAACTGCCATGGCTGTGGCATGTGAGTGAAGGAAAATTCCTAGTCCCTTTCCTTGGAGTGAAGAAACAGAAAAGGAGCTGCCACACCCCAGAAACAGCTCTGCAGAATCCGGAAGAAAATCTTGGGAGCTGAGAGGCATTTCCTGCAACCTTCTGTGCGGAGAAATCGGATGGGGAACTGTTCCGTAGAGTGTGCATTTCTGGAAACATCTGATGGCGTCCATGGCCTCTTCTCCAGCCAGTAACAGCAAGTTTTTAAATCAGACATTGGGCCCTGGACACAAAATGGCTAGCATAATTGTAATTCCAAAATGTCCAAGTCCTTCCTCTAGCTAAGAATGGTCTCAGGGCAGTGGGTTTTTAATCACCCGGATCTCATACAGAAATACAGATTTTACTCTCCTACCAATGCCAAATTGGAGACCTAAAGAGCTTTTTTTTGGATACAGAAACTAAGAATCTTATTTGTTGCTCTGAAGAACGGTGAGGTAACAGTATCCCAGCCCTCTCCCAAGCTCCCACTCACCCACCTACCATGTTCTCATTTGAAACTAGAAATACAACATCAAAAGCGAGCTGTCATGAGTTCTGGTGCCTTCCCCCCTCTAACCTGTCAGTATATGCCTCGTGCTCTGCTGTGCGTGCATGCAGACAGAGAGAGGATAAATCGGATTATAACCTTGTTTTTGAAAAGAACTGGAAGATGGGAGGAAGACAGCAGGTGGCAGCTGAGTAACCAATCAGCTCTTGTTCTCGCCACACCTCTCCTGCCTCCAGGGAAGCAGTGAGTCCAACTGAATTCTCAGTGTCTGGTTCCTGCAGCCCTCTGGAGGCTTGATACTTACCTAGGCTTAAGCCCTAGGTACTTGAAAACCATTGCAAATTGTTCAAAAGGTCAACCGTTGGCTGGGAAACACAGTAATTTGTTTTCACATGTTGCAGCCAATAATGTCACCTGTCTACTTTCTCCATCCCCAACCTGTATCTCCTACAGAGTTTTGCTTCTCTCTCTTCCTCTCTGAGGGAGAAGCTGATTGGGGGACTGGAGAGATGGCTCAGTAGTAAAGAGCACTGACTGCTCTTGCAGAGTGCCTAGGTTGGATTCCCAGGACCCATACAGCAGTTAACAATGATCTGTAACTCTTGTGCCAGGGGAATCCAACACCCTCTTCTAACCTCCGAGAGCATTGCTCAACATGGATGCACTTACATACATGCAGGCAATACACCCAGACACACAAAATAAAAATAAATGAAGCTGGCTACCGAGTAGGGGATAACCCCCTTTAAAATGGATATTTTCCTAAGTGCATCCCATTGCTGGAAGCCTGCAGTTCTCATCTGCTTTCTGTAGGTCCACAGGAAATCTAGTACCTGGAATTCACCAGATGGGGCAGAGAGAAAGGAAGGGAAATGGCTGGTGTGCTCCAGGACTTACAAGCTCTGTGGCTCTTAAGGAGTTCTTGTCTTGGCACTGAGGATGTCTAAACCTCATTATGTCAGTGTAGTCAGCACAGGAAGCCCAAGGTGGGGTGAGCTCCCAGTGCCGAGTGGGAAGACCTCAGAGCTGCTCCATTCCTCTGCAGGTCACATATGCAGAGGTGCCAGCCTATTGGAATTTTTGGCGCATCCACAAATCAGTTCGAGGATGATATAGACTAATTGAACAAAAAATGTGGGTGATCTGCCTGAGAAGTGAAGTCAAGCTGGAGAGGAAGCGGGCAGAGGAGTGAGAACTGGGACTGAAAAGCAAACGCAGGCCTCAGAAACCCATGGTAAGAAATCTGATGCATTGACCTGTGTGGAGTTGCATCCATCAGCTGGAGATCATTATTTCTGAGGCAACACTATCAGTAGGTATCAAAAACCTGGCTGCTCAGTGCTCTCCTGTTTACCTTTGGGACTCCACCAGGATAACTAGCATTGAATGACAAACACAACTTAATCACCTCCAAAGGAAGAACATTAAATAACTATAAAATGTATTTCTCAGCTGCAGAGATGACTCAATGGGTAAAGGAGCTTGTGGGGCTTGTCTGACAACTTGAGTATAATCCCCAATACACGCATAAGTGTGGAGAAAACTGTCTCCACAAAGTTGTCCTCTGACCTCCACAAACTGTGATGCATGTGTGCCCCCCATCAATAAAAATAAGTTTTTTTAAAAAGGTATTTTCTGGTTGGGAGTGGTGGTTCATGCCCTTAATGGCAGCACTGTGGAGGCAGAGGCTGGTGGATCTCTGTGAGTTTGAGGCCAACCTAGTCTACATAGTGAGTTCCAGGCAGGCTGGGGCTACAAGGGAAATTGTCTCAAAAACTAAAAATCAAAAGAGATCAGAACCCAGGTGTAGTGGCAGATGTCTGTACAGCCAGTACTTCAGAGGGTGAGGTAGGAGGCTGACGAGTTCCGTAACAGCCTGAGCTACGGGACACAAGTGCCACAAACACCACACACACCACTGCTAAAACCCACCATCAGTCCTGGGTCATTCTGCAGTTTCTCGTTTTTCCTTCCATTTTAGAGATGTAGTCTTGCCAGGTATGGTGGTTCATGTCTGTCTCAAAAACCAGAAACAACAATGACCAAGGGACAGGAAACTGGGAATGATGGCAAAAGCTGGGGGGCCACTGAGACACTTGCTGTGTTGTCCAGGCTGCCCCAGACTCCTGGGCTCAGCAATCAAGCAGTTTGGACTGTAGATACACGTTAATACACATTTTATTCCATTTACTTTGGCCTCGGAGACAGTCTCACTGTGTAACCTAGGCTGGCCTGGTGCCTTCTATGCTGTCCAGGCTTAACCTTCATCTCTTAATCCTCCTTCAGCTCTGTCTCTAGTGATAGGATTGCAGGCACGAACCACCACACCCAGCATCTCACGTCATTTTTGACAGATGAAACTCTCCATGTATCATCTCACGTAGACTGCCCCCCCCCCCACCGACACATGCAGACATAAATTTAGCAAAAATGCTGTGACAGGGAGGACTCCAAAGCTCCATCAGGGTTCCCCACTTGGTGGTTATGCAAAATGTGCGCTGCGTGGCTTGAGTGGGCACCATTCACTTAAAACTGTAGATTTGGTCATTAACAGGCCAATTTTCTAGCACAAGGCCGAGGTATCTAGAAGGAAAGTCACTTACTGATCAGAGAGGGCCTGCGTCCACTGCACTAAACATGACTCTTACATAAAGTCCGTGCACCTCATCCTGGGCCTTGCCACAGTCCTTGGAAAATGATGCCAGTTGCAAGGCTCAGGTAGGGAAGAATGGATGGCAACAGTCAAGAGGATTCTCCCAACTATAGGCCATGACAGGCCACAGGCTGAGGGAGGAGGCGCAGGACACCAGGGAAAGCTCCATCACAGGGACTGCTGCCAAGCACATAGTAAAGGCTACACTGACATTTCCTTGTTGTTATGGACTTAAAAAAATATTTTATGTGTATGAATGTTATGCCTGCATGTGTAAGTGCACCCACGTTGTGAAGTACCCATGGAAGTCAGAAGAGAGCTTCAGATCCCCTGGAACTGGGATTACAGATGGTTGTTAGCCACCATGTGGGTGCTGGGAATCGAACCCCGGTCCTCTGCAAGAGCAGTGCTCTTAACCACTGAGTCATCTCTCCAGCCCTTATGCATTTATTTTTATTACTTTTAATTATACGTATGTGTATGTTTCTGTGCAACTTGAGTGCAGATGCCCATGAAGTTCAGATGAGGGCATCAGACTGCCTGGAGTTAAGAGTTACAGGGGGTTGTGAGCTGCCTGAAATAGATGCTGGGAACCGAACGCAGATCCGTTGAAAGAGTAGTACCTGCTCTTAACCAGCGAGCCGTCATCTCTCCAGTCCCCAGTTCCTTTGTTTTCTAAGTGGGGAAACTGAGGTTCAGAGGTGAGAGGTGCACTCAGGGTTATAAAAAAACAAAACTGCATAGCCCCATGTCCTGATTCCTCCTGTACTGTGTGATCCTCTTCATTACATTAACAGACTGTTATACTCTCCTGTCTCTTTCTGGGGAGGAAACACTGAAGCTGGAACCAAGATCTCATGCAGGACAGCTAGATGCTATGTTTACAGTCAGATAAAAGTCCAGTTATTGGCACTTTTCTTTTTTAAGGCACGATATAAACCAGTTTTTCCAAGGTAAAGGTCAAGATGGTAAACAGGAAGAAATGCACATATCATGTTATTCCTAGACCCCACACTGCTGCGTCCATCGTGAGTCGCACAGCTCACTTGCAAGAAATTGATCGTACTTAAACTACATACCAGCAGTGGGAATTCATAAAATTCAAGCTTTATTACTTATTTTTTGGCAGTGTAGTCAACAATTAATAGAACGGGTCCCTTCAAGCCACTCAAGAGACCAATGACCACCCACCACAAAAGGCACTTAGCATACAGGGTGGATTTGTGGCCACTGCCTCTGCAGTGTAGGACAATCAACCTTTGATCTCAAAGTCAGTTCTGCCTGAACACCAAATCACTGCTTACGGATATTTGGCTCACATATAATACTGCAAGCCATATCTTGGCTCACCTTAATTTGGACTGAAAAACAACAAAAGAGGTAATCTAGTGCATGTACCCCTAGCCATCCAGGACCAAGTTACAAATGAAGGCGACAGAGAGTGCATATAGCTTCGTGTTTCTGGTCCTGATTCAGATACCCAGCTATTCTGATGCACTTGGGAGTCAGTATGCCTCCATCATATTGGTCCTCTGCCTTTAGAAGCACGTTACGAGCCATAAGGTTTATAGTGCTTTATTCTGTAACCTAGACTTGCATGGAAGGATTAGGCCTCCACTACTATCCAAGGGAACCTTAGGGGTTTTACTCTTTTTACTTCCTGTGAGAGTAAGAAAGGCCAATTCCATTACTCTGCCATGTGGGTACCTAGGAACCACCAAATCTGCCAAGACAGCCAAAATGCTGTGACCGAAAAATCTCTTAGTCATATGGCACAGATACAAAACACACTGACAAAGCTGTAAGTCCGACATGATTTCTTCCAAATACCGCTGTCTTCAGCTGTTTTATTGTTGCCCCTCTGCAACACAGTGGTGACGGCCGGTGACACAGGGACATCAGGAGCGCCAGAAGGAAGAAGTCAGAAAGCCTTTGGGGACAGGAATCTCCCTGCGTTGCAAACATTTCTAGACAGGGAAAGATGAAGAACACAGGAATGAGCTCTTGATAAACCCGCTTCTGACACCGACTGGAGCTGGAGTCGCTCAGAGGGAGCCAGTTCAAATCCAGTGAAACACTGGACAGAAAAGGAAAAAGCCTTCTGAGTCTGTGGAGACTAGAGCAGAGGAAGTGTCAGTATCAGGCCTGCTCCACCCTGGTCTCCCTGTAGCCTGGCCCAGATGCCCCAACACCAGTTTACCAACTGTGCTCCTGGAATCTGACAGTCTGTGGCTGCCTTGGCAGACCCACCAGAGTTCTAGATGGCTGGTCAAAATGGAGCTTTGAAAATGTCCCGGTACTTAGAGGAAGAGTCTAACTACAGTCAGTCTGTTAACATGAGAAAAGTGGCTACACTTAACAGTTCTCGAGACGCAAGACTGAGAAAGGAAGCTTGCTTGACAAGCAGGCACAGGAAGCTGAGATTAATCACCTGGACCTTACTGTGCCTTCGTCTTTGTGGAGAGCTGCCCGACAGGCAGTGTGGAGAATGGTATCTAGGGAAAAGTGGCACCCTTAGTCTAAAGGACAAGCTAGGATGATGAACAGGAAGCGGGGTGTGGGAAAGTAAACAGGAAGAAACTGCAATCAGCTTCGGGAGGCCCGGTGTGTCCAGGCAAACAGTTAGGATGTACGGGGACAAGGACATCCTACCTCCAAGAACTGCTTCAGACGTATGAAAGAACCCATTTGTCCTGAGCTTGTGATGGCTTCAATTCTGGAGAGAGAGGGGGAGGGGGAGTTGTGAATCCCACCTGTGATGCAGTCTTGTTCTTTGGAGAGGTGAAGACCAAATCCAGTGAGTCCTCTAGACTAGGGACGATGACGCTTTTCCCAATGGTGCTACCTTTCTTCCAAAGAGGACAAAGAAGAGGGATGGACTGCCCCCATGCTGAGCTTTTTCAAATCATGTGGGATCATTACAAGTTCCAGGCCAGACAGGGCTACAGTGTAAGACCGTACTTCAAGGTCTCCCCACCCCCACCAAAAAAGATAGGCATCTTTTCATAGTGTATGTGCGTGTGAGTTCACTGGATTGAACACAGGGCTAGATAGGTGTTCTAACACCTGTAACCCAATGCCAACAAGCCAAGTATCTTAATCCAAATCCCAATTTGTAATTTTGTTTAACAAACAATATTTAAGAATACTGTTGCTGGGTAAGGTGTTGCATGCCTTTAATCAAAGCACTTGGAGGGAAAGGCAGGCAGATCTCTGTGAGATCAAGGCCAGGCTGACTTCCAGGTCACCTGAGGACATAGGAAGATGCCATCTCAAACACACAAACAAACATGATATTCCCACCGGAGTTCAAAGTCATTTATTCAAACAACAAAGAGAAGGATGAATTGAATTTTTCTCCCCTCCCTGTCATGGGGATCAAATTGAGACCCTTAATCATTCCAGGTAAACACTAGGCAGCTCTACCAATGAGCTATACTCCCAGCCTAATATGGACATTTTCCATCTACAGTAAAAAAATAAATAAATAAAAATAAAAATAAATCATGCACTAGGCTGGCAAGATGGCTCAGTAGACAAAGGCTTCTGCCACCAGCCATAGTGGAGCCCACATGGGGGAAGGAGAACTGACTCCCACAGTTGTCTTCTGACCTCCACATGTGCACTGTGGCAGGAACACATCCAAATACACCCACCCTCTGCTCCCTCAGACCCCACTGCCATAAGTAAGGAAGTCAGTAAATAAATGTGATTTGAAAGCCAGCATGCACTAGCACACAAGGGCACTTGATGCTAACGCCCCAGGGGTCTGCTCAATGAGCCTCATACCTGGGGAAGTAGTCCTCTTTGATGAGAAGTATCATCTTCCAGAACTGGACCTGGTACTGCCTCATGAGGGCATTCCCACACACCTAGAGTGAAAGGGAAAGACAGTGAGAGCAGACAGCAGAAACCCATTCACGCGAGCAGTACAGTCAGCCCTGTCATGACTCCCATCAGAAAACCTCAGCCGCTGTGTGCTGGAGAGGTACTCAGCAGCTAATCACACGGGTTGCTCTTGCAGAGGACTTGGCTTCAGTTCCCAGCACCCACCTAGTAGCTAACAACCTTCTGTAACTCCAGTTCCAGGTTACCCAATGCCTTCTTCTGACCTGAGCAGGCACTGCACAACACAGGTGCACTTACAAATATGCAGGCAATATACTCATCAAGTAAAAATAATAAGTAAAATATTTAAAACACTTCAGTCACAGTGCCACTCGGATCATCAGGATCTAAGTGGTCTGTGGGCTGGGTAGAGCTCACTGTAAGCATGACCCAGTATGCACCAGGTCCCAGGTCCACCCTTGTATTTCAAAGAAAGAAAAAAAAAATTCAAGTTTCTTATTTTTTGATCGTTTTTTTGAGACAGGGGCTCCCTGTAGCCTCAGCTGTCCTGGAACTCGCTATGTAGACCAGACTGGCCTTGAACTCACAGAGATCTGCCTGACTCTGAGTGCTAGGATTAAGGACATGCACCACCATGCCTGGCCAGTGGTAGTTTCTCAGGGAAGACCTTTACGGACATACCTGACCCCAGGAAGTAGGACTCACAACTGGGATACTGATTCCTCCACACTGGGAAACCAAACAAGCTAGGTGACAGGCCAGCATGGCTAGATACCTTACAGTGCAGAGAAGCAGGGAAGGCTGACTCCAAACCATTCTGGAAGACCATGTGGTCCCAGAGAGACTGCGTTGATGCCCACTGATCTTCTAGGTCCTGGATCCAAGGCCTCACTCTGTATCCCCAAAACAAACACTTCCTAGCCTTAGGGAAAGGGGTGTCAGGAACGCCGGGAAGTAGAAGGAACTCCGGCGAAGCTGTGTGACGGCAAGGCAACCCAACGCTGCTCCCTGCTGGGCTCCACTTCCATGCTGCTTCCATCAAGCCACCCAGCGTCTGTGACCACCTACCTCCAAAAAGTCAAACAGGAGGGTGGCTGTCACATCTGACAGAGGCTCCATGTTTAAGATCTGTGCCAACCACCGCCAGCCATGATTCAAGCCATGAGGATGAGCCTGGAAGGAGGGGGTGGATCACGGCTTGACCTCATTTTATTCCCAGAAAGGAGCTCCAGTGTTATCACTCAGCCGTTACCGAGTGATGCCCCATGATCCCCTGCCTGTGCATATGTGCCAAGGCAGAAAGAACACAAGACGGGGAGATTCTGTTCTGAAATGTCTGCTCTGCACACAGACTCCCATCCATTCTTCACAGAGTTCTTCTGATATGTGACCGTCAGCTTCACAGACAGGGAGCCCACAGGCCAAGACCATTACCGACTTTTGAGTTCTGAGATAGGGTCTTCCTTTGCAGCCCAGTTGGATCACAAACTCATGGCAATCCTCCTGGTTCAGCTTCCCAGCACAGGAGTCTAGGCATAAACGACCATGTCTAGCTCCTTGTTTGTTTTTTAGTATTTCATTTATTATTTACTTATGTGTATGAGCATATCGCCTGCATGTATGTAAGCGCACTGTGTCATACAGTGCCCAGGGAGGTCAGAAGATGGCATTGGATCTCCTGGAATTGGAGTTAGGGACAATTGTTAGCTGCCATGTTGGTGCTGGGAACTGAACCTGGGTCCTCTGCTAGAGCAGCCCGTGTTCTTGACTGCTGAACATCTCTTTGGCCCTGATTTTGGCGTTCTGGTGTCAGGCTCTCACTATATAACCAGGCTGGACTGGGGACATAGTCCTTTGAAGGGATATTGGGACTCCAACAACTTCCCATCTCTTTCTCATGTCCCAGCCACTCTGTTCTACCCACTCTGAAGCCTCACTTCCTAAGTCGTTAACCTTCATCATTTCCTTAGAGTAACCGAGAGCTCACGGACACAAAGGCCAGTCTGCTGTGGATGGTGACTCCAACATGGACTCTGGGCTAGCAGTTCCTTAGCAGCAGCCAGACTTTCCTACCTACCGCCTCTCGGTTTCCATATGGCCAGCGGAGCTGGATGATGGCAGCATACAGACGGATCATCCCAGACATGCGTTTCAGAAAGTTGTCCTGCTGCTCCACTTTAGAATCTGTCACCTGGTAGCCAAGCATCCTATGTGTGAAGATGAAATTCAATGTGACAAGACTTCTTTGCATGGTTGCAAGTAATACACTGCATTACTGTTACATTATTATATCTGCAGAACACTTTACAAAGCACTCATATTCACAATCAATTTACATAACTATAAAAGCTCTGCAAGATAAAATCACAAATAAGAAAACTGATTCTCAAAGAGGTTTAAATTATTTACCCAATTTTGTGAAGCTGTTAGATAAAAAACAAGAATAAATTCCAAGACTCCAAGATCCCAGAGCCAGGATCCATTCTAGCAAGCATAATTAGTACCTACATCCACAAATCCCAAATGCTCTTCAGTTTGGATAATACAGACACTACTATTATTTATTTATTGGCAGGGGAAGACAGGGGTTAGTCTATGTAACCCAGGTTAGCCTGAAACCCAGTATTCCTACCACAACCTCCTAAATCCTAGGATTACAGGCATGTAATAACATTCACGGTACGGACATTCTATTTCAAAGTGCAGAGGAGATGCGAGAGGGAGGGAAACCTGCCGCGTCTACTGGCACTGTCACCCTAGCACGGAAAGTGAGAAAGGAGAGAGGGCTTCACCGCCGATAGTCCTCCAAAGGCATCCCTTCCTTGAACGCCGGGTAGAAAGGGACAGAGTACGGACACTTCTTGTGGAGATGAGCAAGGATGAGGTCCCCCACTCTGGGGTGGAGCTCCCAGATCCCTGACGCCACCACGGCGATGGGGAACGCTGCTTCATGGTGAGAGGCCACTTCCTCTTCCCCTTGTTTCTGGGAACACAGAGATGGGCACAGTTTTAAGTCAGTACCACAGCAAAGCTGAACACTGTCCACCAGCCTCCCCTACCCCTGGCAACGAGGTTTCTCACCACAAACTTCTCTGCTAGTTTGTACTGGACAAAGTCCAGCCCCTGTGGATTAAGGGTGACAGACACAGAGTGCCCACCAGATTGGACAGGCTTTCCAGAAAGCAGGCTGTGGATCTTGTCAAAGACCTCCTTCAACTTTGAACCTGGGTAGAAAACAGGTGAGTAAAAAGACACAGCTGCAGGTGGGCATGGTTGCACATACCTATAACAACCCCACCACTTGGGAGATAGAGGAAGAAAGAGCAGAAACTCAAGGCTAGCCTTGGCTTTGTACTGCTGTCAAATTTCTGAATCCAAGCCCAAAGCAGCAGTACCAAAGAGTATGTAAGAGAGGGCTGCAGAGGGGGCTCAGCGGGCACAGTGCTTGCACAGGCACAAGGACCTGGGGTGGTGCCCTAGCACCCACGTAAAAGCAGCGTGTGCTGGTATGTACTAGGTGGTACTGGTGCTGGTAGGTACAGGTATGTACTAGGAAGGCTAGACATGCAGATACCAGGGACTTGCTGGCCATCCAGTCTAGCCAAAATGGTAAATTCCAGGTTCAGCTGGAGACTCTGTCTCAAAAAATAAGATGCAGGGGCTGGAGAGATGGGTCAGCAGTTAAGTGCATGTACTGCTCTTGAAAATGACCCAAGTTTGATTCCCAGCACCAACAATAGGTGGTTAACAACAGCCTATAACTCCAACTCCAGGGGAACCCAAGGCCTTTGGCCTCTGCAGGCACCTGCATTCATGTGCACACTGCCCCTCCCCCCAATAAAAATAAGGGCTAGGCAATTAAACACACATATTGCTCTTGCACAGGACCTGAGTTTGGTTTCAAGCACCCATGTCGGTTGGTTCCTAATATCTATAACTCCAGCTCTCAAAAATCCAAGGCCTCCTCTGGTAGCCTCTGGCTCCTCTACTCAGGTACATATACCCACACAGACATACACTTAATTAAAAATGAAGTGAATCTTGAGGTAAAGAAAAAGGTATCACAGTATTACTGATCCCAGGGTTGTCAGTCTGTGGCATTTCTAGAACCTCCTAAGGTGTTCCCTGTTCCCCTTCTCTGGAGCTGCCTCTCCATCTCAGAGACCCAGCAGTGGGTCCCTGATACAGTTCTGAGAATCTGGCTTGCCTCAGCAGGGCACTACCAGCAAGCAGTCCTTAAGAGGTGGGAGTTAGTGGGAGCTATGCAGGTCAGTCTTGTCCCTTTCATTTCCTGGTTACCAGGTCAGCAATTCTGCCTTGACCAGGGTTCCCACCACGATGTGCCAAAGCACAGGTGACTGAGCATACACGGAAGCCTTTCAAAGTGTGGGCCAAAATGAACCTTTTCCCTTTAGAAACGTAGTACCTCACAAGTGTGTGACAGGAATGGAAGGTGGACCCTACCCTTCCTAACAGGTTCATGCATATGAAAGCTGTGTGCTTATACCACACACAAGCTACAGCTGGATTAAAAGTTGTCAATTCCCTGAAGTGTGGTTCCTGCAATCCTGCCTCATGGGTCGTGTGGGGCTTTGTACCTGACCTGCAGAACGAGATCAGAGCAATCCATGAAATGGAGATGAAGGCAGACAGAAAGGACAGAAAAGTAACTCAAGTTTCCACTTCCTGAGAAAGTCCACTCCATTCCTGCCACCGGGCTCTGAACTGAACCTTTATCATTAGGACAGACATCATATTTCCTAAATCTGAATGTTTTCAGTGCTCCTGGACTTGCAATCAAAACTGCAATTAATACAGCTTCCTAGAGAACTTTATAAAGTTCCTAATCACTTTAGAAGTTTTACCAACATGCCAAAACCATCCTCTCAAACCAGAGATGCAGGAGGGACCCAAGAATCAAATGATATGGCAATACAGAAACCCCAAGACAATAATCCCAGAAAGCCAGAATCTTGCCAACATATTCAGATGTGTCCACTGCCACTTCCTGCTTATGCTACTGCTGTCAGCAATAGTTTAAAGGGCCCCACTGGCTGGGCTCCCAACCAGCCTTCGCCACCCCTTGCCTGACATGGCCTATCACACACCAGTCTATGTCCACATCTAGATTGTCCGTAAACTTCATACTTCATGGATACTGGCCTCTTTTTTTTTTTGACACAGGAACAAGTCATTTTGCCTTTCACTCACTGAACTCTTACTGAGCACTAATTTCAGAGCCCAGGCTGGGTCTTGATGACTTGTAAACTCTCACCAGGCTCACAGCAATATGGGAGCTGATGTGATGTTGAGCAGACCAGGCTACCAGCTACTTCAAGGAAGCAGGAAAAGGCACAGAGAAGCAGCTAGTCTAATTAGCTGGAGGGAGCTGAGAGATATCTGGCAGAGAAGGGCCTCAGGTGGCTGCTCAGAGGGGAGGAACAGAATGACCCAGGACAGTCAGGAGTCAGCAGTATACAAGTACTCTCCGAAGCCATGGGGTACATGGGAAAAAGAGAGCTATAGGGTGAGAGACTGAGGAGCCCTCTAAGGACTAGGTGAGCAGATTCTGGGAAGCAGGGCTGCCACAGAAGCCGGAGGAGCCTCCCATCAAAGATAAGGAGGCAGTTCACAGGAGAAATGGAAACAGGCAGGATTAGAGACTGAGGGCAGAGCAGGGGTAGGCGGGAGGCAGTCAGCCCTTTGTTCTGCTATCAGAGAACAGCACTCCACATTCCACGACTGCTCCGTTTATACTCCGCCTGATACTCTTCTACAAAGAATTTCAGCCAACAGAGGGTTATGTACATTCTGCCAGTCAGCCTCTTGAGGGCACACTTGGCAGCATTCCTGTTTTTAGCAACAAGTTAAGGGGCACCGGGGCATACAGTAAGCAAAAGCAGCTCTCTAATATGCATGTTCTTCCCACTCTCCAGGGTACAGCCTGTAATCTGGAGGCTTTTCATGGAGTGCCGTGACACAGAACCCTGGTTCTAGAGAAGGGTCTCTGTGTGGTCTTGCTCTCTGCAGCTCTGTGGGGTAGAATCAACATGGTGAGCTTGGGGTTTGGAAAAGCTAATACAGAGCAAAGATCACAGATATCGTGGGCTGGTATTTATAGTCACGCCCCTCTTCCTAGGTTCTTTTAGTCATTCTAAATAATTTACTATTAATATGTAGCTTATCAAAAATGAATCAACAGGGAGTTAGAGAGATGGCTCAGCAGTTAAGAACATAGTCTGCTCTCGTAGAGGACCCAGGTTTGGTTCCCAGCACCCACAAAGCGGTTAACCATTTACTCGAATTCCAGGGTATACAATGCCCTCTTCTGGCCTCTGTGAGCATCAAAAAATACAGATGTACTTAAATACACTTAGGCAAAACACTCATACACTCCAGAGGATCAAAGTTCAATTCCTAGCAACCATGTGAGATGGCTTGGAACTGCCCATAACCCCAGCTCTTGGAGAGCCAGTGTTTCTGGCTTCCGCAGGCACCTGCACTCACCTGCACATAGCCACACACAAATCCACATGACTAAAAATAAACAGATTAAAAAAGGTAGCCAGACATGGTGACACATGTCTGCAATCAGAGCACCAAGAAAGCAGAGGACAAGGACTGAGGTGAGAAGGCTAGCCTGGGCTATACACCCTGGATTCAATCCCCAGCACCATAAAAAACATTAGTGTCCTCTGTAGCACTTCCTCATTGCTCCTCCCCACCTCTTAGCTCCTCAGTGAAATGATCTGAATCCCTCTACATAGTCAACAAGCCTGACTGCCTCTCTTCAGTAGTACTAGGGACTGAACCTAGGACCTAGCGCACTGCCAAGTACTCTTTCAGAGATGCATCTCCAGTTTTCATTGAACTTGTTCTGAGATAGGGTCTCATTAGGTCACACATCTTACAGGATACATTTGAACTTGTGAGCCTCTAGCTTGAGCCTCCACCCAAGTAGCTCAGATGATAACCTTGTATCACTAGAACCCCCTCTCTTCTATGTTTCAAGGGAAGAACAGAAGGAAAATAGGATGTAACATACATTTGGACATACTTTTTTTTTTGGTAGTGGAGATGGAATCCAGGACCTTGCACCTGCTAGGTACGGGCTCTACCACTGAGTCACATCCCCAACCCTGAACATATCCTTTGTGTAGGAGCCTTGCAGTTAAGACGATTTGAAATCTGAACATTCTTGGTCCTCTGACCCACCTGCAATGGTGGAGATTTGGCTCACTGGGATGGTGGCAGCCTTCTGCAAGTCCATCTTTATCTTTTTGGCCTGTCAGAAGAGAGCAGTGACAAGGTAGCTGGTGTTAGCAAAGAGCTGAGTACACACCTTTAGGATGATGGAATGAGACACAGCACATTCTTTTAGCACTCCAGCCTGGGGGCTCACAGTCAAAATTCTTGCCACCCAGCTGACCCTACCTGACTATCCTTGCTGCTGGTGAGGCTCTCAAAAGCCAAAATACATTTGGCAGAAGCATCCTGAAGCTGCTGGTACCATTGCATCGTACTGTCTTGTACCTTTACCTGCAAATCTAAGGAATAACAGACAGGCTTTAATGGCAGCGAGTGCTTGCTGAACACACAGTATGAGCCAGGAGCTATTCTAGTCACTCTTTTGTGGACAGGCTGCTTTAGGGGTCATAATCATACAATGAAGAAAATACTACTATTATCTCCAGTTCATGAACAAAGAGACAGAGATGAAAAGGGTGTTTGCCTGAGTCACAGTGCAACAGCAAGTGCAAACTGAGTCCCAATATCTGACTCTGCATGTAAACAGACCGCTGTGTGGATCCTCAAATGGATTAAATAAACACATCTGTACATAGTACATATCACTGAAAATACTCAGCAGCAGTAACATTTGGAGTAATTCAGTTGCTAGAACTGGTCAGGCTTTCAAGTCCTCATGGTAAGTATTTGAATCTGAATCTGTTCCACAAAACCCAACTGCATGCAGCACACGATGCCGTTCTGATGAACTAGACCACCCTTAGATTGACACGGTTCTTTTCTTTCTACATTCTAAAGCTTACCCAGTTAAAGGACTGCACCCACACCAATACCCACCTTCACCCTGTGTCCCTCCTGGACCTTGGCTGGGGGCTGCGGGCTGTGTGGGGGCCCGTGACCCCTGCTGCATTTGTGATTCTTGCAGTTTGGCCCGGGCCTCTTCTTCCCTCTGCTTCTTCTTGTCTTCACAGGCTCTGCTGATCTCATGCTCCAAGTTGGAAAGAAGGTCCCGCATTTCCTGCAGGGCTTGCTCAGCCTCAGCCTGGTTCTCTGCTGTGGGATAGCCACTCTGTCAGATGAGAGAAAGGGCGGTGTTCATTCCCAGGTACCTTGTGGAGCTCACACTCACCTAGGACGTTTACAAAGTGGAAAGGCCTACTGCCTTCCCCTCCTCTTAAAGATTTATTATCACAGGGGCTGGAGGGATGGCTCAGCACTTGAGAGTGCTGGCCTCTCTTGCAAAGGACCTGGGTTAGATTCCCAGCACTCACATGGAGGCTAATGGCTGTCTGATTCCTATCTTAGCACATAGGAGGCAGAGGAAGGACAGTCGCTGCAAATTTGAGGCCAGACAGCTGTATAGTGAGACCCTATCTCAAAATGACGAAATAAGGTTACTGAAAGAGCTCAGAGGACAACCATGGGTCGGGTCTTTCCTTCCACCATCTTTACTTGGGTTCTGGGGATCAAACTCAGGTTCTCAAGGGTTGCTCAGCAGTTTACTCACTGAGCGATGCTCTCATCAACACTGGTCAGAGCAATCAGCCACACTGAACTACAGAGCGATACCTTGTCACAAAAAAATAGAGGGCCTGAGAGATGGCACAGTGGTTACTTGCTGCTCTTCCAAAAACCAAAATTTGGTTCCCAGCACCCACATCAGAAGGCTCACAATCACCTCTAACACCAGCTCCAGGGGATCTGATACTCTCCTTTTGGCCTCCATGGATAGTCTCACACACACAAATAAATAAGTAAAATCCACGGTCAGGCATGGTGGTGCATGCTTTAATCCCAGAACTTGGGAGGCAGACACAGGTGGTTTCTGTGACACTGAGCACAGCCTGGTCTACACAGTGAGTTCCAGGTCAGCTGGGGCTACAGAGACCCTGTCTCAAAGAGAGGAAAAAAAAAGATCGACTGATAGACTGAGTCAGGTATGGTGTCGGTCTCTAATCCCAGCACTAAAAAGGCTCTGGGAAGAACACTGAAGCCTGGGGGCTACGGAGTCTCAAAAACAAAGAAACAGTTTTAGTTTGCTAAACTTGTATTAATGAGGTGTCTTATTTTCATACTTATTAGAAAGTTATGTTTCAGCTTCTTGGGGGCAAATTTTTGTCTGTTGAGCGTGCATGTGTGTCTGTGTGTGTACATGCACACACACCTGCACCCATAAAGTGAGAGGACAAATGCTTCCCAACTTGTACTGTCTTCGGATTTTATGTACGCAGACACAGCAAGCCCTCTGTTTAGAGTTTCAGCTTTCCTGGCTTACACAAGGCCTCTGTGTCTACCGACCCATCCAGACACCAAGCTATCATTCTGACAGTCACCTGAGCCACAGAACTTAACTGTTTTATGCCTAAATACCAAAGTAAGATGGAACAAAATGAGAGCATGAAGACTGAATTCACCTTTATTTTTATATTCTCGCTCCATTTGCTAGGTTTTCACTATGTTGCCAGGACATCATGCAGGCTAGGCAAATGCTCTGTCACTGAGCCTCGCCAGCACTCCAACCCCACTGGATGAAGTCATTATTTCTATTTCCTCCAGAGGCAAATGGTACTTTTATTTTTATATGTATGGGTGATTTGCCTGCATGCAGGTTAAGTGCACCCATATCATGCAATGCCTGCAGAGGCAAGAAGAAGCCATCAGATCCCTTAGAACTGTAGTTAGCTGCCACGTATGTGCTGGGACCAAACCCGAGTCTCAGCACACACAGCCAGTGCTCTCAGCCACTGAGCCATCTCTCCAGCCCCACTTTTAAATGAGAACATAACTGGACTTTAAGCAGCTCCACTTCTGTCCTCTCTTACCTCCAAAGTGTTGCGAATGATTCCGGAGATGAGGCTGCACAGCTGGTTGCCCCGGGTCTGGAAGGCAGCCAGGTCAACATTCAGCAGGTCCTTATGCTGGTCCGAGGCATCCAGCTGTTGGTTGAGCTGCAGGACCTCCTCTTGTAGGGTGTAGAGGCTGCGCAGGCGGACCTGACCCTCCTCTTTGCGAAGCTGTTCCTGCTCTGCCTGCTTCACCCGCTGCTGCTCTGCCTCCCGCAGCTTCAGGTTGAGAATCTACAGAAAGGGCCACAGAGTTGTGTAGGGCTCTGGCCTCCCTGCATGCCTTTTTCTCAGTTAGGTTCCTGGCCAGGAACTAGCTTCAGCTTGTCAGCTGCAGTTTCTATGTGAACAACTTGACCTTTAGAGGCCTAACTGCAACTCCTTTGTTCTGATACCAGGTGTGGTCATGTATTCAGATGTTTCCTTGGAACCTGAACTGTTGCTCTCTACCAAATTCCCCCACAATTTTTCACTGTCACCTGCTGGGTGTATATATATGAGCACCTTTTCAGAATAAAGAGGAGATTCCTTTTGCGTTACAAGTGTGTGTGTGTGTGTTTGTCCTTAATCCCTCAGCCCCTCGCTGGACAGACTCGGGTGCAGCTGTAGTGCGCGCTACAGAGTTGCTGAGTGGCCTTTCCATACCGTCAAGAACTAAGTGAGCCACATCTCTTCACAGGAGGGATCATGATGAGCAGGAAAGGAGACTTCCCAGGGCCAACACACACGTTCATTGTAATTTTCACGTGATTGGCTTGTGAAACACCTAGGTCGGTAGATCGTACCTCTCAGGGTTTCTGAGGGCATTTCCAGAGAGGGTTAGCGAAGGGAAGAAGACCTGCTCTGAGTGTGGGTGGCACCATCCCATGGGCTGAAGCCCTGAGGAGTAAAAGGAGAAGGGAAATCCAGAGAGCGAGGCTTCTGAGACATCTGGAATGAGCAGTGAAAACAATCCCTTTTTTGTTTTTGAGACAGGGTCTCACTGTAGTCCAGGCAGCCTGGCACTATCTACGTAGACAGTGTTGGGACTAAAGGCATGTGCCTAGCTTTTCATTCCTTTGTTGTTACTGTTATGTTGAGACAGGGTCTCATTGTGTATCCCTGGCTGGTCTCAAATTTACAGAGATCCCCTGGCTTCTGCCTCCAGAGGGCTGGGATTAAAGTTGTGCCCCATCATGCCTGGCCTTCTTTCCTCCCTTTAAGGGGGTCTTCTTAGGTATTTGGACACAGTGATGAGAAAGAATTCAATACAGCCCATCACCCAGGAATGTGCTCACAGCCATAATTTCCAGGATGAACAGCTGATGGGACCTGGACTGTCTGGTGGGACCTGGACTGTCAGGTGAGACCTGGACTGTCAAAAGGCTGTCGTCAGACACCAACACACAGACACTGACACTCCTATGCACTGACCTTGGCTCTGTGGCGATGCTCAGCTTTTAGCTTCTCCTGGTGGCCCAGGGCTTCTCTGGTACTGAATAAAAAAGGCAGAGGTTCGGGGATGTTTCCTGGGATTAGTTTCCCTCTCCTAAGACCCCCTCACTGTTACATTAGTTCTCTTCCCAAGCTTGGTCACTGTTCCAGGTTGCAGGCTTCCCTGACTATTGTAGTTTGACATTGAAGGACTCGGGCCGCCCACCTTCTCCCTTGGGATGTCTGAGTCTTCCAGCCGACCACAGATGTTTACAGTGGTGGCTGGGGAAGACCCACCTCTTCTCCATCACTTCCTGTAAGTCCTGGAAGTCCTTGTGCTGCTTCAGTTCCTTCAGCTCGTCAAACCTCTTCAGTTGCTCGGACGCCATCTCCGAGAGGGCTCGAACCTTCCTCTCCTGTTCCTCCTGCCACTGCCTCAGGCCCTCCTGAATGGGATGGGCACCCCCCTTAGAGTACCATCATCACTGGGCCATCCGCCCCTTGATCACCGTCTCTCATTCTTAACACTCCAGTGTGTAGATTCATTGGCTTTCCTCCCAAGCCCGTGTAGAAGCCCTTTTTCTTTGGGTAGATGTTTATTTTCCTTCTTTCTTTTTCTGTAGCTCATGCAGGGTCTCATATAGTCCATGCTGGCCTCAAACGTACTGTTACCACAGATCACCTTAAGTGTCCTCCTGCCTCCACCACCCAAGTGCTGGGATTATAGGTACAGGCCACCACACCCAGTTTTATGCATCCCTGAGGATCAAACCCAGGGTTTTGGTATGCTAGGCAAGTACTCTAAGAATTAAGCTCATCCCCGATATTTTGTGTGTGGAAGGGGGTAGTATGTGCTGTTTGTGAAGGGGAGGAAAGTAGTGTGCTGTGGGGTGTATTTGTGTGGTATGTGCTGTGTGTGGTATATACTCTGTGGTGTATGTGGTATGTGCTGTGTGTGGAGGATATGTTCTGTAGTGTGTTATGTGTGTGCTCTATGGGGGTGGTATGTTCTGTGGCACTTGTCTGTGTTTGTGTGATGCATACAACCAAGTATGCAGGCACACTGCCAATGGATGTGCATGAAGAAGCCAAAGCAAGATGTCAGATGTCTTCCTCAATTACTTTCTGCCTAGTTCATTTGAGAGAGGGTCTCTCACTGAACCAGAACCTCACCACTCACCTAGGCTGACCGGCAAGCCAGCTCTCAGGATGTGGCCATACCGCTTCCCGGTAGCTATGACTTGCTTTTTGCATAGCTGCTGGGGATTCAAACTCCAGGGACCTCCTCATGTTACAGAGTGAGCACTCTTTCCCATCTCCCCAGTCCCCACTCCCTCTTTTAACATGTTAATTTGCTTTATTTTCAATTATGTAAAATGAGATAAAACTTCATTCCATAAAACAGAAGTATCCCAAAGTCAAATTAATTCATTAAAATAGTGGTATTCTTTCAGAGGCTAGATTCTCACTGAATGGTACTAACCTATCTGACAAACTTGAACTATGTCTGAATTTTGGAAAATTAAATGGAAAGCCTAAGTAATTTTCCCAAAGTTACATGAAGAATAACCAGGACACAGAACCAAGTTTGAGTGTTCACTCCTTTCTGTTTTGTTTGTTTGAGGCAGGATCCCCCTGTAGCTCCAGCTGGCCTGGAACTCGCTATGGAGACCAGGCTGGCCTCCATCTCACAGGGGTACACCTGCCTCTGTGTATAAAGGCCTATGCCACCATGCCCGGCTTGAGTGTTCACTCCTGATCTCTCTGCTTTCCCAGTGAACTCCTAGTGGAACACCATGACTAGCATATAGTGAGCACCCTGCCCCAGCTGGCACCAGGGAATGCCACAGTTGCGCCCAGCCTACTTGCTTTACAGGTTCACTTACTGTTCCTCTCATTCTGTGCACCAGTTCATACATTCGAATGCAGCCTTCCACTCTGACCACACGGGAGGACTGAAGTGCCCCATGTTCTGTGTGCTGGGACTCACGCCTGCTCTAAACAGGAGACAGAATGAAAACATGGCAAAGTTGAGTTATCTTTCAAAGACCATACCTTCAATAGCTTTCCGCTGCTGTAGTTTTCTAGGTACAATACTAGAAAATCATCTAAAAAGATTTACTTTGGCTTACAATTTCAGAAGTTCCTACCCACAATCACTTGACTCCTTTGTTTCTGGGCTGTGGTGAGGCACTGTATCAAGACAGGCAGCAAGGGGTGAAGAAAAGCACCTCACCTTCTGATGGCTGGGAAGCAGAGGAAATAGAGAGAGGAAGGGGCTAGGGATAAGTTCTAGCTGACAAGAACCTATTCCCTTCGACTAGTCCTACCTCCTGTGTTTCCATCACCTCTGAACAGTACATGAGATTATAAACCCATCAATGATACGATTTAATCACATCACAAAAGTCTCACCTCTGAACATTCCAACACTGGGGACCAAGCCTCCAACACAGGATCCTTTGAAGACATTTTAGATTCAAACCATAACATTCCGATTTATGAACATTAATGAAGTTACAAACCACTAAGAACAAATACAATTTAGGCTAGAACCACTGTTTTTCATGACTTTGTCTAATTCATACATATTCTCTCTCTCTCTTTCTCTTTCTCCCCGTCTCCCTCTCCCTCTCTCCTTTCTTTTCTCCCTCCCTCCCACCGGGCTATATCCCTGACCCCTAATTGTTTTACATTTGATCTTTGCCAAAAGACCAAGAAGCATAATGGTTTTCATTAATAAGAATGGTGCTTGTTCTTGGGTTGGGAGAGGACTTAGTGGGTAAAGCGCTTGTCTTCAAGCATAGGGACCTGTTTGATCTCTAGAAGCTACACAAAGATGCACGGTATGGTGGCACATGCTTGTAATCCTGGAGCTGGTGAGGAAACAGGAGGACTCACTGGCCAGTCAGTCAAGCTATTGTGGGCTCCAGGCCAATGGTCTGAGGTTGACCTCTGGTCTACACACACACACCCACCCCCCCACAGACCCAGACAAGGGATACAGTAAATACTGTTTCTACCAACAGCTGCAATGGATAACAGCCATTTTCACCAGGTCAGGTCACTATACTGGGATAGTATTAAACTATCACATACTATCATGTGATAGTATAAGCTGTGCAGCCAACAGTCTTTTGTGTTGAGCAAGGTAAACCTTACCTTGGTTCCATTTGGTGTTGAGGGTGAGGGGGACTCTGGAGAGAATGAAGAGCTTCCGGCAGATTTAGGAAGCAGTGGAGGTTGGTCTAGGCCTGAAGCAGATCCAGAAGATAGTGAAGTCTCAGAAGAAGGGCAGTTCTCTTGTGTGTGGTGAAACGTGTTGGGTAAGATGTGATCTACCACCCATCCAGAGTAAGAAGACAGCATGGGAAGAGACATGCATTCTTCCAAAACATCCTAAGGAGAAGAAGGTTAAGCCAAATAAGACCAAAGATGTAAGCATAATACATCACATGCTTTGATCAATAGCTGAGGGCCTAATTAAAATTTAAAGTACTGAAGATAACTTAGGGTATGATGGCACAGGTCTATAATCCCAGCCCTTGAGGGGCAGAGGCAGGCAGATCTCTGTGAGATGGAGACCAATCTGGTCCACATAGGATTTTCAGGTGGTCTGGGAGTAGGGAGACCCTGTCCAAAAAAAAAAAAAAAACAAAAAACAAAAACCTTGAAAATAAAAGTAATTGTTTTAACCATCAACAAGAAAACAAAGTAATCTTTTTTCTTTTATTTTTTTGAGACAGGATTTCATGTTCAGGATGACCTGGAACTCCTGATTCTTCTGATTCCAGGAGGAGTTTGTGAGTTCAAGACCAGCCAGCTTGCTCTACATAGCGAGTTCGAGGCCAGACAGCCCTGCATAGTGAGTCCCTATCTCAAAAACGCAAAATAATGGGGATGGAGAGATGGCTCAGCGGTTAAGAGCAGTGGGTGCTCTTGCAAAGGCCCCAGGTTCGATTCCCAGCACCCACATGACGGCAAACCACCGTCTGTAACTCCAGTTCTAGGAGATCTGACACCCTCTTCTGCCCACCGTGAGTACTGCATGGGCGCACCCACCTATTCATACACATAAGATAAAAATGACAAATAAGTTATAAAGCCGGGCGAGAGGCACACTAACCGTGCATCACTCGTTAATACATCCGATAGGGAGGGCTCTGCCGATGCTAGGTACAGGTGCATCGCTCCCCGGGAAACCCGGAGCTGCAAGCCCGGGAGGCCCGGGAGGCCAGGGAGACCCGGGGCGGGCTCACCTCGTAGTGCTGCAGCCAGTCGCGGTGGTAGCGCAGGCGACCCTTGCTGGAGCCGCGCAGCGCGCGCAGAGTCTCCCAGCAGCGGCCCTCGGATGGCATGGCCGGCCCGGAGCGGCTCAGACGCGGGGAAGCCTGCACCGACCCTTCTCACTGCCGCCTGGAGCCCGGCCAGGCTTCCGCTTCCGGGCCCCGCCCCTTTCTGCGCAGCCCCGCCCCTAACGGCTGCCGGTCCCGCCCACCCGCCAGTGCGCCTGCGCAGACGGTGGGTGGCTCCAGAAGCGGAAGGAAGGCTGTGTTCCCGGAAGGCTCTTTTAGGCTGTTCTTCCCGGATGGGCACCCGCAGGCCCAGCGATATAAATTTCGAAAGTGTTTTGCCAAGTCACCGGAGGCCATGTGTGTAATTCCGAAAGACACGTCCTTGAAGAGAGATTTATTAGGGAGGGTGGATGGGGAGCACGGGGTTTCCTGAGGTTGAGAATGGGCTACCGTTCCATGGAGGTGATGGTGTACACTGAACCGTCACTTCGTTGGCCTGAGATCGAGTCGTCACCCTCCCCTCTACCCACCATACGTGGCTGAATTGCCCTTTTTGGAGGGGGAAATCTTAATGTAAATTTTCTCTCAATAAATAGAAGTCACAGTGACCCCAAGCTGACTTGAACGAAGTCTCTACTGCCCATCATTACATGACATCTGTTGGAGAGAAGAGCAATATTTAAAAAAAAAGATTCCCCAGACTTTCTCTAATAAAATACAAAGGTAGAAATGGACACAAAAAAGTCACCTCCAGTTATACAGGTTGGCACCATAGTGCACCGAGGTGGTTGTACTAGTTAAGAATACATATGGGTGCATATCTGCATGTAAGTGCACCCTTGTCGTGCAATACACAGAATCCATGGTAGACAGAAGAGGGTGTTGGATCTCCTGGACCTGGAGTTATGGACAATTGTTAGCTGCTGTGTGGGTGCTGGGAATGGAATCTGGGTCCTCTTCAAAAGTAGCCAGTGCTTTTAACCACTGAGCCAGCTCTCCAGTCCAGGTTACACTAGTTTGACAAAATTACACAAAAATATGTGCATATGTTGGGGTGATGCAGATGAGGGAAGTAGGTCTAAATACCATCAAATTATATTGTACAAAATTGAAATATTCCATAAGATTTAAAAAATATGGGCACATGTTGGTATAAAGTTTCCAACTGCCCTTTTAGTCTTATTTTTATGTGCAAGTCAGTCTCTTGCCCACCTGTAAATGCACCCTGGCATGTAATGCTCTCAGAGGTCAGAAGAGGGCATCAGATCCTCTGAAATTGGGAGTCCTGAAAACCAAACCTGGATCTTCTGCAAGAGCAGCCAGACCTCTTAACCACTGAGCCACCTCTTTAGCTAGCCCTCAACTGTTCTTGAGAATTTATTAAGTCCATTTACATGAAGGATCTAAAAATAGACTCAAGTTCCAATAAACCTTATGGGTAAAACAATGTCCTCAAAATTTAAAGGGGTGCATTCTGGTCCTCGTAAACTCAATACCACAGGTGTTATTGGCATCCAGGAAATAGTAGTGGTCTCTGAAGTTTTTAATAGGTTAGAGTGGCCAAGTCCAGAACTCAGGCCAATACCAGTTACAATGGAAAAGCTAGGGTTCACCAGTCATAACTTCTGCTCTCTCTAGAGAATGTTTTTGTTTTCATTCATGCCTTTTGTTACTGGTCTCAGGGAGGGGATTACAGATAAATGTAGGTCTTTGTACCACCGCACATGCTGGGCAAATGCTCCACTGGTTCATCCTTTTAAGCATAAGAAAATACAAACTGGCCCAACAACTTTTATCCAGAAAGCAACTGACATTCAAAACATAAAATTTAAGCGCAGTCCACACTTATCCTGTTATAGTGGTCTGGTAATGAGGCCTGACAAAGTGTGATGCCTCCAGACAGCAGGTGCTATATTAAGTGAAAACACAAGGGAAAAAGCCAGTCTGCTCCAGCATGAAACAAATAGCTTATAGTTCGTGCTTTGGGTACTTTAAAAACTTATGAGTTCTCTCTTGCGGCAGTTAATCACTGTAATTAGTTAATTAATTAGGGTATCACATAGTCCAGGCTGACTGACCTCAAACTTATGTCTCTGAGGATGAGTTTGAACTCCCGACCCTCCTGCCTCTGCTTTTGAAGTGCGGGGATTAGAGGTGTGCACTGCCACACCTGGCTTAACTGTTTTAAAGTAGAAGAGCTGGGCTCAGGGAATCATCCAAAGCAGTCTTAAATAACTGATTATAAAACTTTTTTTTTGTAAAAACACAAAAATTTCAAAAAATAAATGCCTTCCAAAGATACAAAGCAAATGAAAGCCAGTGAGATTGGGGTTACACTTGGAAAGCTAGATGGACATAAACATCTATGAGGGGCTTCTGTGAAGTGCTTGGGGACAAGTGTCCAGGGAAACTCAGATGTGGGAGGTTTCCCACAGGTACTAAGGACAACACCAAGTCCTACCCTACCCATCAAGTAAGAAAAGAGCAAGTGAAGAGGGTTCACAGCACAGGAAGGGTTCCTGCTGGTTCCAGTCAGAGAAAACCCTAAAAGGAGAGATGAGCGATGGAAGGATGGGGGACGGGAAAGTCTACCCAAGTGTTCTCTGAGGAAAGAAAGTTAAGTCTTCAGAGTCACAGTGAGTAAATCTGGTACCCTAATGTAGCAAATGCA
Organism: Eospalax fontanierii; assembly: GCA_035773235.1. Taxonomy (NCBI): domain Eukaryota; kingdom Metazoa; phylum Chordata; class Mammalia; order Rodentia; family Spalacidae; genus Eospalax; species Eospalax fontanierii. Next base: position 58,837,650 of record CM069541.1, read on the forward strand.
AGGCCTGTGAGGGTTATTTAAAAATTCCACAGGCACTAAACCATGGAAGAGAGAACCAGGTGCTTCCTGCTCCATCTCCTGCACTCTCCTGGCACTAGGAGCCAAGGACCAGACCCTGGGCACATTTCTTCACTAGAAAGGAGGAAAGCCAACGGGCATGCCAACTTGGGTCTAGCAACTGCTCAGTTTTCTGGCCTCAGGAGGGCTCTCCACCCTAGACAGGTGGCCTCAGGCAGGAGGAGACCGGGAGCGGATGGGCGAGCTGGTCAGATAGGAGGATGTATAGGGACCGTCTCCAAACACGTTGGCATAAGAGGACTTGAGGAACTGGACATAGTTCTGCATGCTGCGGTTGGTACTTTCAGACTGCTCCAGGCGATCCTTCAGGTCCTGCAGTCGGCTCTGGTAGCGGCGGTCAGCCTAGGAGAAATAGCAGACCAGGGCCAAGAGTGAGACGGTCATAACAGGTGAATCAGAGATAAAGGGACTCCCTTGGACCATGCCCACACTGAGAGGACAAAAGGCTGACTTAGTGGGCATTTTGCCCCTGGGCAGAGGACTTAGATGCTTAGTATTTTTTTGTCTTTCTTTATTGAAACAAGGTCTTACTAAGTTGTCCAGAAAATGAATGTGGCTCATAGGCTGGCCTTGAATTAGCAGCAATCCCCCTGCCTCAGACTCCTCAATGCTGGGATTACAGGTATAAACCAAAATACATGGCTTGGTTTGCTTGGGGTTTTTTTGTTTTGTTTTGGGAGGTTGTTTGCCTCTATGTTAACTTATATTAAAATATTTAAATTAATTTTTTTTTAATTTTTATGTTTTATGTGTATGAGTGTATTGCCACATATACATAAGTGCACCAGTGTCATGCAATGCGCGAGGAAGTCAGAAGAGCGCCTCCGGGTCTCCTGCAACTGCAGTTATGGACGGTTGTTAGCTGTCATGAGGGTGTTGGGAACCAATCCTGGGTCTTCTGCAAGAGCAGCCAGTGCTCTTAATTGCTAAGCCATCTCTCCAGCTCCTCCCTTATTTTAGTTTTTAAAATTATGCTTATATGGGGTGCATGTCAGTGTGCACATGTCACAGCACAAATGTGGAGGTCAGAGGACCATTTCTAGGAGTCGGTTCTCTGGTTCTCTTCTCATACATGGGGCCCAGGGCTCAAGCTCAGGCCATCAAGCGTGGTGGCAGAGCATTTCTCTCTGCCATCTCCCAGCTCATCACAGCACTTGTATATGTGTGTCTTACACTTGGTTCTCATGTGTACCCTTCCCCTTGTGCTCCCTTTCTCTCGGGCTGGCTCATTGTCTTCCCTTTCTGACGTCATGTCACATGATTCTTGTACCTTTCTTCTCCTAAGATCTCTCCTTCCTCTCATGATCCCATTTCTCATTACCTGCCCCCCACAGATGACAATGATTTCAAGTTCTGTCCACTTTCTTTCAAGTGTCACAAATCCACTTTTCTTTATGGCTGAACATGATTCCATCATACATGCACCTCATTGTCTGTCCATTCATTTGTTCATGGACATCTAAGCAGCTTCTGTTTTCTGGCTAGTCAACAGGACAGCAATAAATATGGATATGTAAGTATCTGTAAGTGTCTAACCTGGAGTGGGACAGTGGGCAATGGTGGTTGTTTCTCGTTTTCTGTTTAGTTTTCCCCACTCCACACTGATCTCCACAGTGGCTGTACAAGTTTTCATTTCTATTAGTAGCTCATGAGGCTCCTCTTTTCCCACAGTCTCAGCACTACTTGTTACTTGCTTTTTTGATTTTTTTATTTTTTGAAGTGTCATGTAGTCTTATGTGGTCCAGGCTGGCCTCCAACATGATATGTAGCTGAAGATGACATTGAACCTCTCACCTCTCTCTCACTGCCTTCTACCTGCCAAATGCTGAGGTTACAAGCATGCCCCACCCTGCCTGGCTTTGAAAAAAAAAAAAGTTACAGGTATTGAACCCAGGACATGCAAGGTTGTAGGTATCGAACTCAGGACATACAAACATTTGATCCAACTGAGCTCCACCCCCAGCTATTTGCTTACAAAAGTTTGACACTTATCTGTGTTGGGGGAGTATACACAAGGACGCATTTGGAGGTCCTAGGACAACCAATGGTTTTCTCCTTCCACCATGTGGATTCTGGAGATCAAACTTAGCTGGGTAGCACTGATGACAAGTATCTTTACCCACTAGCCGTCTCTGCTTCCCTAGCTCTTTTCCTGATGCTAACCATTCTGATTGGGACAAAACAGACTCTCAAAGCACTTTTAATTTGCATTTCCCTGATGGCTAAGGGTTTTGAACACTTTTTCAATTATTTATTGACTACCTTATTTCTTCTTTTGTTCATGGGGGGGGTGGTGGAAAACTCTATCTAGCTGGCTGGCCCGGAACTCACTATATAGACCAGGCTGGTCTCAACTGCAGAGATCTAACTGCCTCTGCCTCCTGAATGCTGAGATTAAAGGCAGATGCCACCACATCCAGTTCCTGATTGTCTCTTTTGAAAACTGTTTGCTCATTAGCCCATTTATTGACTGGATGATTTGGGGTCTTCTCTGTGCTTATGTTCCTCAGCACCATTTGTTAAAGCTCCAGTCTTTAATGTGCCTTTAACCAACATGCCACAGATCAGTGCTGTCGCCGTGCTGGCTGTACACTGTCTCATCCCCCAGGTCTGCTTCTTGCCAGCACTGTGCTGTTTTTGTTCTATGGCTGTAATACCATCGAGATCAGGTACTGTGATACCTGTGACTATTCTGGATCTTTTGTTCAAAGAAACTTTAGGACTGTTTCTTCTAGTTTTCTAAAGATCGCTACTGGGGTTTCAATGGGAATTCACAGGGTCTGAAGATGGCTTTTGGTAACGTAGTCAGCCATTTCACAATATTAATTCTGTGAATCCATGAGCAGTCTTTCCATCTTTTAATGTTTTAAGCAATTCCCCAGTGTCTCAGTGCTCATTGTAAAGACTTGTAAAAAAAACAAGTCTTTTCGCCTCCTTGTTTCGGTCATCCCTATACATTTGATTTTTGTAAAGTATTGTGGTTGGGATTCCCCTGACATCTTTCTTAGCAAGTTCATTTACTGGAATATGGAAGCTACTGAGTTGTGTGTTGATTTTTCAAACATTCATCCTTATGATATACATGGGGAAGGGTGTTGGAGGACAACCTTTGGAAGTTAGTTCTCTCCTTCCACCTTGTTGAGGCATGGTCTCTTGTTTCTGTCACTTGTCACATCACATCCCAGGCAAGTGGGCATATGAGCTTTTAGCTGGTTATCCTGTCTCTGCTCCCCACCTTACTGGAGGAACAGTGGGATCACAAGTGGGGGCCATTGCTGCTGACCCTGTGGTCCAGGTTCAGACTCATTGGGCTTATACTACAAATGCTTTTACCCAAATGTTGATTTTAATATCATGCTGCTTTCCTGAAAGTATTCAATTTTGAATTTTCTGGTGGAGTTTTTTGAAGTATAGGACCATACTGCCTACTGCTTTAGTTAAGACCAAGAATCGTGTTGCTGGGGGCTGGAGAGGTGGCTTAGCAGTTTAGAGCATGTGTTGATCTTGCAGAGGACCCCGTTTCGGATCACAGAACCCATGAGGAAGCCAACAACTGTCCTTAACTCTAGTTCAAGGGAATCTGATTTCTTCTTCTGGCTTCCATGGGTAATACATGACACAGAAGAGGCCAGAGACATGGCTCAGTGGGTAAAGGCACTTGCTGCCAAGGTGGATGATCTGACTTTGATCCCCAGGAACACCTAGTGGGTAAGTCTGTTCTCTGACTACATCCACACACTGTGTCTCATGTGTGCCCTCTCCTCTAATAAATAAAATGTAATAAAGATATTTCCTACTAAAGGACTGTATTGAACAAGATTCTAGATTTTAGAGGAAATACTGTTTTTTTTCTCATTTAGGATAATGTTGGCTATGGGTTTGTCAAACAGCCTTTATCATCCTGCTAGTTCCCACAAGGCTTTTATCAGGGAAGGGATGGAGTCCATAATAACGAATTCCAGAAGTTTCAGGTTTAATAGACCCTGTCTATTAAAAGGAGGAGGAGAAATAAGAGGAGGAAGAGGAAGAGGAGCTGGAAAGATGCCTCAGTAATGGTTAAAAAGATTTACTGCTCTTCCAGCGGACCCAGGTTTGGTTCCCATCACCCACACAGTGGCTAACACGTAGCACTCCTTAACTGCAATTCCACAGTGTCCAGTAGTCTTTGGCCTTTGTGGGTTCAAGCACACGTGTGGTACACCTACATACACGCAGATGAAACACGCATGCACATAAAGACAAAATCTTAAAAAAAAAAAAAAAAAAAGTTCAGTAGAGAAGCCATCTGGTTCTGGGCTTTTCTTTATTGGGAAACCTTTTTTTTTTTTTAAGACAGGGTCTCATAAATCCAAGCCTGGCTGAAGATGAACATCAATTGCTGATCATCCTGTTTCTACCTCAGGTGCTGGGATTACAGGCCTGCACTACCAGGCCCAATACACGCAGTACTGAAAAGTGAAACCAGGGCTTTCGCAACTTTTAGGAAAGCGCCCTATCAACGGAACTGCCCTCCCGGACTGAGAGCAGGTGTTTAAATCACCCACTGTTATTTCATCAAGACCTGACCTTTTATGTCAATTAATGCTTTATGAAACATTTGGAGCGTATATAACTGTTTTATCTTCTCAACTAATTACTTCCTTTATTAATTTGTAGTGGCCTTTTGAAATCTAATTTGGGTTAATTTGGGTTTGAGGTTTACTTTATCAGGCATTAGAACAGCTACCTCAGCTTATTTTTGGTTTTCATTTACCTAATAGATTTTCCTCCACCCTTTGACTCTCAGTCTCTGGGTGTGTACCAGTGAGGTGTGGGGGTCTCACTTTTCAATCCAGTCAGCCAGCCTGTGTCTCTTTACTGGAGATTTGAGGACATTTACATTTACATTACCAGTCCCCTACCTTGCTGGCTGTTTATCTGGTGGGCTGGATCTGTGGCTTTCATGCTCTCTCCTATCTATGAGAGGTCATGCCAAGCTCCTTCCTAGTTTTGATCATTGAGTCCTCTCTCCCACGCCCTCCTGGTTGAGACTTTGTTCCCTTGAAGAATCTTCTGCAGTGCTGGCCTGGTGGTCCCACCCTGCCTTCCTTTGTGCTTGTCCTGGGTGTCCTTCATCCCTGCCCACTTTAAAAGCTAGGCTTGCTGGATATACTAGTCTTCGTTGGCAGTTACTTTCTCCCAGGGCTTGAACCAGGACAACATGACATCCCTGGCTACTGGATTTTAGGGTTGCTAGGAGACTATGAAAGGAGGCCTGATGCTGCGCTTTTCTGTTCGGCCTTTGTGAGCTGCACTTTTCTCTTATACCTTTTGTTCTTTAAGATTTTATTTTTAGCTTGGTTTAGTGGTTCACACCTTTAACCCTAACACTCTGGAGGCAGAGTCTGGCAGATCTCTGAGTTTAAGGCTAGCCTGGTCTACACAGCAATACCCTATGTAAAAAATAAATAAAATAATAATAATAATGTGGGTAATGTGCTTATGAGTGCAGTGCCCAGGGGTGTCAGAATCCCCTGCAGCTGAAGTTAGAGTTAGAGGCATGTTGTGAGCCACATGAGGTGGGTGCTGGGAACCGAACTCAGGTCATCTTACAAGAGAAGTACTGCTCTTCACTGCTGAGCCTCCTCTACAGCCCCACTCTTACAGATTCTAATGTTGTTTCTTTTTGTTTTTGTTCTTATTTCGTAGCCTAGGCTAGCCTGGAACTCTGCCTGCCTCTGCCTCCAGAATGCTGGGATTAAAGGCATGCTTCCCTCATCCAGCCCAGCTTGGCATTTCTGACATCCGATTATAAAGTCTTGGAGAGACTCTTCTTAGATCCTATGAATAAATTGTGTTTGGATGTTTCTGTGTAATTTTCATTGGATGGAGTCGCTATGCCTTTAGTGTTTATGTCAGTCTCTTCAGCCTGAGTCACAGAAACACCAACAGAATGCTTTGCAACAGACCCTAAGGAAGCTCAGTGCGGCTCCCTCTTCTAGCCCTGCCCACTGGCCTGACTCACATCATCACGAGTCCGCCGCAGCTGGCCAAGTTCAGTCTTGGTCCTGCTCAGCTGGGTCTCAAGGTCCAGGATCTTGCTCTGCGCTGCTCGCTCCTTAGAGAGCGCCTGCTCCTTGGTTTGCTCTACCTGCACAGAACGTGTAGATGGAGGGGCTGGCATAGAGGCTGGCACTCCCACCACCCAGGCACAAACACCACTTGCACATCAGTGGAGAACATGTTCTCTGGAACTCTAGGGCAGAAGCCAACTACGGGGGCAGCTCTTGCCATCCAGCTTTGCCCACCCTTCCCCAGCATCCCTAAGATGTGAAAAGGTCTGCCTGAGTTCCAAGGGGACAATGATAAACATTCACATGTAAAGGGCTGAGCCTCTACAGTATTTACTCATTTGATTCTCATAACACATTCGGAAAGAAGGTACTATATTATATACCCATTCTACAGACAGAAAGGCAGGTCACAGGCCTTCAGGGAATGCATTGTGACTGACCTGCCTCCTGGCATCCTCAATGGCGCTCTCCAGTTGCCTCGCCAAGGACCCACATTCTCGTGTTTTCTCCTCCAGTCGTAGCTGAGCCTGGTGGATTGCCTCCTCCCTCTTGGCAATCACCTGTAGGAACTCGACATTCTGGGCGCTGGTGGCCTCCAGTTTCCTAGGTGAAAGCATTCAGTCAGAGCCTGGATAACCCACCTGTCTCGATCCACTGTCAGGGGGCTGCTGCCTCCCCTGGACAGGGGAACTCATCACGCCAAGAATCTCCAAGGGAGCCACAAGAAAAAAAAAGAAAACAAAACCTTCAGATGAGCAAGGTGGCTGTGGCACTGAACAGCTGGAGCAGCAGTCAAAGAACAGTATGCAGCACAGAAAGATTGCAAGTATAACTGAGTGTGTGATGTGCAGCCTGCCCATTGGCACAGAGGAACTGCAAGCGCAGGTCATAAAGGACCTGCCATTAGTCATCCACACTCCAGAGATAAAGGAGTTGAGCCCCACGCAGGGTGGAACCACTTGATTGAGGTTAGCACAGCCAGCAGGTCTGTCACCAAAACCCAGCTCAGCAAAGAGACCTCAGTTGAGCCACACACCTTGTGTGATAGGCAAGGGGCAGCTGTGGCTATCCCAGTGTACACACTGCCCCCACTAGTCTTCTAGAAAACCTTCCAACCTAAGGAACACTGCAAGTAGAACTAGCCACATTTTCCAGGCCAGCCAGGGAAAACATAAGTGGAATGCAGGAGACAATACTGTTCCAGCCTTCCTGCAGACTGCACAAGCTGAGGACCTCAGGTTCTCCACTTCTGAAACTTGAGCTCAAGCCCTCTTTCTTTGTATAGGCCGGGCTGGCCTCAAGCTGGCAGCAATCCTCTCACCTCAAGCTCCCCAGTGCCGATGCCAGGCACAGCTCCAGTTCTCTTCTCACAGACGATAATTTGACTTTGCAGGAAGAGAGTTATAGGTGCAGCTTTCGTTAGGTACCAGCTGTATGAATTTGAGCAAGTTACAAGCTCTCCTTGAACTCAGTTTCCTCATATTTAGAAATTGGGAAGCAGGCCATGGCAGCTCACACCTGTAAATCCCAATACTCAGGAAACTAAGGCAGGAGGATTGTGAATTCCAGACCACAGATAAGACCCTGTCTCAAAAAACCAAAATAGGAACTGGAAAGATAGCTCAGTAGTTAAGAGTGCACACCGCTTCTGCAGGGGATCTGACTTCAGTTCCTAGCACCCATGTCAGGTGGCACACAACTACCTGTAATTCCGGCTCCAGGGGATTTAGACACGCTGGCATCCCTAGGCACCTGCATCCATGTGTACACACCACATAGACACACAAACACAATCAAAAATAAAGCAAGCTGGGCATGGCAGTGCATGCCTTTAATCCCAGTGGTCAGGAAGGAGAGGCAGGGGGATCTCTGATTTCGAGACCAGCTTGATCTTCCAGATGTCCTGAGTTCAATTCCTAGTACCCATGAGGGTAGCTCACAACTACCTATAACTCCAGCTCCAGGGATCCCATATTCTCTTTCTGGTTTCTGAGGGCACCTGAACATGTATACTTAAAAATAAAGCTTTAAAAATAAATAAAACTTCTAGGTTTCTTTTGTTTGATTTTTTGTTGAGACAAGATCTAATGAACATCTCTCTATGCCAGATAACACACTCAGCCCCTATGGGGTCCTTTCACTGGACTGGCTGTGACTGTCAGCTAGGATGTTAACCCTATATTGATTGTTTCTAAGATGAGGAAACAGAGATTAAATGACTCAAGTTCAGTCACCCAAGAGTTAAATAGTTTACTCAAGGTCGCAGAACAGGTATAAGGTCAACTTGGGACTACAGGCCAGAGGTCTGATTCCAAACAGTGTAAGCCTCGTGGCTTCACCTGCACCGCCTTTAACGATCTATAAGAGTCATGGGAATACAGGTCAGGACATAGCGCAGGAAAACAGGAAGGTGCCCTGCTGCTGTGGTCTAGCTGTTCCGGAAGGTGGCTCTGCTGGACTGCTTGACTCAAGTGGACCTGGTCTGGGACTCACTATGTAGACCAGGCTGGCCTCACAGAGATCCGCCTGCCTCTTTGTCCTGAGTGCTGGGATTAAAGGTGCATGCCACCAGGCCTAGCACATGCCTTTGAGGTAAGTAGTACCCATGCAAAGGCTGTCTTCGATCACATCAAACAGCATCCCTCAAGGCTGACAGCCCCTTCCCCTCCCTCCACAAGGCTTACCACTGAAATGGAAGCAGCTTTCTTTGAATTCTGCCTAGCACCTTCCAGGGCCTTGAGTCCCTCAAACACTTCTGCACACTAAGCACAAAGCAGCTAAGTGGCAGAAAGTCTCAGGTGCTAGGAAGAGGACAGAGATGGGACCAAGTGCCTCTAACCTCTCCAGTTCATCCACCTTCAGACTCAGTTGTTTATTTTCCTTCTGGGAAGCCTGCTGTTTCTCTCTTGACATCTCCAGCTTGTCCCCCTGATGTTCGATCTAAAATGACAGGAACACATACTGGTTTACGAAGGAATTTCCCATAAGGGCAAATCATGAAGGAATTCTCCCTTCTTCTTGTGACCTTCTATCCACACCCAGGAAAGAGGCATGCTGCCCTGCGAAGGTGTCCAAGTTCAACGCACAACCTGGAAGAGAGAGGAGAGCAGGGGCAGGACAGGCCCCCTCCACTGCTGGGACACTGAGGGACTACTACCGTAAGCACTCTTGGTGGCCAGGCCAGCCCCGCAGGGAAAGCAGCCAGAGGCTTGCACATGCAGCAAACTGCAGAGCTTCATCGCTGATGCTGGTGTCATGGCTGTCATCTCCCCTTAACAGGGGACAATGGAGTAAAAGGACAGCTATGATTCCTCTAAACTGGCAAGTTTGAGAAGTTACTCCAACAGCTGCTTTTTGTGGGAGATCAGATACCAGGGCTCAAGAACATTCAAGTTCAGCATTGACAAAGGCAGGAGTCTGAGGGGATGGGCTTGGGAACCACACAGAGGTAATGGGTTCCAATCCCTGTGGACACTAAGTAGCTCTATGACATAGGGACTCACTGGTCCCCTCTAGGCCTTGGGCTGTTACTGGGGGAATAACAAATACACTTGACCGAGTTCCTAGGGGATGAAATCAGGGCACGCTGGAACAGAGCAGGTGCAAAAAAACCCTCCTTTTATGGTTACTCCAAGGAAAGAGGTTAAGAGAAGAGTAGGGCAGGGCATGGTGGCCCATGACTATAATTCCAAGGCCAGCCTGGGTTATGTGAGACCATCTCAAAAAACTAAAAAAAATAAAAAATAAAAAATAAAAAAAATAAAAAAAATTAAAATAATAAAGAAGGTCACAGAGAAACAAGAGACATAATGTGCTGGAGAGTGCAGGCGGGAGGCATGGTGCCAGTACCCCGGACAGGGCTGCTTGCTTGTCTCTTGGAACAGAATCTCAGTGGATCTGCAAAGAATAAGGAGAGCCAGTTAAAACTTGAGCATTACGGAACAAAGGAAAAGCCATGGTGGGTATCTGTCCAGTCTCCTCTCTATGGCTGTAGAGCAGAGGACAGCAGCAAATGTGCAAGGCAGAGCAGGCAGAGCAGGGAGCACTGACGGGCCACAGCAGAGCAGGGAGCACGGGCGGACCACAGCAAGAGAGCCCAGGGGCTCCACAGAGCGACGACTCCTATAGCTACAATCACTTGGTGCAAACACGCAGCATTTGGCACACCAGACTTTTATTTCACAGCACTGATGATAGCTCACTCCTTTCAGAAATCAGCAGCCAAGAAAAAGGAAGTGGTCCTCCCTTGGGGGTCGTGCAGCTCATCTCGGTAAGCGGGACCCTGCTCGGGCCAGTTCATGGGATCCCTTCTGCCAGTCCCTTACCCGGCTGCGCAGGTCTGAAATGATGGCTGTGAGGTCGATGTTCTTCCTCTCGTAGCCCTGCAGCTGGTCTTGGCACTCGGCCAGCTTAGCCTCCGTGATCTTGAGGATGTCAGGCAGCTGTTGAAGGTCAGCCAGCTGGGATTGGAACTGCCGGCGGGCCTGAAGCAAGAAGAGAAGCCTGCCATTGGCACAATTCTGGTTGCTGATGGGGCCTGAGAGTCCTCTAGAGAGAGCAGGGTTGCCCCATCCCCAAAGACCCTGTAAAACCCACAGACAGCAGTACGCCTCCACAGGCCATGCAGGTATCCAGCTGCTCTCGGCAGGGTACACTTGTGTCTGCCCTGAAGATGGCCTTTAGTCATCAAACATTGGCAAGTAAACAGCCAGATTCAGCATCACCCTAAGAGCTCTCATTTAACCTGGACAGTACTGTGGCTGCACTTGTAGCCACATGAAGACACAAAGCACAAAGGGAGCAAACTTATTGGCTGAGGTCACTCAGCAAAAAACCTGGAAAAGCCAGGACTGAGGGCTAATCTAACTCCAGAGTCCCTAGGACAGCAGCCACTATGGCACGGGGTCAGAGAAATAAGATGTATCCGGGCCTGTTCCATCCTCTAGCTTAACAAAACTGAGGACCAGAAACAGGCAGTGAGCTGTCCAAGAAAGTAGCGGCCGAGCCTGGTTCAGCATGGCTCTGGAGTTTTCATTAAAGTGATCACTGCACTTCAGTCAGCCAATATCTCGAGAAGAAAATGATCTTGCCAACGGACCAATGAAGCCCAGTTCACTCGGCTGCTTTAAAGCAGTAAGAATTTTTGATTTTGTTTCCTGAGGAGGAAAAACAAAAAAGGGGAAAACAACAACAAAAACAAACCCACAAGGACGCATGAGCAAAGGGGCAAGAGGAGACAACAGGGAGAAAAGAGCACACGCGCATAGACACGCGCACACACAACGCACACGCGCACACACGCGGAGTAGACCAGCCCCACAAGAGGGAAACCAGCTACTCCTGTGATCCAAGTCAGGCAAGGTCAAAGGCACCAGCGGCCTCAGTCACTGAATCAACACCTCGGCAGCAGTAGGAAAGGAGGGAGCAGTACCGCCTCGATCTCCTTGTTCATCTCATCTTTAAGGATCTTGTTTTCCTTGTCACAGCGCTCTAGCTGGGCAGCCACTTCGTCAGCCTCCAATCTCGTTTTCATCACCTAGGGACCAGAACCACAATGGGCCCTCCTGGGAAGAACCACCGTCCACCCTGACCCTTTCCCAGAGAGGTGGTCAGCTGCCAGCCTGATGGAGCAGGAAGACACCCCAGGAACCAGGTCCCTGAGAGGCCTGACGGTAATCACCTGGCTCTTATAGTTGTCAATCATCCCCTCGTAGTTCTTCACCGACGCCTTCAGCTGCTGGACCTCCAGGTGGGCCTGGTTGAGCTTGTCCTCCATTGGGGCGAAGCTAGCCTAAAGAGGAGACACTTGTGAGCAACAAACAGAAGGGCCAAGATGTCTGGGAACCAGCAAAGGAATTGTTTGGAACTTAAGCCTCATAGTGGTTTTTATTTGAGAGGCTCTGGGGAAGACTCCTGATGTGATCACCTCCACCGGCAGAGAAAGTGACAATGGACACTGTTTATTCAAAAGTAATGCATGATCATTAAAGGATGGAGGTCTGGGTGAGGCCGAGTGCTTATGTAAAGCTTACCTAGCATGTGCAAAGCCCTGGGTTCAATTCCCAAGTAAAGAAAATTAATATAAAACTAGGGCACGTTAATCACATTCGTTCCCAAGGCCAGGACGTGGCTATGACTATTGTGCTACAACTTGTCTTATACCTGCTTTATAAGCTTGTAACACACACTTTTTTTTTTTTTTTTTTTTTTGAGACAAGGTCCCACTATGTATCCCTGGCTGTCTGGAACTTGCTACATACACCGGGCTGGCCCCAAACTCAGAGAAATCAGCCTGCCTTGGCCTCCCAGGTGTTGGGATTAAAGGTGTGTGCCACTAAACATGGCACAACATACTTTTTAAAAATAGACAATATCTTGTGAATGTCTTTTTCACAACAATGAATTCCGCTTGTCTAAATTAGATGCTTAATGCTTACCTTTGATCAGACAAAATAAATCATGGTATTGCAAAGCAATAAAATAGGAAGTCACAGAGAAGAGGGGAGGGGAAGAGAAGGAGAGAGGAAGGGAGAGAGGGAGGGAGATTATGAGGACTGGGTGTGGTACCTCATGTAAATAATCTAAGTCCTGCACTTGGTGAGCTGAGGCAAGAGAGCTGCTGCAAGTTTGATACTAATCTGGGCTACAGACTGAGTTTGAGTCTAGCTGGAGGCACATAAGACATTGTCTCAAAAAAAGAAAAAAAAGAAAGGAAGGAAGAAGGGAGGGAAGAAGGAAGGAAGGAAAAAACAGAGGGAGGGAAGGAGGGAGGGAGCCCAGTGCCTGTCTAACATGTGTGAGGCCCTGCGTTCTACCCTCAGCACCACAGAAAAGAAACAGAAAAAGCAAACAGGTGGGGCTGCTTGAGTACATATCACTATGCTACTTTCAGGAGAAAAGTCTAGAAAAACACTGTCACTGATGACAGAGACCTTTACTTGATATCAGATCTGTGATGTTTTTGTTTTTGGAGCTGGGGAAGAAACCCCGGACCTCAGTGCATACAACGCATGTGCTGCGCCACTGAGTGCCACCCTGCTCTTGCAATATCTTCAACTTTTGCTGAGTGTATCGGACTGCCTGTAGGAGGATACTCTTCTACAGACAGACATCACTTTCCAGGGCTACAGTGTAGTATTCTGTACAGACGTATAATATCATATCCCTAATTGTTATACTGGAGGTATTCCTCTTACTTGAGACAGGGTCTCTGTGTATCCTTAGCTGGCCTGAAACTCACTTTGTAGTCCCTCCATGCTGGTCTCCAGCTTGTTGTATGCCAGCACTCCTGACCCCCTGGAGGTTACTTTTACCTTATCCAACAAATGCAGTATAACAAAAAAGATACTGCCACCCCCGCCGCCCCCCGACTGGTAAACACAGTAGAGACAATACCAACTGTTGGGAAGGAGACATAGAGCCAATGCTGACTCCATGTCATAAGTGGCAACAAGACACATATTCCACTGCTTGGGAACATCCACTAAACCACCTGATGAACTGACAATTCTATTTCAAGGTGTATAACCAGTCACATGCACCCAATGTGTACACCAAAAAATGTCCACCAACAGCCAAAGAGACAAACATGTGACAGATTCACCTCACAGACCCACCGACAGCACCAAGGAATAAATGACATATTATCAGTTTTGCACAAATCTGCAGAACTGAAAACCAGGCCACCTCATCCATGATGACACTGTCGCCTTTCCAGGTGCGTTATCAGGAGCGTCACCAAGGCGCTGGTAAATCTCCTGTGCTGACCTCAGGAAAATTTTAGGATTGACATACTTTCCTGAAATTGATCTTGTGTGTAGCAAAACAAGAAAAAGACAAAACTTCTCTGGACTCTCACATCACCTGTGTTTAGGGGCCTTTGGCCTCAGTGTGCTAGGAAGGTGTTTAAATTTTTGTTTGCTTGAGACAGACCCTCATTCTGTAGCCCAGGCTGGCCTCCAACTTAAGGTGATCCTCCTGCCTGGGCCTCCTGAATGCTGGGATCACAAATGAAATGTACCACCACGCCCAGTATGGAGAGACCCATAGGCAGTTCTCCAGAGTCAGATTCCAATTTAAATCTCAATTCCAAACACCCAACTTTTAAACTTTATCCCACTTTTCAGTGTGTGCATGCACACGTGCACAGGCTCCACTGCATGTCCGTGGGAGTCACAAGACAACTTGAGGAAGTTGTTTCTTTCTATTAAGTGGGTCCCTGGCATCAAACATGGGTCCTTGGGCTTAGAAGAGAATGCCTTTACCATTTGAACCATTTCAACTATCCCCCAACACTTGACTTTCTTTAAGCCTCAGTTTATTTTTTTTTTGAGAAGGTTGAGGATCAAACCCAGTGTTTCAGGCATGCTAGGCAAGGGCTCTTCACAACTGGGCCACACCCCAGCTCAACTTCCTTATTTTCATCCTAAATGAAAACAGTAAATACAAGACTGAAAAGTAGGGCCCAGCAGGGTCAAGGTCAGTGACAAAGTCCACCCTATCTTGTGGATGTGCAGGAAGTGTATCCTGTGAGCGTGTCACATATACTGCCACCTCCCCAACTCAGGATTAAATGTCTCATCCAGTCCTACAGCTAGTAAGAGGCAGCATCAGGATTTGGCCACACTAACTCCAGAGCACTCTTTAACAGCATTACATTGCTTCTGGGCCCTCTGAGAGCCCCCTGGGCTCATTTCTGTGCCCACTGAGGCCAGCCTGCCCTTGGTCTTGCTGTTCAGCACCCAAGTGCCATCAAAGCTCCCACAGACCTTAAGCCTCTCGTTCTCCAGCTTGAACGCAGAATACTCGGCGGTCTGCCTGTGCAGCCGCTCTACCAGGCTGTCCCGGTCTTCCCGCATCTTCTCCTCCAAGCTTTGTTGTTGGTTTACGAGATCTGTCACCCGGCTGGAAAATTACAAAAGTAACAACAGACAGAATAAATACCCAGGTTTTTCTGGGAATGGAGCAGAGTCGGTGGCCCCAGACCATTTACAGCTCAGGGAATGCTGTTGCTTGACCCCAGTTGCAGCCCCAACAAACAGTTTCCCACATGTGTGTCCTACCTCCACACAAACATCCTTTAAGAGCTGTCTCCCATGAGCCCTCTCCAGAGACCGTCTAGCATTTGGCCATGCTGATCACCTCCGAAGGCGAGACCCAGTCTTCCCAGTTGTCAGCACTCCACACATACAGCCCCATCTTTTCCTGGTGTTAGCACAGAGTCCTCTGGACTCTTTCCCTCAAAATCCAGGTCATGGCCAGGGATTATTTTCCAGGCATCCCTCACCCCAGGCACTTAGCACATTTAGCTTTTGTCCCCCACAGCAAGGAAGAACTACAAGTGGTGGGTTCCTATGTGGGAACACCAACCAGCAGAGGTGAGAACTGCGGTGAATATGTGGGAGGCACAGGAGACATAGGGGAGCCAACTGTGGGGCTGGCTGCTGCCCCAGCCCCTCCTCCTGAGTCTCTCCGCAGCGGAGCCCCAGGTACCCAATGGTCTCTGCAGTCCGTGCTCAGTGCTCTTTATTTTTTTACCATTTATTCATTCATTCATTCATTATGGTCTTTTTGAGACACGGTCTCTCTGTAGCCCCAGCTGGCCTGGAACTCACTATGTAGACCAGGCTGGCCTCAGTCTCACAGAGATCTGCGTGCCCCTGCCGCCTGACTGCTGGAATTAAAAGTGTATTATTATTTGGCTGTTGTGAAGATGGAAACCAGGCTAATGACATGCTAGCCAAGTGCTATACCACTGAGCTATGTGAGCCCAGCGGGGTTCTTGGTGCTCCTCACTTAAGAGCCACCATTCAGCAAAATTTAGTGAGCACTGACTGGGCTCAAGTCAATATGCAGCATTTTACCTGGCAACCTACTAAGCACAGCAGAAGTGCAGGTCAAAGTCCCTCCTCAGAACAGCCCTTTTCTGACCCTCACCTGCCCCAGGTGCACTGCCTTATACACTCCCAATCTTGTCTCTCTCACTAGACAGAAAATGCGGGGCAAACACCACCCAGCACATGCAGGTTTTCAGCCTGTTTGTTGAGTTGAACTGAATACAACAAAGACATTTCGAAGAAAGCTTTCCTGACCTTGGAAGCTGTCAGCTCCTAGTGGCCCATCCTCGGCCAAAGGAATCTATGCCTCTGTGTCGACTAGATACTGGGCAGGCAATGCATTGGTCTTCTTGATGCTGCACAGGCTAGCCTACAGGTATGGCTGTAGATATACTTTTAGAATGAACAATTGACTATGGCTGATAAGGAGCGAGTGGTCACTGATGACAGCTTCACCAGAGGAAGGAGGTGTCTGCTCAGTCAACAACATCTTGAAAGCTGGTGCTGCCTCCACTCCCTAGCCACACCACTGACCTGCTGGCAGGCAACACTGTTCAGACCATGGAGAAGTATGTATAGGATCACCAGTTGCACCACACCCAAGATGAAGGAGGAAGCCACTAGTGTGTCCATGGCCTGCTGTACAGACTGAAGCCAGGTTTAGGCCTCGGTGACAGAGGAAGGCTATCCCTTCAAGACCACCTATTAGTGGAGTAGGAGACCAAGCTGAGAGCCAGAGCCTGGTTCAGGGTGCCCCGCATCTCAGCAGTGCAACCCCAACCTGCACTCTACTTGGCCTCCTCTCCTGATATGTACGTGTCCTGCCTCAAGTCCCTCACTCGGCCTCCTCTCCTGGTATGTACACGTACTCATTTAGGACGATAATTTCCAACTCGAGGTCTCCTTTGTCTTTCACAACCTGGTTGTAGCGGCTCCTCCATGATTCCAGAGTAGATAAAGCTTCAGCAACATAAAGGTCCTAGGAACACAGCAGACATGTCAATCTTGTGTGAACACCCCGGCTGCAAGGAGGTGGGGCTGGGCTCCTCTAGGTAACAGGCACCTTCCTTGGCAGCCTGTCTCTAGACAAGAGCACACTGGGGATATGGGCAGCTGGGCTGAGCTCCCAGACTCCCAGCATCACGTGCATCCTGTTGGCAGGTCCCAAGCCATCCTTCCAACTACAAGATGGATGCGCTCCAACCGTCCTACTGGCCCTTCAGTCGCCCGTTTTCCTCCAGCCATCCTCTCTGCTCATCTGCAGACTACTGCAGACTACTCCCGTAGCCCACACCCAGTGCTCCTCTGAAGGCAAGGTGGGGGTCCAAGCCTGCTACCTTGTCGGCAAGTTGCACATGTAGCTGCTCGGCGTACTCCTCGCTCTTCTCGGCTCGTTCTTTCTGGGCTCGGATGGCCTTCTTCAGAGTCTCTTTATCTCGGTCTCCCTTCTGCTTCAGTTCCTTTAGCTGCTCCATGATGGCCTCCACTTCCGCCTTGTGCTGGTTCCCACTGCGCTCCAGGTTCTGGAGACAGCAGGAGGTACGAAGTGGAAAAGACATCGGGGATGAATGGCCGAGGGGAAGGGAGAGAGGAGAAAATGGCACACACAGGAAGCGGAATGAGGGCAAGGAAAATGGATTGGCCACTGAGTGTGGACACCGCCTCCAGGGACAGGGCTAGGCTAGGGTCCCTCCAGCCTCCCACAGCCTCTCTGGATCTCTCAGACATGGAAATCTTTTGCAATCCTCTGAACTCCTGGCCAAGTGATCAGATATACTCAAGTAACTCAGCAGAGCTGCCACGTCAGAACCCTTAAAAGTATTTAAGACTCTTGATTTCCCTCAGGAAGGCAATGAGCAACCTAAGTGATAAACCCAGAGACACAGCACCCACCCTTGTCACCGCTGGAGGTGACACCCCAGCCCTCCAGGCTCTGTCTACTGCTCCTGACAGCCAGGAATCCCTCCAGTGCACAATGCTTTGGCAGTGGCTGCTCCACAGAGCTCTGGAGTACACTTCCTGGATGGCATCCCCTGCATCAGCCTCTATGCTAGGTGGGAGGGGACAGGGACCGCTGTATCCTCCTCCCCGACCCAGGAGGCTGCCAGCACCTTGATCTGCATGCACAGGCGACTGTTTTCTGCCTCTTTGCACCGAAGCTGAGCCTGTAGATGCCCACGCATAGACTCCATGGACTTGGAAAGCTCAGATGCTGTCTTTGCTTGAGCCTTGGGAAACAGAGAAAGGGATGGAGCCAGCTCCAGCATGCCATGCACTCTGCTGGCTCACAACAAGTGCAGGTGCTGGGAACAGTACCTTCTCACATTGTATTTCCTGGAGGAGCTCTTCTACCTCCTTGTCCTTGTCTTGCAGCAGTAACAGCAGGCGCTGGGAAAGAAAACAGTCATATGCCCAGGTCAAGCTGGGTCCCTAGGCCATAGAGCCCAATGTCCCCACACAACACAGAAGCCCACTGGCACATGTCACAGAGACTCAGGTGCCTCAGAAGTACCTAACCCATACAATTTTTCCTAAAACAATTGTATGACTATGTATTTTTCAGTTAAAAAAAAAAAAAACAAAAACTCTGGAAAATACTGAAAAGCACAACAAATCCCTAAGACACATGGAACCAGTTCATACAAAAAGAACATCCTAAGTATATTTTGTCCTATAGCCTACAATTTCATATTTATCACACTGTTTAAATCTCCGACATCTTTTTCTAATGTTTTATTATTTTTATTTTATGTGTTTGAATGTATTGCCTAAATGTAAGCACACTCATGTGGTACAGTGCCTGTGGAGGTCAGAAAAGGGCACTGGATCCCCTGGAACTGAAGTTATAGACAGTTGTTAGCTGCCATGTGGATACTGGAAACTAAACCTGGATCCATTGCTAGAGCAGCCAGTGCTCTCAAATGTTGAGTCAGCTCTCCAGCCCTATATCATTGACATCTTTTGAAATAACTGCCTGATGCTTCCATGTCCAGATGTCTCATAGCCTGGCAAGGACTCCTGAGCCGGAAGCTTTATTGGGAATGCAGGAAGCAAGATTGTTACTCCACAACTTCCACTCCTTCCTCAAATTCCCTTTCAACATATTTATTTTAAAAATGAAAGCATTCCTGAGATGGGAGTGGGTTAGTGAGCTGGAGGAAATACTCCAAACACCCACAACGTATTCTACTTAGTGACTGGTCAGGCAGTAAGGCCAAGGGCCATACCTGGGAAGCTCAGCCTTCATCTTATTTCCTTTCTTGGAGACTTAGAAGACATTCAAACAGTAAAGGCTTCCAGTCTTGGGATTAAGAAGCCTGTTCAACTTCAGTTCAGGCCACCCACTATTTCCCCAAATCGATTTAGCCATGGACCACCTTGCACACACTTTATTTCTTACACCTATGATATCTTGAAAAACTTCCAAGTTCCCTGAAACACACCGCCTGGTACAAAACCGATGAACCAAAAGCATGTGTTTTTGATAGCTGGGAATCCATTAATGCAGATCCAGATTTAACAAGGCCTAACGATTTAATGACCCATCTATCCTCACTCCCACCCCTTGTACTGGGGCCCCACATGGCTCCTTCCAGCCCTTCAATGATCACCTAGTCAGATATGCCTTGTAGAGCAGGCGGCAAATGAGGCGCCAACCCAGTTTATAGATTAAACTGTCACACAGAGAAATGCCAGCGCAGAGGTTCCAGCCCTATTCCCAGGAGCACAGCCCACCGGCCGCCTGTACCCACTAGAGGCTCAAAGAATGCTGTGGTTACCGCTTTCTCTGTGTCCGCCTCCGCCAAACGCTTCAGTAATGCACCTTGTTGCTCCATTAGTCTCTCGGAATCCTTCAGTTGGGTGTAAAAGCCAAGATATAATAAATACAGGGCCTGCAAGTCACCATTCTACTAAGATGACATTTCTAACCTTACAAGTGTCCATATTAAAATTCCTCTCACACTCACCCTCCAGACCCCAGCCTAAAGCTAAGATAAGAGACCTTTCCAACTCTTTCCTGACCAGCCAGGTACTCAGAGAGATCTGCTTGCCTCTGCCTCCTGTACACTGGGGTTAAAGGCATGCACATATACCAACATTCCCGGAGAAATTTATTTTTCCTTAAGGGGTAGGCAGGGATGTGTAATTTTACAAAAATGATTAATCATTTATGTGCTACAACTTGATTTTTTTCTTGTTGGTTTTTTGAGACAGTTATTACTCTGGAGCCCAGACTAGTCTGAGATTTACTATATAGCCCAGGCTGGCCTTTAACACCTGGAGATCTTTCTGCCTCAGCCTCATGAAGGCTGAGATTACAAGGTGTGTGCTATCATGTCAGGTAGGCAACTCTTTTAAAAAAAATGTTTTTATTGATTTTGTTTTTATGTGTATGAGTGTACTGCCTGCATGTATGTAAGTGCACTTGTGTTGTGCAAAGCCCACAGAGGCCAGAAGACAGTACCAGATCCCCTAGAACTGAAGTTACAGACGGTTGTTAGCTGCCATGTGGGTGCTGGGAATCAAACCTGGGCTCTCTGCAGGAGCAGCCAGTGCTCTTAACTGCTCTTAACTTGCTATCTCTCCAACCCCAATAAAGTTTTCCTTAAAAAAAAAAGTTGCAGGGACTAGAGAGATGGCTCACCCGTAACTCCAGTTCCAGGGGATCCAACGCCCTCTTCTGACCTGCGCAGCCACTACACGACAGGGGTGCACATACACATGGGCAGGCCATACACTCACACACATAAAATAAAAATAATAAAATATTTTTTACAAGAAAAGCTTCATTGAGATATTGATAAACTAACGCAGTAAAGTGCACAGCATGGTGACTCAGCTTAAATGTTCTCATCATGACAAAGGGGACGATATAAGGTACTCAGAGCTATGTAGCTTTAGCTTGACTGTGGTGTTCACTCCACAAGAAACATGAGGGTCAAACAAACACCTTAAATATATACAATTCTTCCTCTCTTTTTTCTTTTTTTGGTTTTTGTGATGCAGGATATCTCTGTAGCCCCAGCTGTCCTGGAATTGGTTATGTAGACCAGGCGGGCCTTGAACTCACAGGGATCCACTTGCCTCCAGCTCTGCCTCCCAAGTGCGGGGATTAAAGCCGTGCACCACCATGCCTGGCTCTAACATAAATGATTCCTACCTGTAAATTACACTTCACCAAGATGTCAAAAGTAAATAAAATGCAGAAAACGGTGACTTTGGGCACACTGTTTTGGTTTTTGTTTAAATTGTGGTAACACAAAACTTGCCGTGTTAGGCATGTTAAGGGAGCATTTAGCACAGTGCAACACCATCTCCACATCCATTCTTGCCACCCCGCAGCTGCCACCCACTGCACCATCCCCAGCCCTTGGCAATCACTAACCTGCTTTCTGTCTCAAACCTACCATTCACTGTTTTATTGTTTCTCCTGTGCTGGGAATTGAACTCAGGACCTCACACACGCCAGGTAAGTACGGTACCACTGAGAGCTAGCTATATTCCCAGGCTGTGCCACTGCACTTTTAACCTCTCCTTGTCGTTAGCCTTCCATTTTCAATCCCAGCCCTCGGGAGGCAGAGGCAGGTGGATCTCTGTGAGTTCAAGGCCAATCTGACCTACTTAGTGAGTTCCATGACAGATGGAGCTACAGGGACACCCTGTCACAAAAACACTAAAAGGAGGGGAGGGGGAGTCAGAGATATGGTTCAGCAGTTATATATACATATATATATACATATATATACATATATATATATATATATATATATATATATGCAGGCAATGCACTTACAAAAATAAATAAATCCAAAAAATGTTTTTAAAAAAGAAAAATCCAGGGCTGGAGAGATGGCTCAGTGGTTAAGAGCACAGAGCACAGACGTTCCTCTTGTAGAAGACCTTGGTTTGAATCCCAGCATCCACATGGCAACCAACAACCGTCTATAATTCCAGTTGCAGGGGATCAATGCCCTCTTCTGGCCTCCGTGGGCACTGCATGACACAGGTATACTCACACACATGCAGGCAAGACACTCATACACATAAAGCAAAATAATAAAAAATAAAATGTAAAAAGAGAGAGAGAGAGAAAACTAAGTAGACTAAAGTTTTCTGAAGATGCAACTCCTCCCAGGACACATAGCCCTGGCACCTACAATTACAAGGCATTTGTTACACACTGGGACAATGTCAGTCCTTGCCTGTAAGTTCTCTCACCCTTGCACAACCCCCAAATGAAAGATCTTCTGCCCATTTTGTAGGTGAGAAAACTAAGGTACAGCCTGACCGTTAAGTGTCCAGCCACAGAAGGAATAAGTCACGATGACAGAATACAGCAATGAAATTCACGTTAGGTCCTCAGGGTAAAAGCAACGTCATAAAAATATTAATAGGGTGTAGATGCTGACTCCTGCAATCTCAGGAACTGAGAGGCTGAGGTAGAAGGACTGCTGTGGGTTTGAGGCTAGCCTGGGCTAAATTACAAGATCCTTGCCTGAAAGCAAAAACTTGTCAACTGAAAAAAGTAAATCCAGAATGGATTTACAGCAACAAAATTTATGTGATGTTTAAAAACATACTAATTAGGGGCTGGACAGAGGGCTTAGTCTGTAAAGTGATTGCTTGCTATGCAAGCCTATTCACCTGAGTTCAATCCCCAACACCAACTTTGTGGAAGGAGAGAATCAACTCCCTCAAATTGTCTTCTAACCTCTACATACTGTGGCAAATGTCATATGCATAGACACAAAGAAACAAATGTAAGAAAAAATTTGTTTTAAGCTGGGGGTGGTGGCACATACCTTTAACCCCAGCACTCGGGAGGCAGAGGCAGGTGATCTCTGTGAGTTCAAGGTCAGCCTGGTCTACAAAGCAAGTTCCAGGCCAGCTGGGGCTACAAGGAGACACTGTCTCAAAAAGACCAAAAAAAAAAAAAGTTTTACATCACAAGGTGGACAACCATTTTTGAGGATGACAGTCAAGGTTATCCTCTGACCCTACATACGTAAACACAAACACATGTTACAAAAAGATACAACAATATAGATGCTGATTGGGGATACATATATAACTATCAAATTCAAGATAAAGTTTCCCTCTAGAAACAACAGGTAAGATTATTACAAAAGGAAACATAAGCGACTGACATCAGAAGCTGGGCTGTGAGCAGAACACTTTTTTTATGGATTTATTGTTGTTGTTTTTGAGACGGGGTCTCACTGCAGCCCCAGTTGGCCTAGAACATGCTAGGTAGACCAGGCTGGCCTCAAACTCACAGAAATTCACCTGCCTCAACCTTCTGAGTGCTGTGATTAAAGTTGTGTGCCACCAGGCCCAGGTTTGACTTTTTATTACTTATTGTGTATATGTGTATGTATGGGTGGTGGAGGTATGAAATAGGTTTCACTGGACAGTTGACACTGACCCATCTAGATACTCCTGCTTCTGTCATATATATATATATATATATTTTTTTTTTTTTCTTTTTTAATATAGAAGGTTGAGATCAAGAGGGGAAACTAACACCTGTTATCACAGCACTTGAGAGGCAGAAACAAGAGGGAATCACACTTAAGGCCAGCCTGGGTTTCACAGTCAGTACTAGAGAACACTGGGCTTCCTGAGCAAGACCCTGTCTCAAAACTCTGAAGGGAGGAAGGGAGGGAGGGATCGAGAGAAGGAGGAAGGTTGTTGGTTAACAATGCTAAATAACAGAAAAGGTCATTTCATCAGCAGGAACATTTTGAGACTCCTGAAACTCTTTGAACCAACAGGGAGACAACTTGATACTGTCAGTCTTTTTGGAAATGTTCGCTGGGTTGGGGGTACAGCTCAGTGGTAGAGCAGTTGTCTAACATGCACTTTGCCCGGATTCAATCTGCAGCACCATGGAAAAACCGAGATGTTTGCTAACCTAGCCCCACTCACAATACCAAGGTAGGACTCAACCAAATGTCAAGCCACAGGTGAACCAGTGTGTGCACAACACAGGCGACACAGCACGGCTGAGCCCAGGGGCTTTTGCAGTGAGTGGATATGGCAGGCAGAGGCAGAGGGGAGGTAGCCTCCCTCATGCAGAATCTGCAGGAGTCAAACCCAGAGCAGAGAGAAGGGTGGTGACCACAGCAGGTGAGACCTCAGGCAAAGCACTCAAAGCTTCAGTTTCAAAACAATGAGTTCAAAAGACCCACTGTGTGACACAGTGACTGCCATTAATAGCACTCCACACACAGAACATAACACGGCTAAGAGTTATAAGTGTTCTCAGCACCGCTAGAGTGAAGTGTGTAAGAAACACCTAAGTGAATTGGCTGGACTCGTCCATTATTATTGTGAACATCTGTTTCACAACAGCCTGGAGCCAGTATGAGAATGTAGGCCTTTAAGCCCAGCACTCAGAATGCACAGACAGGAGAGTGCTATGAGTCTGAGGCCAGCCTGAGCTACAGAGTGAGACACTCACCAATCCCTCCCCGACAGAAAGACTTCTGCACTGTTCTCTCCCACCCCCATGGTTTTGTTCTGTTCTGGAGACAAAGTCTCACCATGTAGCTCTGGATGGGCCTATTACAGTTTGACCTCAAAATCAGAGATCCTCCTGCCTCTGCCTCCTGAGTGCTGGGATAAAAGGCCTATCCTACAGGCCAAACTCACTGTCTCTCAATAATCTATATTATAAATCTATATTAAAACTGGAGGCTAGAGAGATGGCTCAGTGGTTATGAGCACTAGCTGTTTTGGCAAAGGGCCCAGATTCAGTTCTCAGTACCCACATGGTGGCTAACAATCATCCTTAACTCCAGTTTCAGAGGATTCAACACCCTCTTTACCTCCACAGGCACTGCAAAGACATAATGTACTTACACACGTGTAGGCAAACACTCCTACACATAAAATAAAAATAAATAAAAAATATTTTTAAACATTTACTTCTTTCTTAAAGGATTCTTAATTATTAAGATTTATTATATATGTATGAGTGTTTACCTACATGTATGTATGTGTACCACATGCATGCAGTGTCCAGAGACCAGAAAGCATCAGAACCCTGGAACTAGAGTTTATGGATGGTTGTGAACTGCAAAGTGAGTTCTGGGAGTTCTCTTAATGCTGATCATCTCTCCAGCTGCTGTCCCTTAAATTAAGTCTCTATTAAAACCTTAATAAATGAAATGCATATTGAAAGGAAAAGAAGCCGAGGCACAGCTCTGTGCCAACTACCATGGAACAATAAGTTCTGAAAAGAAGGATTTGCTAACAAGATATCCATCGAGAGCTTATGGCCATGAGTGGTGGAGACAGAAAGGAGGTCAAGGTCATCCTCGGCTTCTGTGCCAGTTTGAGCTCAGCCTGGACTACATGAAATCCTGCCTCAGAAAAAAAACAAACAAAACAGAATGAGCGACGTGAGGCCAGAGTGGCCCAGCAGTTAAGAGCACAGGCTGCTCTCGCAGAAGAGCTGGTTCAATTCCCAGCACCCACACCAGGCAGCTCACCACCACCTGCACCTCCAACTCCTTGGGAACCAACTCTCTGGTTTCCATGGGCCGCTGTACTCAGGTGCACATACCCATCAACACATAATCTAAAATAAAAACCAGAAAACCTTTTTTTAAAAAAGATGGAGACCTGAGAGCTGGCTCAGCAGGTAAAGGCACTCACCAGGCAAGCTGACGGGCTGAGTTCAATCCCTGGAACCCACATAAAGGTGGGAAGAGAACATTCCAGTGTCCTCTCACCTCCACATGTACACCATGGCACTTGATCACACACATACACGTACACACACACACACACACACAGAGAGACATGGACAGACACAACAACAATTTTTTTTAAAACACACATCAGAGCTGGGCGTGGTGGCGCACGCCTTTAATGCCAGTACTTGGGAGGCAGAGGCAGGCAGATCTCTGTAAGTTCAAGGCCAGCCAGGTCAACATTAGTGAGTTCCAGGCCAGCTGGGGCTGGGAAACATCTATTTTTTTGTGGCACTGGGAACTAACTAAACCCAGGGCCCTGTGAGTGCTAGGGAGGGCTCTCTGCCCACAAGCAACACCCCAGCTTTTCTCTTTTTCTATTTTTCCCTGACCTCTGAAAATTTTATTTTGAGACAGCATCTTCTTATGTAACCAAGACTGGCCTAAAGCTTGTGGTTATTTCACCTCATCTTCTAGAGTGCTAGGACCACGGACTTCAGAGAATGCCTAAAAACCGAAGCACCACCGCCCAGCACTCACTTCTCTACCAAACAAGAAACGCAGGGCCGAGCTGGGGTGGGGCTAATACCTGAAAATCCCAGCACTTAGGGAGCTGAGGGACGGAGGACTGTCAGTCTAAAGGCAGCCTGGGCTACGAACTGAAATTTAAAGAGGAGGACAGGGAATAGAGAGGAGACAGGTGAGGGAAAAGAGATCGAGGAGGAAGGAGGAAGAGGAGGAGGAAGAGAAGGGAGGAGGGAGGAGGGAGGAGAGGTGGAGGGAAGAAGAGAGAAGAGGAAGAAATTCAGGTCCAGAACGTCCCCACATCCTGGGCTGGACTGGAGCCACTCTGGACTCCCAGCTCCCTTCCCCTGACCTCCACAGTCCTTCTGCCGTGTGGCCTAATTTTAAGAACAGCCATAACAGTGCCAAGCACTTAAGTGAATGACTTCCTTAAGTCTCTCCTTGGTCCTCGCAGGACAGACTCCCATAGAGTCTTCTTTTGACAGGCAAGGGCAGGACTCAGAGAGTGGACAGGCACCACGGAAGGGTGTGCTGGACCCCAGGTCAGGTATTCACCTCTTTGCAGTGCTGTTCCCTCAGTAGGTCTCGGAGGGTGCGGTTGGTCTCCTCAAAGGTGCTCAGCTTCTGCAGGAGAAGCTCCTTCTGCCTCGTTAGGGTGTTGATGTCCGTGCAAGTCATTTGTTTCTCCTGGAAAAAAAGCGCGTCTCACAAGGTGCGGGAGGAGAAGCAGAGAAACAGGCCTATGAGAGGCTCAAGAGGTGCTGATGCCAGAAAGTCCAGGCAAGAGCTGAGTCACTAAGGTTAGGGGCAGGCCTCTGGGAGACAGGCCTAGAGAGAGAAAGAACTAGAGGAAGGCCAGAAGGGTATGTGGGGTGAGGGCGGGTATCCTTCAGGAAGCAACACCTGGTGACTGACGTTCACAGGAATCAACCACATGCCTTGACTCACTGTGATACCAAGTGACCCATGATGTGGTCTCTTCAGAGGCCCTGGTCACCAGAGGTCATCTTCAAGGACCAAGGCCCAGGAAGTGAGAGTGGGGGTTGGGAGCTGAGTTAGGTGTGCCCTCCCCCTGCCTGGAGATGTCATAAAGTCAGCCTGATGACTGCGTAAAGCCCCCACCCCACCCCCCACCCCCCGTCCCAGGGGCTCCACCTACGGTTTTCAGCTTCCCGATGGTATCCTTTAGGGCCATAACTTGCTTGGCGGCAGCTGCTCCATCCATTTCAGCCTCCACCAATTTGGACATGAGGCACTCCTTCTCCTGCTGGAGGTGTTTCTTCTGGAGCCTGGGGCCAGAAAGAGAGGGCCCTCATGAGCCCCAGGCCCTGCCTGGCCGGAGCTCTGAGGCCCACCTCACAATGCCCTGTGAGGCTCCCCTCCTTCTTGGGAACAATGGGGGAAGGGGTCCGCTAGCCCTTCCTCCCCAGTGGCTTTCTAGAAGGGTAAGAGCCCAGAAGTCCCATCTGCCTAGAATGATTGGAGCTCTATCCAGGAGCCACCATGGCATAACCTATGACCACCAGGCTCCTGAGCTCTGCCACCCTCTCCGACAGTCCTGGCAAGCCTTGACACTGATTAAGTTTTTTTTTAGGTGTTTGAAACAGGATCTCATGTAGCTGAGACTGGCCTTTAAACTTGCTATGTAGTAGAAGCTGGCTTTGAACTCCTAATCTTTCTGCCTCTACCTCCCAGTGCTATATTACAGGCTTGAGCCACCATACCTGGTGACTGTTCAGCTTTTACATCCTTTCCCAGTTTCCTCAAAGTGTTCCCAGCAGCAGAGCACTGAGCCTGTTCAGGCCTTGGATTCTACCTTGTACAACTGACAAAAATCAAACAAAACATACCTGCTCCCAAACACTACAGCCCTTGCATCTCTGTGGCACCCTGTACGGCCAGCTGTGGACTCTTGTTCACCACTCAGGCAAATGCTGTCCACTCAGGGTCGGCTCATGAAATGTTCCCAGCATCTCCCTTTCCTGATGCCCATGTCTCCCCTAGAGCCACCTTCTGGAGTTCTCTGACTACCACTCAACAGCCCCTGGGGTGGTCCTCTTCCCCACGGCCTCGTTGTGGACTATACTGAACTGGCTCCTCACTGGAGGCACCAGGCCGCCTCCTTCCACTGCTTTCCTGGGGCCTGACAGGAAGGAGGGAGCTAGGGCAGGAGTCAGCAGCACGGGCAAGCCTTACATGGTGAAGTCCTTCTCCTCCTTGATCCGTTCGATGTTGTGTCGTAACACCGTGTTTTCATGCTCTGTCTCTGCCAGCTCATGGGCAACCTCCTCCAGCTCCTCTTTCCGCTCCTCCAGGAACCTTTTGGCCATCTGGCGTTCGCCTTTCTGCATCTTGACCTTCGAAGGGGCACACAGGCAAGGGCCACTGCAGAGAGGCTCCCCAGATGCCACCTCGCTACATGTAGCCCTCTGGGAGCAAGTGACACAGGATCTGTGCTCAGGGCTGTGTAGGCCTGGCTCAGTGAGCAGTCACACACATGAACTCGCTTTCTCTGGGCACACACCACTCATCTGTAGAAAGCCTTGGTAACCTGCTGGCTGGGGGAAAGCTAGGTTGAAACAGCACTACAGCTGGCCCCAGTGTGGGAGCTGGGAAGGCCTGTGTGCCAGGAGGGTCCCCAGGTCCCAGTACACAGTAGAGGATAAAAGAGACAGGCACATTAGCAGTCAGGACCTGGCTTTTAATGCCAGCTCCAACAACTTCCTGGTTGGTGGACCTTGGACTGGATCTGTTTCCAGTTTCACTGCCATCTCCCTCCTCCCAAGGGTCAGATCCACCCATAAGGAGCTGCTTCCTTTATCTCCTTTGCTTTTGTTCAGCTTTTGTATAAAGCAGAAAGGCTGGGGCCATGCCTAGCGGCACATGCCTTCAGTCACTATAATCGGGAAGCAGAGGCAGTCGAGTCTCAGATTCAGGCCAGCCTGGTCTACATGGCAAGTTCTAGACCAGCTGGGGCTACAGAGACTCCAGACTCAAAAAACCAATTTTTTTCATTAAAAAAAAAAACAAAAACAGAAAGTCTGGGTTCACTTTTAAAGAGTTTTACAATCATTTCATCTGGATAATGGGAAACTAAGGTAGGAGGGGTGGTATACCCCACAACTTCAGGCCTCAGGAGGTAGAAACAGAAGGGTGACTACAGGTTTGAGGCCAGCCTGGCTACATAGTGACCCAAAGGCCAGCTGGGGCTACGTAGTAGACTATATCTACAAAAAACAGGCTACTAACATCACTTGCTTCACGGACTGCTCTGAATCAAGTCTAGCCAGCCTCTGAGAGCAAGCTCAGTGCTTCACTGAAGCCTTCCAGCCCAGTGGGAACACCAGCTGCCTTTAACCCTGGGTGGGAATGCTATGGCAGTAATCTGGTGGTAACACCAGCTGCTCAGTAACCCTTCCAGGGGGGTGTCCTGGGCACTTTGCTGAGGGGGCAGGAGGTCTGTAGAGAGGCATCCACAGGTTAACCGGCCTGCCCATTCCACTCATTCCTGGCCCATCCCACTCATTCCCTGTCCACCAGCTCCCTCACCTCAGATTTCAGACAACCGACCGCATTCATTAGACTGTCAATCTTCTTATCGTAACGGTTCATTTTACAGTGACCTGAATCGTCGTCTTCTGTAGAGAGGTCACTTAATCGCATAACCGAGACCAGCTTTTCTGAAGATGGTGGTGTGATCTCCAGACAATGAGGTGGATTCTAATGTGGAGGAGGGAGAGACATGTGAGCTGCTGAGACCAAACCCGACAGAGGTCACTATAGCTGCTGGTCCACTGGAGGCTTGCTTACTGCTGGGGCTCCAGGAAGAGCCAACGTTAACCCTAGAGAGCCTGCCCAGGAGCCAGCACTCCACACCCTCGAGGGAACATTACCTACCCAAGTCTAAATGATGCTTTTGAAGAATTTCTAACATTGAAAGAAAAGGGTTGGGTTAGAATGTTAAGTTTAAAACAAAAGAGGCCTGGTTTGGATGGTGTGCACTTTTAACAGTCCAAGCTATGTTGGCAGCTGAGACTTCCAGGAGGATCACCTGCCTAGGAATTCAGGACCAGATTGGGCAATGTAAAAAGAGACATCCCACCTTAAAAAAAAAAACCCTAAGACGACATGGGGGCACACAAGTGTGATCCCAGTACTTAGGAGGTTAAGGTAGGAGAATCAGGAGTCCACGGTCATCCCCAGCTACATAGTGAGTTTGAGGCCAACCTAGGCTACATGAGACCCTGTCCCCAAAATGCAACAAAACAAAACTGTATATGATGTGACACCTGGAAAATATTTTTTAAAATATAAGAGATTAGGGGCTCTATGGTTAAAGGCACTTGCTGCCATGCCTGAGGACATGAGCTCAATTCCCTGTTTCATATGTAGAAGGAAAGAACTACCTATCACTGTCATTTGACCTCTACATGCACATCATTGTACCTACACACACACATGTGACATAAATGTAACAGAAAATAAACTACAGCATGATTGCACACACATCTGTAAGTTTAACACTCAGGAAGCTGAGGCAGGAGGATCATAAATTCAAGACTAACGTGGACAGCTTACTGAGAACCTGTTTGAAAATAAGAATGGGGGCTGGAGAGATGGCTCAGAGGTTAAAAGCATTGGCTCCTCTTAGAGGGACCCAAATTGAGATCCCAGAACCCATATGACAGCTATTAGCCATCCTTAAATCCAGCTCCAGGGGAATCCAATGTGCTCTTCTGGCCTCTGTGGGTATTGCATGCACAAGTGTACTTATATACATACAGGCAAAACACTCATATACATAAAAATAAATCAAGAATTATTTTTAAAAGAATGAAGGGGATTGGGGATATAGTCAATGGGAAAGTGCTTGCCCGGCATGCATAAGGCTCTAGGCTCAGTCCATAGTTATACACACACACACACACACACACACAATAAACACAACTGAGCATGGTGGCACACACAATGAAAATGAACACAGCACCTAAGTCCCAGGTATTCCTGAGTCTGAGCCCAGGGTTTCAAGTCAGCCTGGGCAACACAGAAAAACCTCATCTCAGGGAACAGTAAAGTACAATGTAAATATAGTCAAGACATGTCACATGGAACTGGGGCTGTAGTTGAGTAGTAGAGTACATGCTCGGCATCAGCAAGCCCTGAGTTTAATCCCTAGCATTGCAAACAACTACAGAAATAGTATCATAGGATCACAGGTAAGGTATGATGCCATTCTTACTAAAGGCAAAGAAATGACTCCTTCTTAGAAAATATTTAGATGTATGATTATAGCTCTATTTTAAAACAGCAACGGCCTGATGGTAGAACACTGGCCTAGTACGCCCAAGGCCTTTAATCTTGAAGCTCCACAAATTCCACAAAGCTCCTCACAAATTCAGGCAGAGGCAAACATATGACAGGAAATGAACAATCATAGAGATCACTTTGGGGGTAACAAGAAGGCAGTGCCACAATAGGCCAAGGATGGTCATCCAGATGCATGTAGCTTATAAACTTCATATCTCAGTGTGCTTCTCTGACCTCCATACTCCCTGCTCTTTTCGAGAAAAAATATTTTCCCGGATGAGCAGTCACACTTGAATAGTAGAATCATAGGTGATCTTTTCTCTATAACTTCAAATTTCCAAAATAAAAATAGATGAATTTTTGTTATAAAAAAACTAAAAATAAAAGGCCTCGTGTGGTAGTCTATATTTCATTCCAGCACTTGGGAGGCAAAGACAGGCAGACCTCTGTGAAGCTGATGACAGGCCAGAATACATAGTGAGTTCTAGGCCAGTCAAAGCTACATAGTAAGACCGTATCTCAAAAAGAGTAATAAAATAAAATTTAAGAAAAAAAGAGGGAAGCCAAGTATGGTGGCATATGACTTTAAACCAAGCTGAGGCAGGTGTGTCTCTGAGATCAAGGCCAACCTGATCTACACAGTGAGTTCCTGGCCAGGTGGGTTATAAGCAGACCCTGTCTCACAACAAAACAAAACAAAATAACAACAACAATAATTAAACAAAGAAATAAATAAAAACAGAGGAAAATAAATTCTTTCTCCCAAAGACAAATACAGAGAGGTTTAAAAAAAAAAATCAAACAAGGGCTAGGAATGTAACTCACTCAGCAGTAGAGTGCAAGATTAGCATAGTCAGGACCCTGGACTTAGGGCTGGACGAGTGGTTCAGCAGTTAAAAACACTGGCTGCTCTTACAGAGGACCGAGGTTTGGTTTATAGCACTCACATGGCGGCTAACAACTGTCTATAACTCCAGTTCCAGAGGATTCAGACACCCTCTTCTGATCTCTGAGGGCAATGCATGACTTGGGTGCACTTATACACACGCAGGCAATACACTGGTACACATGAAATTGAAACAAAACAAAAACTATGTTTTTAAAAGCAAAAACAAAAAACAAAACTAAGAAGACTGACTTGGGAGAATCACCATATACGTAAAAATAAAAGACGACGACTCTGGGCTCAATCCCCAGCACGGCAACACCAGTAAATCAAACAAGCAGTATCATCCATCCGCAATATATATTTTAAATCAATTTTTGTGCACTTCATACAATACATCTTAATCATACTTAGACCCCTCTCCTATCCGTACCTGCTCCAATAGGCCCTATTTTGTTGTTTTCAAATAGGGTCTCATACTACAGGCCAGGCTAGCGAGGAACTCCCAGTTTCAGCCTACCTGGCACTAGGACTTTTTTTTTTGGTGTGTGGGGAGGGTTTACAGTGATAAAGGATCTCACTCTATGGCCAACATTGGCCTGATCTTGCTATGAAGCCCAGGATGGCCTCATAGCAATCATTTGCTTCACCTTTTTGAGTGCTGAGGTCACAGCTGTGAGCCACAAGTTTTTTTTTTTTTGAACTAGTTAGACCAGGATCTAGGTAGTCCAGGTTGGCCACAGATTCATGGCAGTCCTGCCTCAGCTCCTCAGTTTGGTCTTGTTGTAGTGCGTCTGCACAGCTGCTTTGACTCTTTGTTATTATTTGTTTTCTAAGATAAGGTCTCACTATATAGACCAGGCTGGCCTTGAACTTGCTATGTAGACCAAGCTAGCCTCAAACTCAAGAATTCCACCTGTCTCTGCTTCCTACATGCTGGCATTTAAAGGATGGGCCACCGCGCCCAGCTAGAAAAAAATTTAAGAGAAATTCAAAGTCCCCCTCAGCAACATAGCGGAGCTTGAAGCCAACTTGGATTACATGAGACCCTATGTCAACTAAAACAATATCCTAAAAAGGTGCTTGATACCCCAGTCTTAAAGACAAGGGATACATGTCATTCTTTTTAGCTCCTTCCAATCAGTAAAAATGATAACCTGATTGTTTCTGTTTGTTTTTGTTCTGATTTTGAGAAAATTCTCACTCTGTAGTTACAGTCAGCCTGAAACTCCCAGTGATCCTCCCGCTTCAACTTCCCAAGCGCTGGGATTACAGGTATGCGCCACCACACCTGGCTTTCTGTGTATAAATGAACAATTGAAGTCTGTTTTAACTGTTGCTATGGAGGAGCATTGCTACTTCAACCTTCTTTGGGGCAGCAATCTTCTGACTTAACTGGGCCCCACACATGCGAGGTATGAGCTCTGCCAGTGAGCTGACCAACGCCAATCTTTGTGCCTTCTTACTAACTTCATAACACTTGCCACATATTCCTGAGAAGCCCTGGCACCTCTCGTCTGCTGGTATAAATGGACATATTGGTGTCAGAGCCACACAGTGTGACTATGAATGTCAGAATTACATCCAGTTTTGGACTCCTCATTTTCAAAGAAGAAACAGTATTTAAAAGACTGACTCTTTCTTCAAAAGAGATCAGGCTTGATCATAATTTTAAAAGATTCCCACAGTCAGGCACGGCTGGTGCACACCTTTAAATCCCAGGCAGAAGCAGGTGGATCTCTGTGAGATGGAGGCCAGCCTGGTCTACATAGCGAGTTCCAGGTCAGCTGACCCTGTTTCAAAAAGACAAAAACAACAAAAGAACTTCCAAAGTCTTTATTCTACTAGTAACTAGATCTTTGTTCAAAACATACTAAAAGCCTTTTATCCTGGTCTTATCATTGAGTTTTTCATTGCAACTAACTAAAAAGTAAGCATCAAGAGGCACGTCTGCCAGGCTTTGTGCTAGGACCCCAGTGCCTGACGAGGACGACTGGCTGAATGGCAGACACATGGATAAACAAACAAAACATGTTAAGGTTTAACTGAAAGAAGACACACTTTCTCTTGGCCACTAGGACTTGAGGCAATGCAGGACCCCGAGACTGTCCCAAAATAGCATGGACAGGAGACTTGCACAGTTTACTCTGACCGTGAATCCTTGGATGTGTACATGTTGGTATATGCACCCACGCACACACAGATCCAATCTTAACATTAATTATGCTTACTGTGGGATACAGATACTATGACAGACACACAGGAAATATAATTGGCAAAGCAGAGGCTGAACTCAGTCTATAAATGAGACAGAGTCCTGACTGCAGTTCTGTTACCCGCTAAGATGTCAAGCAAATGGATTCTTTCTCAGTTGCTTTGTCTCTTGCTAGGACACCAGGACCACACAGTGGTGTTCTAAGAAGCTGAGAAGAGCCACCTACTTTGGGGTTTAGCAAGTTGCTCAGTGAGTGGGGCCTAGCAGAACCTGCAACACCTATGCAGACCCTGATCATACCGAGTCTGAGGCTTGCTAGAATCTGACTGACCAGTCCGAGAAAAGCCTGAAGTGGCCTACCTCCCACTTGCATCCCACATGCCGGGCAGATGATTTTCCAGGGGGCATCCAAGGTACCTTGGTTTTCACCCGGACACTCCGCCGTACATTCACGGTGTCCCCTTTCATTCCGCGCTTATGAGATTTCTGTGGAAAAGGACAAAACCAGAGTCATGTCCAGGCCCAGCTGTTCACGGTGTTACTCTGGTAGCACCTACCAACTCTGCCTCTTCTAAGTTTACTGCTGCTGCTGGCTTAAGATGCCTACCTTCCAACCATACAAGAGATCTCTGGAAAAAGAGTGTGACTATCTCCCAAACCTCTGCAGTCAGCAGTGCGAGGAGGCTGGGCCAGGAGACGCTGCCCTGGTCCACAGCCGCTCCTGGCCCCACTGCACGCTCCTACCTGGCTGCTGGCCGCGGATGGTTTCGGGAGTTTTTTAATGTGGACATGGACAGGGGTGTTCTCATCCACGTGAACATGTAAGGGGGGAGTTGAAGAGCGGTCCTTCATGGCTTACTTCTGGCAGGCGGGGAAGGGCAACACTGAAAAGATTGATCTGTGAATGAGTAAACTGGGCATAAACACAAAGTTCCAAGGCCTCTGGAGAAAGCCTAGCCACCAAGCGAGCAGGACAGCTACCAGCTACTAGCATGCAGGCAGAAAGCAAGACAGGAATGTCATTTATCCCAGCTGAAGTTTCCAGGGAGATACAAGTCTACTGGAGAGGGGTCTGCAAGAGTCACTGGCACTATGGGAGCCCACAGACAGGCAGACCACAGGATCCTCAGTGCTGAGCCGAGCCTGCTGGAATGCACGGCTCCTCATGCTTCAGCACAGCTCAGTTGTCCCTACTACACAGGGATCCTGAAGGGACAGGTAGATTAGCACAGGAAATACACAAAGTGGTTAGGGTGCAGAATACATCGGGCAGCATGCTGCAGAGGACTGTGGCTCTAGAAGGCTTATGGGAAGGCCAAGGATGAGGAGGTTGTATAGATTCTAAGGAAATCATGAGCAGGCTGCACTCCAGCCCAGATGTTGTGCCCATCACCACCAGTTCTTGTCTCCTCTTCCCTCAATTAAAGCTTTTCCTTCCCTTTCCTTTTAAAAATGTCTGTTCTAGGCTGGGGTGTGAATGTACACACTTTTAACCCCAGCACTGGGGAGGCCAGAGGCGGGCAGATCTCTGGGTTCCAGGCCAGCCTGATCTATATAGCAAGTTCCAAGTGAGGCAGGGCAACATGGTGAGACCCTATCTCAAATAAATAAACAGGGGCTGGAGATGGCTCAGTGGCTAAGAACACTGACTGCTCTTGCAGAGAATCCACATGGCGGCTAACAATCGTCTATAACTCCAGTTCCAGGGGATCTGACACCATCTCCTGACCTCTGCAGGCATTGCGTGACATGGGTGCACTTACACAAATGCAGGCAATACACTCATACACATAAAGTAAAAATAACAAAATATTTAAAAAAAATAAATATGTGCAAAATATGTTGGGATTTTCCTGGAAGGATAGTATCAAGACAGCCTCCTCACGCCTGGCCCTCTTACTGAAGACTGCAAAAACAGCACCATGCAGGCCACCTGGGCCACAACGGCATAGGAAGCTCCTAGCAAAAGCATGCAGAAGCATTTCTAACGGGACTACTCTGTGCGCAGGTCACCTACCGTCACAGTTACACTGGGTGCGCCACAAGGTGTTCTCAAGACCTTTTTCTGTGTGAGACTCGTTACTCCGTTCTTCCCACACGATGGAAACCTGTACCAGGCGTAAGAACCAGATTATAAACACAAAACCAACGTTGTCCTATTTCTTAGATCTCGAGTTTACACACTGCATGTGGTGGCTATTGAGGTCACAGCCAGGAGAATAGGTCTTGAATCCCTTGGCTCCCTGTAGATCAGCAGGAGGAGGCTCACATGGTGTGCCCCACAGGAGGATGGAAACAAGGCAACTGGTGTTTGCAAAGTTGGCCCTTTAACCTGCCATCGCATCACATGTATTGTGACCTTTTGCTGAAAAACTCACCTGTCAACCTGTCAAGAGACCAAAGCAAAAAAAACCAAACCAGGCAATGCACAAAAAGCAGTTAAGGTACTAACTTCAGGCGGGGGTGGGGGGTGGGGGGGGTGTCCTCAGGACAGTGCCTGGAACATAGGAGGCTCTGACAGTGTGCTCAGTTAACATGAAGAGAGCACCTGGCTGAGGAGCAAAATCACTGTGCCCTAAGCTTAAGACATTAAAGCTTATACATTCACCTGGGAACATGAAAAAGGGCCCGCTGCCCAGAACAGTTCACTTCCTGCCCTGTAAGGACCTGCTTCACAACTAGCAGTTCACCCAAGAAGTCCAGGATGAGGGAAAAGGCTTGGGATGATCATTTAATCCACCCCACTGCCTCCTAACAGTCCCCAGATGGCATCTTGCTGGCCTCACAAATTCTGGGGAGAAATACTGAAAACATGACAGCATTGCAGCGTGCATTTTGTTCCAACCACGGACAAATAACTATTCATTGAGTCTGCCTATCATTTGGCAATGGATACAAAACGGGAACTCAGGGCTTTTCTCCTACTGACTTGTAACTTCCTACTTGGGCTCACTGAGACAGACAGCAGTTTGGATCAAGAGTATGATGGCATGTGCCTTTAACCAAGCACAT
Source organism: Eospalax fontanierii (assembly GCA_035773235.1). Taxonomy (NCBI): domain Eukaryota; kingdom Metazoa; phylum Chordata; class Mammalia; order Rodentia; family Spalacidae; genus Eospalax; species Eospalax fontanierii. The sequence goes on from CM069541.1 coordinate 58,875,263, forward strand.
GAGAGGGAGAGGCCAGATCAGGAGTTCAGGGCCATCTTTGGCTGGTACATAGTGAGTCTGAGACCAATCTGGGCTCAGAGCTTAGCACTCCATTAAGAAAAGAGTGACCCTGGGGACGGGGGCAGGGGAGTCTGAGGGACAGGGAGGCAGAACAGGGATGATGAGCCCTGCTTTTCTTCCTCCCCTTCCAAAATCACTTTTAAATGTTTTTGGTCCAGACTTTCAGTACAGAAAAGAGGAAAACTGAAAAGCGAAGTTTCTATTGAGGCAGGCCTAGGGGAGCCCTGACCACCTTTCCCTGCCCTGCTGCAAAAGGCAACCCCCGACACACATTGGCAGTACCTGGGGGAGCCGCCTGAGGATGAGGCCGACATGGCTAAGCATCAAACCCGCAAAGATGGGCAATTGGGTCAGCAGGCTCTGCTCAGGGGGACCCAGAGGGGGGTTGCCAATGAGAATCTCAGGGCATCAAACGTCCTCTCTGAGGGGAGGAGGGTGCAAGCTTTAGGGGTGGCAGTTGGATGAAAACTTGGGAGGCGCTCCTCTACTGTCCAAGTCGCACAGCAACTGTCCTGCCAAAGTGGGGGAAAGGGGGAAGACAGGAGAGGCTGAGCCACCCGCGGGGTGCCGGGTGGGCTGCCAGTAGGCAGGTGGAGGGCGTGGTGAGAGGGTGGAGGGGCGTCACTGAGAGGAAAAGGGCCACCACCATGCCCAGGCCCCACCCGGGGAGGATGGCGGGTTGATGGCTACCAGGGGGTTAACCTGCGGGCTGGCTGGCATGCGAAGAAGGTGAGTACCGCTAGGCCCCAAGTGGGCCCCCAAGGGGCGGGAACCCGCGCAGGGAGCTGGAGGGATATTCGGGGCGGTGCCGGGCAACTGTCTCCTAGGAGAAGGGGCGTGCCCGGCAGAATAGATGCCCGGGGAGAACCAATAGTATCGACAAGGGGAGGAGCCGCGGCGGGGGCGGGGCGGGGCGGGGCGGGGCGGGACCCGGCCCGCAGCCTCCTCGGGTACCGAGGGCGCCGCGGAGGGGAGACTGGGGGTCGAACCGGCGGCCTCCGGGGTGGGGCGCCAGGCCCGGCCACCCACCAGCGGGCCAGAGGGGTGGGATTCTGCCCATAGGAGGGCGGAGCCCGGCCCGAGGGCAGCAGAGGAGGGAGCGGAGCCCTGCAGACGGCCCGGAGCAGACGGAGGCGGCCGGCCCGCCCGTTAGCGGGAGGAGGACGGCCCCGCGCCCCCCGAGGGTTCGGACGCTACCCAGAGCGCGCCAGGCGCCTAAACGCGGCGCGCCCCTGCGGAGACCCGGCCGGACCTGCAAGCCGGGCGGGGAGCATGGGGAGCACGGAGAACCGAGCCCGTGGGACAGCCGAGCCCGTGGGGGAACCGAGCTTGGAGAGGAGCACGGGGGGCAGGGGGAACCGAGCCCGGCGGAGAGCACAAACAGCACGGGGAACCGGGCTTGGAGAGGAGCACGGAGAGCACTGGGAACCGAGCCCGGCGAGGAGCACGAGGAACCAAGCCCGACGGGGAGCACGGAGAACCGAGCCGACGGGAACCAGCTACACCCGCCCGCACGCCCGCGGCTCCTCACCAAGAGCGACACGGCTGCGCCCAGAACCGTCTCCTTATGAAGTCGTTGAAGTCGGAGGCCAGGGTCGTGCCATGGAGACGCCGCGGCGGATGCAGTCCGGCTCCCGCGGCGGCTCCTCCCCGCTTCCGCCTCCTTTTCCGACACCCGGTCGGCAGCTCGCCCATTGGCCAGTTCAAACCCCCCCCCGGAGCCCCACGGGCTTCGCCATTTAGGCCCAGCCCCTAGCGTCACAGAGATGCCCCGCCCACGTATAACTCCGCACACTTCCGGGCAGCGGCCCCGCCCCAACGCCGTCGCCAGGGAGACGCGCGACGCCTCCTGCCCGGCTGTTACAGACCCCGCCATCTTTGGCCCGGCCTGGTCCTCCTGTTTCCCAGAACTCACAGGGGCATCCGAGCCCCGCCGCGCTCCCCGGCCACACAGTGGGGCCTGGAGCGGGGCGCAGGCCCAGACTGGGGGCCAGCCTCGTGGGTGTCCGACCCGTGCAGAGGCGACGGCGTGTGCACAATAGGGGCCCGGCCGCACTCCCCTCGCCCTGGCCGCCCTCCTGCGCCGGGCCGGCGGCATCTGTACGGACCTACTCTGCTGAGCTTCTCGCTTCCCTCTTAGCCAATCGTGGTGGACTGGCACGTGGCTCACACTGCCGCCCTGGATTCTGGGAGACCTGAGCCTCAGGGCAGACTAGACCTCTTGTCCTCGACACCCGGTCTCCAGTGACCTTCCCTGCACCCACCTCTGTCGCACAAAGTTGCACCTGAAATCTTAAATTCCAGCCCCTCTCCAACACTTTCTGCTTTTCCTTAGGACTAGGGATCCCGCCACTCCCCTGACAGACAGGTTCATTCATTTTTATAATCAGTAATTGATGGGGACAGACATGGTGGTACAGGCGTGTAATCCCAGCACTAAGGAAGCTGAGGCAGGCAAATTGCCATTAATTCAAGGCCGATGTGGAACCCCTACCATTCTGAGGTTCTTCAGATCCACTGCTGGCGATACTGCTCAGTGGCAGAACATTTGCCTGACCTGTGGGAAGTCCTATATTCAAATTTCAGAATCGTCCACAGATCTTTGCTTCCACCCTCGGCTGATCCCTGGAACTGACCAGCTCTGTCTGTAGACCATCCCCAACTGGGACTTTTCCAGACTTCCGGCTCTTCCCCATTCCACACTTTAATTCCTCTCTTTTCATAGAGGAAAATAAAGTATCAGGTGGATGTTTCTCAGCCTGCTCCTCACACTTCCTCACCCTTGGACTCACCCCATCCTTCAAGTAATTCTCCACACAGAAGTAGTTGTGCTTCGTGGTGCCTAAGATAAACCTCCTGGTTCAAGGCCCAGATCAGACTGCTCTGTAAAACAACCCATTTGTAAACTAAGTATGGTGCCACACATGATCTCCGCACTCAGGAGACTTAGGCAAGAGGATTACCACGAGCCTGAGGCCAGCCTGGTCTACATAGCAAGACTGTTTCAAATAATTAAAATAATAAAAATGTCCCTTTGGTACCCCCAAGCAGAATTGATCATTTCTTAGGGCACCCTCATTTATGGAATGGATAAGATCATACTACCTTCAAGGGACCCTAAGTCCAACATGTGCCATCCAGCTTCCAAGAAGTACATGACCCATCCCCCATGCAACCCTGCAAAATAAGTTGGAAGCTTTGTCTTTTCTCTGTGGTGAACAGAGAACACCTGACAGTGTGCAGCTATTTGTGGAGTTTGTGATAGAAGATCTGAGAATGAGAAATGAAAACACACAAACACTCACCACCACCACCCCACAAACACAGGAAACTGGGAAGAGGAAGAGGAAATGTTACTTAGAAGCCAGAACAGTGAGGTTGAGGAGAGAGATGCTGAAGACACACTCAGGAACACCTGGAGGAGAAGGCTGTGGACAGAGAAGTAAAGTTGTTTTTTGTTTTTTGCTTTTTTTAAATGTGCTTGTGGTCTAGGTTTAGAAAGGTGAGTGAGTATTCTAGTGAATTGCAGGAAGAAGTTTCAGAGCAAACCTCTCTGAGGTGGGAAGCGGTAGGTTTCAGAGCACTGCTGTGTTCTTAGAACTACTGTTACAGCGGTGTAGAGAGGTACAGGAAGAATATGGAGCTGGGAGTGGAGCTTACTTGTAGAAAGCTTGCAAAGCATGCACACCATAGGTCTTACATTCCTTCCAGGAGAGAGAGAGAGAGAGGGAGGGAGGGAGGGAGAGGAGGGGGAGGAGGAGGGGGAGGAGGAGGAGGAGGAGAAGGAGAAGGAGGAGGAGGAACAACAACAACAATCTTCTTGGGGCAGGCAGAAATAGTTCCCAGATAATGGGATTCAAAAAGCTGAGACCTTGAAAACTGTCAAAATTTGCTTGGCAGCTGATGGAATTCTGAGCAGAAAGGTTAGTGATTCCAGGCCTGGGAGAGCACAAGAGTTCTATAGAGCAACAGCACAAAGCATTCAGTCCACTAAAGTGTTACAGAATGTGGTGAGGAATTCCGCCTGGGTCAGCAGAACCAGACCATGAAGAGCCCAACAGGAACAATTAGCCTGGTGTGTTGGAACTTGATCCCTCAGGTGTATCAGAGAGTCAAGGATGCATCTGAGTAAAGGAGTAATGTGTTAGAACACCTCTGGTTGCCCATGGGTAGGGAGGACAAGATTGCTTGTGGAGGGGCTGGAGAAGTGGCTCAGCAGTTACGAGTGCATATTCCTCTTGTAGAAGACCCCAGTTCAACTCCCATTATCCACATTAATTAGGCTGGGCAGCTCACAAGGCATAACCCCAGCTCCAGGAGATCTGACATGCTCTTCAATCTTTGCAAATCCTCTGCTCTGGCCCAAATGTGGTTACATATACACATCTAAGTACATGGCCGTGCCAGAAAGGAAAGTCAGTCTGAGAAATTCCCTTGCCAAACACAAACCTACCTCAAACCAGGAATGATTTTGCTGTGCACTTGCCTCTGAAGACTATCTCCTTCAAGCTGGCAGAGGCTGGGCTGAGCTGGACAGCCACTTGCAACTCCTACAGCAGGACAAACCTTCCAATTGCCCTCTCTTCCCTGTGGCCCTCTGCAGGTCCCCCTGCAGTGGATGAGTTCATGGCTCTCTTCTGGGCACAGGCCAGCTGGGGCTACAGTAATGGATAAAATAAACTCTAGACTTCTTTTGCGTGGGTGTAAGTCATATTTGAGAGCACCCCCAGGAGAAACAAGCTTGACCACTATGCTATCATCAAGCTCCCTCTGACTACTGAGTCAGCCATGAAGACAGTGTCCAAAGTCAATTCCCTGATCAGACCTGGCAGAGAGAAGAGGGCCTGTGTTCAACTGGCTCCTGACTACAATGCTTTGGATGTTGCCAACAAAATTGGGATTATTTAAGCAGTCTAGTTGGTTAATTCTAAATACAGATTTTTTTCACCATAAAAAAAGTCATATTTGAAGTTTGGGATCAATAGGGAAATAATCTGCCACACACCTATCTTTTCTGTTTTTATTTACTCTTGAGATAGTGTTTCACTGTGTGGCCAAAGCTAGTCTCAAACTCAAACTCTTCCTGCCTCAAACAGTGGGGTTATATAGCTCTGTGTCAACACATTCAGTTATACCTGCATTTTCTAGGCATTATCACTTTAAAAGAATGATGTATGGGGCTGGAGAGATGGCTCAGTATTTAAGAGCACTGGCTGCCCTTGCAGAAGACCCAGGTTTAATTCCTAGCATGGCAGCTGACAATCATCCATAATCCAGTACAAGGGATCCAACACTATCTTCCAGCCTATGCTGGCATTGCCTACCTGGATGCACTCATATACATGCAGGCAAAACACTCATACATAGGGGCTGGAGAGATGCCTCAGCAGTTAAGAGCACTGGCTGCTGTTGCAGAGGACTCTAGTTCAGTTCCCAGCACCCACATGGCAGCTAACACCCATCTGTAACTCCAGTTCCAGAGGATCTGATGCCCTCTTCTGATCTTTGTGGGTACTGCATGACACAGGCGCACTTACACACATGCAGGTGACACATTCATACACATAAAATAAAAATAATAAAATATTTTTAAAAATAAATAAAGTAGGTACAAAGGGTGGAGGTGTTGCTCAGTAGTGCCCTTGCACACTTGTGTAACATGCTCAAGGCAGCACTAGCTCTGAAAACACAAAACAGGCTGGGGACACAGTTCAGCAGACAGTATAAAGATCACAAATCTTGATTTGAGTAGGGAAAATAATTTTGGTGTACTATTCTATTTAAGTTCTTTGTATGAGTTTTAGATTTTTTTAAGAAGAACTGATTTTTATTCTCTATGTGTGTGTGTGTGTGTGTGTTTGTGTGTGTGTATAGTGTGTGTGTGCAGGTGCCCATGAAGGCCAGAAGAGAGTGTTGGATGCCCTGGAGCTGGATTTATTGGTGGTTGTGAACCCTAACTAGGGTGCTGGGAACCAAACTCAGGTTCTCTGGAAGAGCAGTCAGTGCCCTTAACTGCTGAGCCATTTCTCCAGCCCTGGCTTATTTTTCTCTGAGACTGGGTCTCTCTATGTGGGCCAAACTGGCCTTAAACTTTCAGTGATCCTCCTGCCTCTGCCTCTAATGTGCTGAGATTACAGGCATGTGCCACCATGCACACGGCTTCATATATTTTGATGGGCTTTTATTTGTTTTTTAAGATAGTCTCACTCTGTAGCCCAGGTTGGCTTAGAACTCCTGGCATTCCTCTTGCCGCAGGTTCCCAAATGCTGGGATTACAGACATAGGCCAGCACTATGACCTGTTTTGTGATATTAAGTAAAACAGGAAAAGCTGAAAAGGAATGTTAATCAGCATCACTACATGGAGAAAACCAGGGCAGCAGGGGGTGGAGAGAGGGCTCAGTGGTTAAGAGCACTGTCTGTTCTTGAAGGGGATCCAGTTCAAGTTCCCCACACACATGGCAGCTAACTGTCCCTAACCCCAGTTCCAGAGGATCTGACACTCTCTGCTGACCTTCACAGGCATATACTCATATACATAAAATAAAAATCAACAAAGTATTTTTAAAAATATAGGTGTACGCAAGTGTGTGTGTGTGTGTGTGTATGTGTGTGTGTGTGTGTGTGTGTGTACGCATCTACATGTGGGTGCCCTTGGAGACCAGAAGAGTGCACTGGATCCCTGGAACTGGAGTTACAGGTGATTTTGAGCCACCAGAATTGGGTGCTGGGAACTGAACACTGGTCCTCTGAAAGTGCAGCAATCTAGGGCTCTTAACTGCGGAACCATCTCTCTAGCCCAAGGAAGTTTCTAATTTTCTCTTTCTTTCTTTATTCTGTTCTTTTTTCTTTCTCTTTTTCTTTCATTCTTCCTTCCTTTGTTCTTTCCTTCCTTCTTCCTTCTCCTCTTCTTACTTTTATATTTTATTATTTTTATTTTACATGCATAAGTGTATTACCTGCATAGATGTAAATGCACCCATGTCAAGCAACGCCCATGGAAATCAGAAAGAGTGTTGGATCCCCTGGAACTGGAGTTATAGACAGTTAATGCTCACCAATGGGTGCTCGGAATCCAACTTGGGTCCTCTGCAAAACTGCTGAGCCATGTCTCCAGCCCCTTCCTCTTTTACACAGGGGTCTCGTGTATCTAGACTGGAACACTCATTCTATGGCTGAGGGTAGCTTCCTGATCCATATGCTTCCACCTCCCAAGTGCTGCAATTACAAGTATGTGCCACCATACTCAGTAACAACTAAGAATTATAAAGCCTTAGTGATGAACATCTTTGGCAACTGCCCTTCTTGGAGATATTTGAGGAAATAATCAAGATGTAGCAATGGTCATGAAGGCTCTAGCAATCCCAGCATTTGGAAGTCTGAAGCAGAAAGATGTCTATGAACCTGATACCAGCCTGGACTGTTACATTGTGAGTTTGGGACTGGTCTAGCTAGGAAAGGATGAAAGGAGAGAGGGAAGAAGAAAGCCAGGCATGGTGACACACGCCTTTAGTCCCAGCACTCAGGAGACAGAGGCAGGCAGATCTCTGTGAGTTCAGGGTCAGCCCGGTCTATGCAGCAAGCTTCAGGCCAGCTGAGACTAAAACCAGACCTTGTCTCAAAAAGACAAGGACAAACAAAAATTATTTCGAAGCAAAAGACTATCTCAAAATGTGTTTCTTTTTCTTTTGTTTGTAGTGCTGGGAGTGGAACCCGGGGCCTTGCATGTACCAAGGAGGGACTCTGTCACCCAACTGCATCATTTCAAAATGTCAACAGTGATTTTCTTTCCTGGTCTTTTCTTTCTGAATCCTACCTTGAACAGTCTTGTCAGAAGTAACTCCAGGTGAAGAGGCTGCTATGAGCTCCAGCCTGGGTCTCAGCCAGGCAGCTCTATACACCGGGGTGGGGGTCGGGTAGCGGGGGTGTTTTCCATCTGCCCAAGGGTCCTATTAGGTTGTTTCCATCCAGCAGCGTCTCCTCCAGGGCTCTGATGCAACTGCTACAGCTCTGCCCTGGGAGAAGGTCTGTGCTTCCTGGTGCCTCCAAGTGTTCCATGGAAGAGCTGGGAGAGAAAAGTCTCCCAAGCCCCATCGAGGCTCAGGGCATGTAGATCCAGCTTTCTTCCAACTTGAGATCCTCCTGCCTCAGCCGCCCAAGTGTGGGCATCACCACACCTAGCTCATTATTTCTTGTTGTTTAAAGATTTATTTACATTTATGTACATGTGTGTGTGTGCCATATATGTGAGTGCTTGAGGAGGCCAGAAGAGGGGTGGGATCCTTTGAAGGTGAAATTATAGATGGTGTGAGATGCCTGATAAGGGTGCTCTGGAAGAGCAGCAAGCTCTCTTAACCACTAACTATTGAACCATCTCTCCAGCCCCTCTCTTCTGTCCTTGTTTTCGTCCATCTCTCTCACTAGAATGTCAGCCTCCTCTGGTTTTTATTGGTTTGTGAAGCATTTTGTTGTTTTCAGTGCTGGTGATGAAGCAGCGCCTTGTGCTTACGGGGCAGGAGTTCTTCAGTAAAGCTCTGCGCCAGGCCATCATTGTCAGTTTCATTCATTGCTGCATCCCTAGGGTATCATCCCAGCCTCTCGGAGGGACTCAGTCAAGGTTAGGTCACAGCCGTCCAATGGTTGGCACTCTGAGGAGGAACAAACACCACACACTCTGATCTAGGGTCCTCATAGCCATGCTAAGTCCGGGACCTCACCCCAAGACAGAGTCCAGGAACAGCCCAACCTCAGGGGTGCCTGTGGGCTCTGTCAAGACTGGATCCTCACACCACCCAAGTTCAAGGGCTGCTATGGAAGAGGGGCAGGAAAGGTCTGAAAGACCCTGTCTCTGCTGGTGGAGGATAACAGGGTCAAGGTAGGGGGCCTTCCCTCTCACTCTTCCAGTCACCTGCGAGCAGGCACCTGACAATGGTTAGGCCCCAGTACAGGGCTGCTGGCAGAGGGAGGGAAGTTTCCCACCTACCAAGCAGAAGGGCAGAAGCCTCCCTGGACTGGTTCTGTATTTTCCTAGCTTCCTTCTGCATTGCGGGCCCCAAGCCAGCAGAGGGCGCCCTGACCTGCAAGGTCAGTGCTCTCCCACCTGGTGCCTATCAGGGCCGTAGGAGAACCCCTGGTTCTCTCCCAGCCCCTCCCATGCATTCTTGGGCCCCTTCCCACAAGCTGGGGTTGCAGAGACAAGAGTATAGATCTGAGGGGTGGGGGTGAGGGTGACCTCGGCATCCTGGACCTGCTCTTCTCATCCTACATCTCTCAAGGGGATGGAGGCGCAGGAGGCTGGATGCCATCTAGTAAGGACACCATGCATGACGCCACACATGACCACCTGACTACTCCGCAGTCCTCCCTTTTCTGTCACTAACCCAGACAGCCTCCCGCCCAGGCCTGGTGAGATGCAAAGAGGCTGAGCCATGTTGTGAAGGATAAAGTGCCAAGGCAGTAGGCTTTTATTGAAGGCCTACTGTGTGCAGAGCACCAGGTGGGCCAGGACCACCTCCCACCTTCCTGTCCTTTCCAGTAGCCAAGGAAGAGCATGCTGGTGAACTCCAGATGTAGTGCCAGGAACGGGGAGAGATGGAGGTAGATGAGGGCAGAGAGGCCCCAAGAGCTAAGTCTTCAGGGAGGGCAGGACTCTGGGGTCTGCTCAGCTTGAAACACAAAGGCTGAGAGCGCCCTTCTTCCCAAGATCACTGGGCTCTAAATCTGCCCACATGATAAGTACTTTGAGCCCTAGCTTTCTCTTTGCGACCTTTAGGGAATGGACTCGGGCTCTGGGTGGTTCTTCCAACCTGGGATGCGTGCAGAGGGAGGAGGAGGGGCTGAGCCCAAGGTGACAGCCAGGTCTCTGCTAGTTCTGTGGCTCCCGTCAACTTCTCTGCTTCCACTGGACCTAGTGAGAAAGGGGCAAACAGGACAGGAAGAAGAGAAAAGGAAGGAACAAGAGTCAGACACTGAGAGATACCAACAGATATGGAGAGAGCCAGACAGGCAAAGAGAAGAGATAGAGACACAGAGATATCCAGATACAGAGCAGAGATAGAGACTGAACTAAAGTCAGGGAGATAGAAGAGACTGAGAATGGAGGAGGAGGAGGAGGAGGAGGAGGAGGAGGAGGAAGAGGAGAGAAGGAGAGGGGGAGGAGGAGGAGGAAGAGGAAGAAGAGAAGGAGGAAGAAGAGGAGAGAGAAAGAGAGGGAGGAGGAGGAGAAGGAGGGGGAGGAGAAGGAGGAGGAGGGAGAGGAAGAGAGGAAGGAGGAGGAGGTAGAGACTGAGAAGGTAAAAAGAGTCCAAGATGCAGTCATGGCCCAGGAAAGGACAGAAAGTCAGGGCCATGGACCTGACCCCTTCCAAGCCCAGCCTCACCTAGAGCTCATCCCTAGGGTGGGGTTGGGGGCTCTGTCCACTGCTGCTGGCCAAGTCCAGGTGGGGGCCACGGAGGGTCTTCTGAGAGCCAGTCCAGCTGATGAGGCGGCCACTGTCATCATCCCAGGGGGAGGATGTCTCTGTGTCACTTAGCCATTCCTCGTCCCCCGCATAGTGGGTGGGGGAGGCAAGCAGAGGCCGGGCTGAGAAGGCCTGAAGGTCTCTTGGCCAGAAGTGTGCTTTGTACTGCTCACTGTGAGGTGAAAGGAAAGCTCACGTAGGCAGAAACCACTTCTCCTCCCAGACTCCATGATGCCAACCCAGAGCCTCAGCTTCTGTGGCACCTCTGCCCTGCCCACGGGTCCTCAGCTATCTGAGAAATGGCACTTCTAATGTCCCTGGGTGAGGAAACTTAGGCTCAGAACAGGGAAGTCATTTGATTAGAAACCACATGGACAGTACAATGTGTTCACACTGAATCTGGGCAGCTATTGGGTAACCTGGGCCATGTGGCTGGGCCTCCACCATCTTGCTCTCCACATCTGCCTGATAAGGGGACTTTGCAGTAGGCTGCTGGCTGAAATGACCTTGCCCTGCCCTGCACAACCCGTGCCTCACTTGGGGTGCTGGTCAAACATAATGGGCAGGAACTCGTCCACGGGGAGCATGCGGCGCAGAGGCTGGGAGGCCAACAGTTTGCGTGCTCCAGCCAGGCTCAGGGCATATGCCAGAGTCCAGTAGGAGTAACCGGCCACCACTAGGCCTGGAAGGCCCTCCACAGCCATCTCCTCCTCAGGGTTCACTTGCTTCCGGCCGAGATAGCTGCAAATGATACCAAGGGTGCCAGGAGTCACCGTGGAACCTAGGATATCCCAGGCCCTTCCCCAGGGCCCTCCGACAGAGTCAGGCTCTGCAAGGTAGGCTGGCCTGAATGCAAGCAGAAAGAAGCAGACCCCGGAGGTTCCCTCTCCCTTGCTGCTAGGAGGCAGGCTGCCTACATCAGGTCCCACGGAAGCTTCTGGGCTGCCACATTCTCCATCAGCTGCTCCAAGCGCCTCTGGAAGTTGCCCTCAAAGCGCACGTCGTCCTCAAACACCACAACCTGCGCCAGGCCCCTGGCGACCACCTGTGGTACACACAGTATGGGAGAGACGTCTCTACAAATTCCAGCTGTCCTCTCTGTACCACCCTAAAGCCAGGAGGGGAAGAGGAGGAGGAAGGAGAGGAACAGGAGAAAGAGGAGGGGGGCAGGAGACTCCGCCTGGCCTCAGGCACAGGTCACATGCCCAGTGCCGGCCACATCACCCAGCCACCCCAAAGCCTGCTAGGACTCCTACTGCCGGGGACAGAAATCCATCTTGCTCTCAAACCTCCCCTGATCCCCAGTCTAGCTCACAAGGAGAATCACAGTGACACTCAGCACCTCTGCTACATTCCCTGAGCACTAACACATCCCAGGAGTCAGTGCTGAGGCTCAGCCCTGAAGAGGCAGAGGACCTGGCTTTGGGATTTCCTGAAGCTGGGTCGGGTAGGGGTGTGAGGGACTCCAAAATCACCAAGAAAACTACTTTTTGAAACTGAAAAATGCAAAGAACATGAAATCAGCTCAATAAAGGCAAATGGAGGCACCCCTTGATCAGTTCACAGAGGGCTAATGACACAAGCTCATACCTGGTCTGGGAAGAAAATAAAAACAAGGAAGCTGCACACTGTCCCTGGGAGGGGTGCCCTCCAGGGCCCAGTTCCCTCCAGCTCTCCAGCAATGCCCTGGGAACTCTACAGCATGCACAGAGCACGCACCAAGCCCAGGGCCTTCCAGCCTTCTACTCCTGGAAATACTTCCCCACCTGGGGGCTCCTCCCATTTTCCTGAGCCTGGAAGGTTCTTCTCCCTGCCCACCGTGACCGCAAAGCAGCATGCAGGCTGATGCACGCAGCCGCCACCGGCACCTCTACTTGCAAATTGCAAACTGGGGTCTCTCTTTTGATTTCTGTGTGGCCCTCTCTTCCCTGAGTGCCAGGACAGGAGGTTTGCTTTTTATCTGTGCATGCATGTTTGGAGACCGGAGGTCATGTCAAGATGCCTTCCTCTTTGCTTTCTAATGATTTAAAGTTTATTAAAGGTTTTTTGGGTTTGATTTTTGTTTTTTGTGTTTTTTTTTTGAGACAGGGTCTCTAACTATGTAGCTCTGACTTGTACGGAATTCACTGTGTAGACCAGACTGGCCTCATGCTCACAGAGATCCACTTGCTGCCACCTCCCCCCTCCCCAGTGCTGGGGTTAACAGTTTGCACTACCACATGCTGCCAAAGCTATTTTTAATAGGTTCCAAGCACAAGGATTCAGAAAAGAAAGACATACCCGAGAACATCAGCGTGGGCTTGCCTAAAACAGAGTCACCCCTTTACTTTTTGAGACAGGGTTTCTCACTGAATCGAGAGACTACCATTTCAGCTAGCCTGGCTGGCCAGGCAAGGCCCGGATCCGCCTGTCTCTGCCCTACAGTGCTGGGGTTACAGATGCAAGACACTGTATGTAGCCAACTCTGGGTGGATGGCGGGGATCTGAACTCAGGGCTTTATGCCTGGTAACTGAGCTATCTCCAGGGCCTGAGGATCTCCCTCTCCCAGGAAGCTGACAGACATGTTTTTCTCGTCCCCTGTGATCTCAGAGAAGAACTACCTCCTAGGGCACAGCCAGTGCACAACAGAGAAGGAACAAGGTCAGTAGTCCACCGCACCAGCAAAATGCTGAACACAGAAGGGCCAAAGCCACTGGTCAGGTCCTTGCAGACGCACCATTCACTCATTCACTCATTTGCCTGTGTGCACCTGAGTGTCTTAACACACAGCACTGATGAAGACAGCCAGCCCGTCAGCTGTCCCTGAAGGGTGTGGTCCAGAGGATAGGCATCCTCACCTCTTCCCAGATGGAGTAGTGGCTGAGGAAGCAGCCCACCTCACCCTTGGTCAGTGTGCGGCCGGAGTAGGGATCCTGGTAGCCTGGGAGCAGGTCCACACCAAGGTGCCTAAGGATACTGCTGTTGAGCATCCTGTGGAAGAAAGATAAAAGTAGGTGACAGGAGGAGAGCCGAGACCGGTCACCTGTGCACAGGAACCCATTACAGAGAGGCCTCATCTGTATATGTTGGAGAAAGTCACACAGGAGCTGGGTTTAAAGCAGGTTTTGGGTTTTTAATTCCTTCATACCACCTGAAACTATCATCGACTGGGCCCGGGGAACAGTAGCCACCCTGAGGAAACCTTGGGGAAAAGGATTTACAGGAGCTGAGGCTGCCCCAGGATAAATGTGAGCACTATGTGAGAGAAGCCCTACACAGATGCCCAAGAACTTGGGATGCTGAGACAGAAGAATCATAAGATCAAGGCTAGCCTGGGCTATATAGGGAGCCCTCAGATCAAACAAAACAAAACAAAATGGGCTGGAGAGATGGCTCAGTGGTTGAGAGTACTGGCTGCTATCATAAAGGACTCAGCTTCCGTTCCCAGCACCCATATACCCACATGGTGGCTGTGGCTAAAAACCATCTGTTACTACAGTTCCAGGAGATCTTGATGCCCTCACCTGGTCTTTGCAGGCATTGCACAACCAACATGGGTGCACTTACATATGGGCAGACAAAATACTCATACACATGAGTTAAAAATAAATAAATCAACAACCAAAAAAAAAAAAAAAAACCCTCCAAACTAACAGGGGGCTGAAAAGATGGCTCAGAGATTAAAAGCACTGGCTGTCTTGCAGAGGACCCAAGTTTGGTTCCCAGCACCCATATGGCAGCTAAGAACCATCCCTAAATCCAGTTCCAGGGGACCTGACACCCTTTTCTGGCCTGTACAGGTACTGCACACACATGGTACATTTACATGCAGGCAACACACTCACATACATCAAATAAAAATAAATAAAAGTGAATTAGAAACAAACAGCCAGGCATGGGAGCACAAGTTTGCAACCGCAGCACTGGGGAGGTGGAAGCGGGAGGCTCAGGAGTGCAAGATCATTCTCACCTATATAGCAAATCTGAGGCCAGCTTGGGCTGCATAGGGAGTTACAAGCTAACAGGGGCTATAGGGAGACCCTGTCTCAAAAAAGCCAAAACAGAGGCTGGAGAGACAGCTCAGAGGCTAAGAGCACTGGCTGCTCTTGCAGAGGACCTGGGTTCAAGTCCCAGCACCCTCATGGTAGCTAACAACTGCCCATAACTGTAGTTCCTGGGGATCCAATACCTTCTTCTGACCTCCGCAGTCATTGCAAAACATGAGTGCAGGCAATGCACTCATACACATAAAATAGAAATGATAAATAAAATATAAAAAAAATCAAAAAGTTTTCCTCTGACCCCATATGAACATGTGGCATGTGTGTGTTCTCATACACGCATCATCCGTACAAACATATACATGTACACACACTAACAATGAAGAAGCTTTAAAAAACAACAACAACAAAAAAAAAAGAGGATAATGAAAGGGAATACGATCAAAGTACATTATATATGTAGGAAACTGTAAAAGAATATTAAAAAAAACAAAAAAAAGGACCCAGGGGTTGGGGCAAGTAGCAGCCAGCAGATGGCCACACGCCAGGTGGCTGTAGTAGTCTGACCTCTGGAGCCCTGAGGAACGCGGCCTCCGCTCGCTCCTGCCGCTCAGGGGGCCTAAGTCAAGGATAGAGAGCAATTCTGAGGCCGCCTAACCTCTTGGGTTACTGACTGGGTGTAGGCTACCCCTCACCACTCTCACCAGACCCTCCAGGAAGCCGGAGAACAAAACACCATTTATACACAAGGGCGAGGGCAGTGACACCTTGACAGAGGTTATACTGCTGGTAAGTGGCAGCACTGGAGCTCAGGCTCCGGTCCTAACACTGCACTCTCCTCCCTCAGGCGGGCTGAGAGAAGGTGTCCCTCTGTATCTGTCTGCTCTGACTACCTCAAGGAACTTTAGGAAACTCTTCCAACGGGTATGCTTGCCCCCTCCCAGAATTTAAGCTGGATCTCACTGTCCCTGGCCTCCGCCCTAAGCCCCATCACTGGGAGCCTCACCTGCCATCCACAGCATCCACTACCCTTGCAGAGATCTCCATCTCCCAGAGCGAGCTCAGCATGCGCTCTCTGCGCTTGGGTCTGCGGACCAGGCTGATGACAAAGACCTGGAGGACACAGAGGGCTGGGTCTTAGGGAAGGGGTGCATATCCACCCCACCCCAGTCCTATAGGTCAGAGGCTTACCTCATCAAACCCCATCTTACTGGGCTTCTTGGGTGGCTGAGACACATGAACTGAGGCCTGCATGGGGGGCCCATCCACTGTAAAGAGAAGCAACCCCCCACCTGGTTGCAGTCACTCTAGAGCGCCCACCTCTGCCTCATCCCTACTCAGAGCACTAGGTAGAAAAGGCCCTCTGAGCTCAGGGAGTCTGCTTGCCCCTTTGTATAGATGGGGAGATCGAGACTCCACAGAGAAAGGGGCTTGCTCACTGTCAGGGACAAGTTCAGGACAAGGCTAGCACCCAAGCGCACTTCCATCTGCACCTAGGTAGGAAAGGGGCACTGAGGCAGCAGGGCCCGGCTCTCACCTAGTGCTTCCAGAATCAAGTGGATGAAGTTGATCTTCTCATCTTCCAGTCCCTGCTGGGGCTTCACTGCCACGTTCATGTACCCATACCGGTGCTCATTGCACACATGTACCGAGACCCCTGCAGAGAGGCCAATTAGTGCTGAGGTAGGGAGCAGGGCCCAGAGCCCGTGGAGGGTGCCAAGTGGGGCTGCCAGTGACCCAGGTCTTCTTGGGACTGGCTCACACACCATCTAAAGAAGTCTTTCCGCTGAGAGGGTTCAGAAGACCTGCGCAGGACATCCGATGGGCCCGGGGCTATGGCAGTGAAGGCAGGGGGAGGCCCTGCCCTCAGGGAGTCAAAGGAAGGAGCAGGCAAATGCCCACTAGATCATAGCCTGGGATACCGTGAGCCCTGAGCCATTCTCCCCAAACCCACCTTTCTGCACACACCCCCATGCCATTCTAACCTAAGTACCATCCTATCAGGTGCCTCCACTTCTCCCTCACCCTGGGGTTCCCCTCAGTGCTGCCTTCTACCTGGCAATCAGAGTGGCTCCCCCTACTTTAATATCTGTCTGCTTTATTGTAATTGTCATCAAGGCAGGTGCAGAGTGTCTATTTAAAACCCCATGCCCAGGGCTAGGGAGATGGCTCAATGGGCCAAGGTACTTGTTGCCAAGTCTGAAGACCTGGATTCAATTCCTGGAACCCACGTAGTGAAAAGGAACTGATTTCCACAAGCTGTCCTCTGACTGTCACACACACACACACACACACACACACACACACACACGATTAATTTAAATAAACAAATATGCCCAGCAGAAACAACAGGGGCTGACCCAGAGCAGAGGAATAGTGATACAGCAGAAGCCTGACTAATGGATTAAAAAAACACCATTTGGGCTGGGGATGTGGCTCAGCTGGTAGAGTGCTTGCTCGCGTGCATAAAGCCCTGGATTCCATCCCCAGCACTGAAAAACCCTGAAATGGTAGGACCTACCAGTACTCCCAGCACTCAAGAGGTGGAAGCGGGAGGATCAGAGATTCAAGGGCATTCTCAGCTACAAAGCAAGTCTGAAGGCAGCCTGTGATACACGAGACCCTGTCGCAAAGGCAAGGAGAGCACCATTCACCGAATTCCTCCAAACCGCTGACTGGCGAGCAAGGGCAGCGGCGTTGGTGTGCGGACCACCGAGGTGCACCTGTAGTGGCCTCTTCCTTCCCGCCCAGACAGTGAGACTTCACCAGCACCCACGGCACAAAAGGAAGACTCGGTATCCCTCCTCCCTGTCCTGAAGACACACTGTTTGCTCAGGACCCATCGGTGCCTCCATCCCTCCCTGACCCCCAGTTAACTTGTTCTCCCCACCAGTCTTCACAAGCTTGGCCAAGCCCGAGTCCAGGGCCAAACCCCAGTCTCTGCAGCCTGTTGAGCCGGGATACTGTCTCAATCTCATCTCTGCTTTTCCTCGGGACTGAATTGAGCCCATTCACACCAAACACTTTGTAAGGACCTTTTGTCCAGGGCTGGAGAGATGGCTCAGTGGTTACAAACACTGGCTGAATCCTCCCAGAGGAACAGGTTTGGTTCCCAGCACCCACATGGTAGCTAACAACCATCCTTAACTCTAGTTCTAGGGAATCTGACACCTCAGCACTGCATCCACATAGTACACATACATACATGCAGACAAGACACTTATACACAAAAAAATTTCTTAAAAAAAAAACCTACTGGCAGCCTGGGGGTATAGCTCAGTGGTAAAGTATAGGTTTAACACACACACACACTCACAACCCACCCATGTGATCTCATTATGCAAATCTGATCACATGATCCTCTGAAGGTTGCTCAACATTCTCAGGCTAAAGACCGGAAGCCAATAGTCAGGCTTGCATGGGCTGCCCTGCCAACATTTCCTGCCTTACCTGAACTATGCACCTCGTAGCATTCTAGCTACCTGCCTTCGTATGTTACCACAGGGCCTTTGCCCATGCAGGTTTCTCTATTTGCCTTGTTAATCTACACTTTCCCATCAGGAAGTCTTTTCTGACCAGATCAACTCTAGACTAAACTCCCAGAATATCTATAACAAAGAAGGTTTCCTTCCTGTCTCAGTGATAGTGTAGACTGAGGAAGGGTGGGCTAGGGTAAGGTATCAGCAGGTATCAGCCCAGGGGTCCTTGAGGAATGTTCAGAGAGGTATGGTTCTCACCAGCTGCCTGACAGGCATAGGCGAAGACAATGATGTCGTCAAAGGGCCAAGTATAGTTGGGATGAGGCGGGTAGAAGGCGAGCTGGGCTGTCCCTTCAGCCCGCAGGGACACCAGGAACGTAGAGTGGACCATGGGGACCTGGAAGCAGCCCCTGTGCTGGCGGTTCTTGGTGGGGAAGTAATCAGCAGTGCGACGATAGTAGCCCTGGGGAAGGGAATGCTTCAGGCTGGGGCCGGGCCTGCCCGGGCCCCACTGGCTCCCACCTTACGCTCTGCTCTTCAGATCCCTCCTACCAGACCTCAAGCCTCCTGAGGCCCCACCCAGCCTCACCTGTGGGGTGATCCCGCACCAGAAGTTGGAGTAGTACGTCTGGGAGTCCAGCATCGGGGCCACCACTGGCAGTGCCCGCTCTGTGAGAAGCCGCAGCGTCTGATTGTTGGTCAGAATGTTGTCTGTGTCTGAGAACTTTGGGAAGAAAGATGTCACAGGTTCCAGTTCCAGTCGAGGACTCAGGACTAAAGGGTTCACTGAGTGGGGGCCTGGAGAACAGGTACAGGGGACAGAGAGCCTCTTCTCTGAGTTTGTGTCTGAGTGCACTGCCTGCTTGTATGCAAGTGCACCAATGCAGTGCCCGCAGAGGTCAGAAGAAGGTGTCAGAGCCCACGGAACTGGAGTTACAAATGGCTGTGAGCCGCCATGTGGGTGCTGGGATTTGAACCTGGTTCTTCTGCAAGAGCAGCCAGTGCTCTTAACCACTGAGCTATCTCTCCAGCCCCAGTAAAGTATTTAAAATAAAAAAAACTGACTTCTGATCTGGGTATGATGGCATATCCCAGCACTGGAGAGGCAGAGACAGGCAGATCTCAGTGAGATGGAGGCCAGCCTGGTCTATATAGCAAGTTCTAGGCCAGCTGGGGCTACCAGGAAGACCCTGTCCCCAAAACAAAACAAATAAAGAAAAAAACAAGAGTTTTGTCAGGGGCAGACCCCAACACCTTCCACCCAAGCCAGGGCTCCTTACCAAGATATAGTCAGCTCCCCAGCTTCTGGCAAAGGTCAGCGCTTCCTGCTTTAGCTCCATCAAAAACTGATGCCTTTCTTTGGTCCAGTGCTTAGGACCTTGTTCATCTGGGTAGGATCTGAGGGGGAAGGAAGTGAGGTGCTCCCTTGAAGGACAGGGTCTCTCTTTCTCTCTCTCTGCAGGGCCGTGGACAGGGCCCTGCCCTGTAGCCTGTGGCACTGGGAGCAACTGTTCCCCGGCACCCTCAGCACCCTTGCCCGCAGGTTACCACCTGGCCTCCTCCTCAGGCCTCCAGATTACAGCTGCATAGTTATCGCCCACAGCCGCCAGCCACTCCTGCAGCATCTGTGTTGTGTTGTCCATGTTGTGGTCTGTGGCACACCTGGGAACACAGGAGAAACAGAGTGAGGGTGCACAGACACAAAAGGGCTGAACCCTATGGTGCTCTCAACCTTGAAGTGTCCTTGGACACCCTCAAGTTTGGTCTGTCTTGTGTGCATGGGAGGAGAGGTATACCACAGTGGAGGTGCTGGAGGCAGGACAGCCAGGCATAGATCATCATTTTGTGATCTGCTGTGTGATCACAGACAAATCTGATCCCTCTCTGGGCTTTACATCCTCCCTATGTAACTGTGCATTTAAATATATATATATTGATTTTATGTGTAAGAGTGTACTGCCTGCATGTATATAAGCACACCTGTGACGTGCAGTGCCTGAGTAGGACAGGAGAGGGTGCCGGATCCCCTGGAACTGGAATTATGGAAGGTGTTTAGCTGCCATGTGGGTGCTGGGAATTGAACTCGGGGCCTCTGCAAGAGAGGCTTGGGGCAGGGAGGGCCAGTCTTAACTGCTGAGCCATCTCTCCAGGCTTATAACTGTGCATTTTTAAAAACACACTTTTTCAAACTGGGGATTGAACTTAAGGACTTGTGGGTGTTAGGTGAGTCCTTCACCCTGAGTGCCCTGTAAAAGAAGAAAAGGTGATCCTAAGAGTCGTACCTGCCACATCCCCTCCCTTCCATTTCCATCCTGCCTCGTAGCACCTTGAGGCGGCCCTTTCCATCTCTGAATCACACAGAAGAGCTGCTGTTTCCACTAAGTGAGTTGTCTCTGAGCAGCCCTGAGAAGGGTTGGAGTTCTGCTGCCTCACAGACCACAGCCTCCCCAAAGCTTGGGAAGAGGCTCCCAGAGTGGAGGCCGGAGTCTCTCTTAGCAAGGAGCTCAGGTTTTACAGGGTGCTGTCCCTTTAAGCCAAATCCCCAGAAGTGAAGACTAACTACGTGTCAAGGCTTACAGGGGTGGGAACTAACGAACTCCCAAACTGTGGTGATCATGGGCCGCCTCCCCAGGCCACAGCTCCACCCCTAGCCCAACTTTTGGTGTGTGATGGAGAACAGTTTGTCTCTTTCCTCAGTCTATCCCCAGCCTCAGCTTGGGGCTCCTCCCTGTTGTGGGGATAGACAGGGGCTGTGGTCTCTGATTCCAGAGACCCATGGGACCACAGCGCTTGGCTGTCAGGACCACCTCCTCTGCCCAGAGAAGCCGGTAGAGACAGTAGGGAGAGGGCGAGCCTGACACCCCTGCCCAGCATGGTGCTTAGGGCTGAGGGCCCCACCTGCTCCCTAGGAACCTCCAGTCTGGCTGATCCCAGCCACGTTGGGCCCCGGGGGACTCCAGAGGTTCCTGTCGCCCCCCCTGGAGTCAAACTGACCGCAGGTCCCGTCTGGAGTGCACTCTGGGCTCGCAGGGCTGGGGCAGGAAAGACAGCCCAATTTAAAGGCAGAGGAAACCCGGGAGGTGCAGGGGGCCGAGCAGAGGGTGTCCCTAGGCCCTCAGGGATCCGGGCGAGGGGCTTGGGCAGGGAGGGCCAGTCTAGATGGTGTCTGGACGGGACTGATGTCTTGGGGCGGGGTGAGGGGCTTGCTGCAGAGGTGCCCACCCCTGGATCTCTCACCAGAGGGCCAGCCTGGCCCGCGGGTAGTCCATTCGCTCCAGCGCGCCCAGGTAGTGGGGCAGCGAGTGTTCGGCATTGCGGGCCAGGATGGCAAGGACCACGGTGGGCAGCGGCGGCTCCGCGAGCCCCGCCGCCTGGAGCCACGGCCGCAGCAGCAGCAGCAGCTGGAGCAGCCGGGCGGCGCGCATGGCGAGCGCTGGGCAGCAGCGGAGGCCCCCGGGACTCCGGAGCGCGGCCCGGGAGGGGGCCGGACGGGCGGGGCCTGGGGCGGGGGCGGGGCGGGGCCGCGGCGGGCAAAGGGGAGGGGGCGTGTCCTTGCAGCCCGCGCCCCCGCAGCCCCCGGCCCCTGCGCCTCGCCCGGACCTGGACGCTCCGTGTCCTCTCCTCCGCCCGGGGCCCGGGCGGCCCAGGGTCAGACACCTGCTGCGGACGCGGCCCCCACAGGGCGGACTCCAGCCGGGCGACGGCGGGCTAGGGAGGATCCGGGTGAGCGCATCGCAGCCCGCCCGGCGGCGGACATGGCTGGACTACTCGCACCCTGCGCGCTCGTCCCGGAGTCCGGCCCCCTGGATTCCGGCTCCCTGCCCCTCGGCCCACGCGCGGCCCTCAGCCGCAGACCCCCCACCCCGCGGACCCCCGAGGTTGCAGCCTGCGCGGGGGTCCCCTGCTCCGCGCCGGGCGCCCTCTGGCGGACCCAGCTGGGAACTCCACAGTCCCGGCTGATGACGCGATGCGCTGGAGAGGAAGCCCCGGCTGAGACCGGGGTGGGGTCCCCCTGACCTGGGTGGGTCGGCCCGCAGCCGTCCGGGGCTGGAGTCCTCCCATCACCGTCCACGCCTCGGTCGCTGGCACGAGCACCGCTGCGGTCCTTAAAGAGAGCAAACCCCATTCAGAAGAGTGTAGGACTTGGGAGCACCACGGAGCCCCTGGGGTGACGCAGGCCCCCTGAAAAATAGCGGGTACAGCATTCTCTGGGGCGAAGCGGGTCCGAGGACCCTGCGGGGATGCGGAGGGAGTCTCCAACCCTCTCTTAGGAGAGAGGCAAAGAGGCCAGGAGAAGGAAGGGGAGGAGCCTGGAGGCACTGGCAGTTCAGCTGGGTACTTGTCCCTTTCCCTCCAGATCCTCACAGGCAAAGCCCCACTGAGCACCTCGTTATAACGCCAGAATCTGCAAGGAGTCCATGGCAAAGAATGAATCTGAGAGTCTTCCTGCACGGAGAGGGGCCTCTTTGTTGCCCCTCCCTCCACCTGGACAGTCTACTTTCCTAGAGGCACCTCAGGGTCCACCTTCAGCCTCTTCTGGGTACCAGCGAACGGAACTAGAGTGCACACTGACACAGCCTGGGAGGATTGGAGCCGCCAAGGAAGGGGTTTACCTGGTGATGAGCTGCATGTGGGGGATCAGAACCCTGAAGTTGGCTCTCCAGCCTGGCTCTGGTCAGTTTCCGAATTAGACCATTTCTAGGCCAGTGGTCCTACAATGAGAAAGCCCATGGAAGCATCTTGAAGTAACTGGGTGTCCTTGCTCCCTGCTCAGCAGCCTCTGGCAGGAAGGCACTCCAAGTCTCAGAGGATTCCCCTTCTAAAGCCTCCTCCATCTCACACATCTAGAGCCTCTGTCTGGCCTATTAAGTCAAGGGGGCCAGGGGCTGAATGTCTGAATGTCTGTCACCTTCAGTGTTAATCATCAATGTCACGGTATTAAGAAGACAGATGGGGGCTAGACAGATGGCTAGGTAGTTGAGACAGCACCTTACAGAGGACCAGAGTTCAGTTCCCAGTGACCATGTGGAATGGCTCACAAATAGTTGTAACTACAGCTTCAGGAGATCTGATGTCCTCTTCTGACCTCTGTGGGCACCTGCACTCATATGTATGTACTCACATACATACAGACCCACAACTTACACATAATTTAAATTAAAAATAAAACCTCTGGGGGCCAGAGAGATGGTTCAGTGGTTGAGAGCACTGGCTGTTCTTGCAGAGGACCCAGGTTTGGTTCCCAGTACCCACATAGTGGCTAACAACTGTCTGAAACTCCAGTTCCAGGGAATCCAACACCCTTTTCTAATATCTGTGGGAACTGCACAACATGGGTGCACTTACATACATATAGGCAAACACACATAAAATAAAAACAAATAAATCTTTTAAAAATATAAGAAAGAAAGAAAAAGAAAAAACCAGCCTAGTTCAGACATGCAGCACATGTCTATCATCCCAGCACTTGGAGACTGAGGCTGGAGGACAGCTGTGAGTTTAAGGTCAGCATGAGACATGTAACAAACTGTCAAAAAGAAAGAGAGAGAGAAAGAGAAGGAGGGAGGGAGGGAAGGAGAAACGGAAGGAGGGTAAAAACTGGATGCAAGGCACATGTCTGTAACCGTAATGTTAGGAGGATCCCTGAAGTTCACTGGCCAGCAGTCTAGCCAATTAGTGGGCTCTGGTTCAGTGAGAGACCCTGTCTCAAAAAATAAGGTGGAGGGGTTGGGGAGCTGGTTGAGTGAGTAAAGCCAAGCAAGAGTGAAGACCTGAGTTCAGATCACCAGAACCTACATAATACCATACACATGCCTGTGATCCCAGTGCACCTATGGGGAGAAGGGTGGCAGAGACGGAAAAATCTTCAGAGGCTTCTGGGCCAGGTAGCTTGGCTCACACTGGTGAAGAAGAGACCGTCTCAAGGTGAAAACCAAAAACTGACAGCCAGTGTTGCCCTCTGACCTCTACATGTACACATAGAAGTTCACACATACACGAACATGCACACACACACACACACACACACACACACACACATTTAAAAAGATAGAAGAAAATCAAGGAATGGGTCTGGAGAGATGGCCGAGTGGTTAAGAGCACTGGCTGTTCTTGCAGAGGACCCAGGTTTGATTCCCAGCACCCACATGGCAGATAACAACCATCTGTAACTCCAGTTCCAGGGGATCCAATGCCCTCTTCTGACCTATGCAGGCAAAACATTCATGCACATAAAATAAAATAAATTTTTTTTGTTCTTTTTGAGACAGGGTCTCTCTGTAGCTCCAGCTGGCCTGGAACTCATTTTGTAAATCAGGCTGGCCTTGAAATCACAGGGATCAACCTGTCTCTGCCTCGCAAGTACTGGGATTAGAGGTGTGCACAATCATGTCCAGCTGAAAATAAATGAAATACAAAAAAAAAAAATACATTGGGGCTGTAGAGATGACTCAGTGATTAAGAGCACTGACTGCTCTTGCTGAGGACCCAGGTTCAGTTCTCAGCACCTACATGGCAACTAACAACTGCCATAGTCCAGTTCCAGGGGATCTGACCCATCTTCTGACCTCTGTAGCACCACTGTGTGACACAGGTGCACTTACATACAATGAATCCATACACAGAAAATAAAAATAATACATAATAATATAAAGAAATCAAGGAAGACACTCAATGTCAATCTCTGGCCTAAACACGTGTACACATAGACAGACAGATAGATGATAGATACGGATGATAGAAATATAGATAGATTAGATAGATAGATGGATGATAGATAGATAGATGATAGAAAAGGAGGGAGGGAGATAGGGAAACTGGAAAAGGACGGTGTGGGGAGGTAGGAAAGCGAGTAGGCTCTCCTGAGATGGAAAAGTAAATAAGGGCTGGTGAGGTGGCTCAGCAGGAGAAAACATGTCAACACGCACATATCAGTTCACAGCTCTCCACAACTCCAGTTCCAGGGGATCTGATGCCCTCTTTTGGCCTAGGCAGTACCTGGTACATTTACATACATGCAGGAAAACATTCATACACAAACAAATAAATAGGATTTGAACCCAGGTCCTCTGCAAGAGCACTCAGTGCTCAAAACTGCTGAGCCATCTCTCCAGGCCCATGAATAAAATTTCTTTTAAAATAACATAAAATAGGGGCTGTACTGGCACAGCTCACAACAGTTTGTAACTCCAGTTCCAGAGGGTCCAACCCCTTCTTCAGAACTCCACGGGCACTGTGCACAAAACATTCATACACATAAAATAAAAATAAAGCTAATAAGTAAATAAGAACTATGAAAGAAATTTCTACTGTTTATCAGTTACCCAGTTGAAGGTTTTTGGTATAGTGTTCCAAGGAGACTAAGAGAGGAGATTTCCAGATTCTTCCCTGGCCTGGAATTCTCTCCTTCCCCAGTGCACTGATTCTTCCAGCTGCTTCCTTCCCTTCCTTCCCTCCCTTCCTTCCCCAGTGCGCCCAGTCATTCAGTCGATCGCAGCTTCTAGACCCCACGGTTTTTCCATCACCCTTGCCTGGAAAACCCCTAGAGCCATCCTGCTTTGGGGGCACGTTGGAGTCCAGCAAACTCAGGATCTCCACCGTCGACCGGACTCTAGCTAGCCCCGTGATCCTGTTTGCGGTGGTGCTCCTGCCTGTCCTAAGTGGCATTTCAAATGCCCCCAGTCTTCCCAGTATTCTCCCTGGTCAAAGATCTCAGAGCCATTTTTTGGAGAAAAGAAAACTATGGCTCAGCAACCCTCATTAGCAGCTCCCGAAGGTTCCAACCTGTACCTGAGTCAGCTTCTGTTCTCTGTTACAGTGGAAGACCTGGCCCATTCTCACAACAGAACAGTCCCAGCCACTGTACCATTCCTTTGCTGTACCCACAACCTCTTCAGGATTCTTCCTTCCAAATTCCAAAGGACTTGAATCTCCCCCAGCTTAAATAAGGAGACACCAAGATGTCTGCTGCTGTGGCCCCAGCTCTCTTCCTCCAAACTGCTAGAATGGAAAAACCTTCCATTTCCGTTCACTACTTGACCCACATCAAGGCTGCTGGAGTCCAGCTCTCTCCAGTCACGCCCCCCAGTGGACACGTCCTCCTTGAGTGTCATCCAAAAGGGCTCAGCCTCCCTCTAGCAGCCACAGCAAGGACCACACCCTCTTTCTGGAACCCTGACTTGTACAATTCTCCACTTGTATCCAAATTCCACCTTCTCAAAATAGTACTCCAGTTTTCCACCAAACTTAACCCCCCTGCCTTTCTAGGGAAGAGCACCTCTGCCTACCCAGTCCCTGGAGACCAACACCTAGGTGGTTCTCTGCCCGCCGACTCAGCGTCTCCTGCATATGGCTACCTCTTTCCTTTGCAGTGTCTCTTGGTTGATGCTGGGCCCATCTCATTGGCACCACTCACTAGGACTCAGTGCCTCCCAGCACCAACTACCACAGACTTCCTACCTGGGACTCACTCTTCTGGGCAGCTCTTTCTACAATTAGTGTGGTGGTGCACACTTGTAATCCAGCACCTGGGAGACAGAGACAGGAGGAGCAGGAGTTCAAGGCCAGACTGAGCAAGAACTCATCTCAAAAAACCAAAGGCTGGGACTGCCGAAATGGTTTAGCAGGTAAAGGCACTTGTCATCAAGCCTAATGACCGGAGTTTGATCCCCAGAACCCACATAGTAGAGGGAGAGAATCAACTTATAAAAGTTGTCCTCTGACCTCCACATGCATACTCTGGCATGCTCACACATACACAATAAATGTACGAAAAAAAAAATTTAGGGGCTAGAGAGATGGCTTAGTGGTTAAGAGCACCAGCTGCTCTTGCAGAGGACCTGGATTTGGTTCCCAGCACCCACATGGTGGCTAACAATCACCTGTAACTCCAGTTTCAGGGAATCTGACACCCTCTTCTGGTCTCTTCGGGCATTATACACATGTGGTACACTTACATATGGGCAAAACGCTCTTACACACAAACTAAAACTAAATAATTGAACAAAGGTTGGGTATAGAGCTTGCCTATACCTTACTTGGCACTGCCCTCACCACAGCGGTCTGGAGGGGTGGCAAGGCCCAGCGTGGCCTGCGGATTCAACTCTGCTCCTCATCTTCTGCCCCAGCCAACCTGGACATTTACAGTTCCCAGAAGCCTTTGTGCTCCGGGACCTTGCGTCATGCTTTCTGTTACTGTTTTCCTAGTCCCTCTGTCTGGACTGTCCTTCCCCTTCCTGGACGGCTGCTACACAGCAGGACTTGAAGTCTCGGTTTGATTTCCTTTCTCTGGAAGCTGTCCTTAATGCCACTCTCTGGGGGACTGGGGGTTGTGCCCCTACATGGCATCCTGTGTGAGCCCTTTCGGTGGGCAAATTCTTAATGAGCATATACATGCTCACCAAGGTGCAGCTCCAGGTTCTGAGAGTACAGGGATGCAGAAGACCCAGGGTGAGGAGAGAGGAAGGAAACAGGAGAGGCCATGAATGAGGAACGTCAAGGAATGGAAGGGCTATGAACAGATTAAGCCAGCAGACAAGAACTGAGAGTGTGTGGGACGGAGGTAACGCTCAGCTAGAGAGCAAGGGAAGACACGAGGACACAGTGTTTCAGATGCTGCAGCAGGTAGGGCAAAGGTCCTGAGGTGGAACAGGCACCGCACCCAGTATGACTGAAGTATAGGCGGAGGGCAGTGTGAGAAGAGCAAGGTGGGGAGGGTCAGATGAGTGAGCACAGCCTACTTATCCAGAGCCTGGAAACCATGGCAAGGTAGCTATGTAGACCAGGCTGGCCTTCATCTTACAGAGATCTGCCTGCCTCTGCCTCCCAAGGGCTAGGATTATGCCCCCCCCCCGCTCCACCGGCTAGAATCTTATCTTATTTGTTATTATTACTGTGTGGGCACCAGTGAAGGGGTGTGCAGGCCACAAGGCCCATTTGGAGGTCAAAGGACAACTTTCAGGAGTGGTTCTCTCCTTCTACCATGGGTTCTGGGGGTGGGACCCAGGTTGCCCAGCTTACCTGCTGAGCCATCTCCCTGGCTTGATTTTGGAATTGTTTTCAGTGCTATGGATCAAGGTCAGAGCCTCACTCATGCAAAACATGCACTCAACCACTGAGCTATATCTCTCTAGCTGCTGGATTCTTTTTAATGTAATAAAAATAAGAAGACATTAAGGGAGTCATCAGAAGTATATAGTCTCAGTAGGGCATGATGGCACACGCCTTTAATCCCAGCAGAGGCTAGCAGATCTTTGTAAGATTGAGGCCAGCCTGGTCTACATATCAAGTTCAAGGCCTGCTGGGGCTACAGAGAGACCCTGTTTTGTCTCAAAAAACAAAACAAAACAAAAAAACCCAAGCAACCAAATAAGCAATAATATTGCCCTGAGGCAGGCATACTGGCTCAATCCTACAATCCCAGTGCTTGGGAGACCTCGATGAAAAGACTGCTTTGAGTTTGAGACTAGCCTGGTCCACCTACCAAGTTCCAGGTTGGCCAATGCTACATAGTAACTCTCTGTATCAAAAAGGAAAAACAACCGCCATCCAAGCCTGATGACTTGAATTCAATCCCCAGAACCCACATAGTAACAAGACAGAACTGACTCCAGAAAACCATCTAAAACTACCCAGCTCAGTGACACATGCCTTTAATTCCAGTACCCAGGAGGCAGAGGCAAGTGGACCTCTGTGAGTTCTAGGCCAGTCAGTGAGACCTGTCTCAGAAAACTAAAAATTAAAAATAACAACAAAATTAAAATAAAAACAACTAAATCAACAAAATGTTCTAGCCAAGGGTGGTAGCTCATTGCCAGCTTGAGACACAGAGCAAGATGGTCTCAGAAAAGAACACAAGAGGACTGGGGAGATCGTACAGCAGGTATGGGCACTTACTGCTCTTCCAGAGGACCCTGGTTGCCAGAACCCACTTGGCAGCTAACTTAGCTGCCATCCTTAGCTCCAGTTCCAGGGGATCTGATGCCCTCTTCTGGCCTCCATGGCCTTACACGCACATGGTGCACCTACATGCAGGTAAAACACTCCTATGCATAAAAGAAAAGTAAATAAATCTTAAAGAATAAAAAGAAACACTCCCTGAAGACTAGCTCTCTTGGTATCAGAGGATACTATGCAAGCTGCTAGAGGAAAAGACCAACCAATGGTCCAATCCAGCTGCAAAACCTAATGACCACAACAAAGACCTACACAGCATACTCTCTCTATTGGTGCAGTACTGGCACTCTTATCTTGGGGGTAATCAACAGCTATCTAATTGGACCTAAAGCCCACTCAATGAGAGGGAACTCATGTGTGTTACTGTAAACATACACATTGTTGGAGAGGTCATAGATCCCAGAGAAAAACCTATGTCTGTCACATCTTTAGACAAACATAATTTCTTACTGTATGCTAAATTTGAATATTTATTTATTGTAAGAACAGACTTACCACTCATCTAAGATGCTTCTTTTAGCAACAGAAGGAGTCTATTACAGAGTTCCACAAGTGGTCAAATGCAGAGAGTATGTGCTTGTGAGATGCCCAGCCCTAAGTGACACATCTACAATACAACCCCTACACCTAAGGATCAGGGAACACACTGGAACAGGGGACAGAGAGAATATTAACATATCTCTCAACCCTCACCAGCGAAGCTTCTTCATGCAACAGATGGTGATGAACACAGGCCACAACTGACCAAAATGTAGAGAATAAGAGACAGCAGAGTGCGTCCCTGGACAGGACTCCTATATTAAACCTCTGCCACCCAGGGCTCAGGGACCACCGTGGAAGAGGGGGCAAAAAGACTGCGAGACCCAGGGGGTCGTGGATGACCACAAGGAAAGCAGAGTTTTCCAGGCAGCTGAGAACTTGCTCAAATGAACTTACAGCAATGGTGACCGGCATGCACAAGATCCATGCAGACTGAAACCAGACAAAACCCAGCACAGAAGTGGGGAACTGGGTAAGAAGTCCCAACCTTAGCTGAGGAACTACTGGCAGGTGATCACTGCTGGGTGAGGGAGAGTTGGTCATCTTTTCTTTATTTTATGTGTATGTGTCTATGTGAGTCTACGTGTGGGGTTGTATATATCAGTGAAAAAGGCAAAGGTGTGGAGCCCCGGGAGCTGCCTTTTGGACCCGAGATGAGAAACACGTGCTAGATCTTTCTCTGACTTCTGCATCAAGGCTCCTTTCCCAGTTCGCCTTTCTGTTCCCAGTGCTAGGCAGAGCTGAGGGCCTGCAGTGGGCTCTCCACAGCTATGGGACAGGGTCCCGGACGGAGGCGGCTCCCAGGTGCCGGTCCCCTACTTATACTTAGTTTTTTTGCCTGTAAAATAATTATGAGATATTCTTAAGATGGCTCAACAGTTAAGAGCACTGGGAGCTCTTGCAGAGGACCCAGGTTCAGTTCCCAGCACCTACATCGCCCAGCTCACAACTGCCTGTAACTCCAGTTCCAAGGGATCTGATGTCCTCTCTGGTCTCCAATATTCCTTTAGCAACAGCAACAACAACAACAAGTGACACCAGTCGAGCTGACAGAGGTCACAGAGCTCTCAAAGCAGGGTCCTCGTGCAGCATGGCCCTCATCTGGAAGTTGTTAGAAATGAAATTGCTGCTCCTGCCATAATCCCAGCAGTCAGGAGGCAGAATGAGGCAGGAGATGGGCTGCAGAGCTCAAGGCCATAGCAGACACGGTCTCAACCATCTATCCCTACCCTTGAAAAAATACAAAAGTACGTGAGTGGAGGTACTGATCTTAGTACTGTGGAGGCTAAGGCAGAAGGCCCACGCATTTGACGGCTCCATAAAAAAAAAAAAAAAAACCTACCTGAGAAGAAAAAAAGAAAGAAACATAAATATTGCCCTGCCCCCATGCCTAGGAAATCAGAGACTCTGTGAGCAGAGTCAAGCAGATGGTTTTCTTTCCTTCTCTCTTCCTTTCTTTTCTTTTGTATTTTAATTGAGTTTTTGCAATTTTCATACGATATATTTTGATGACATTTAGACCCTCCCCACAACTTAAAAAAAAAAAAGCTTTTAAATAAAAAAAAGGAACATGAGTTCCCTCTCATTGAGTGGGAAAACCCTGGTTTTTTTTTTTTTTTTTTTTTTTTTTTGAGAGAGTCTTACTATGTGGTCCATGCTGGCCAAGAAGCTCACAATCCTCCTGTCTTAGACTACCGAGTTCTCGGATCACAGGTATTTATTTATCAAATGCTTGGCTTTTTATTGCTATTATTGTCTTCTTTGAGGGTGTGGGGATCAAACCCAGGGCCTCATGGATGCTAGGTAAATGCTCGGCCACTGATCTGTACCCCCGGTTTTAAGCTATCTGTTTTAACAAAAAATTCCAGGTAATTCTGATGCAGGTTAAGTGTCAACTGAGACCTCTCTCTGGGTTTTGTAGGTACTAGTATGAGCCTGGAAAACAGTTACTGTTGGGGCCCATCTTGTTGGGGAGGATCTAGATCAGATGTGACCGATGCTTAGTGACTCTCAGCGTTTCTACCCCTGTGTCTTTGTACCCCTTGGCCATTGTAGTTCTGGATAAAGCCATGTGGTGGCGCCAGTACCCCAGAGCTTCAATCTGGTATCCTTAAGTAGAGACCTTAGAAGAAATGTCCCCTTCCCCCAAGGTTCTCATCCTACTGGGAACTGAGCTCCAAGGCAAGTAGGCACATCCTTTAGTAGGAAGATGGGCGCTGAGGCTGATACACTCAGATTGGGGGTTGTGAGCTCTGGGAAGTTAGGGAGGTAGATTGGGGGAGGCCTTTCGGTCAGAGAAAAGTTAGGGGTGCCAGACCTCTGGAACTTGGAAGTAAATAGCTCTGAAGGGCAGCTCTGGCCCAATAGAATCTGGCCACACCCCACATTAACCCTCTACAAACCCAGCCCAACTTGTTTGCAGGTCTGGGCCCAAGTTCTGCTTCCTTGCCACGGGCAGGGGTGCCCTGGAGGTACCCTAGGGCTCGGTCAGGGCTCTAGCTTGGGAGTCAGTCCTCATGGCCTGGCATCCAAGTAGGCTGGGAACGGATACCCAAAGGAGGAAGATGCTTGGATGGAGCTCTTACCAGCTGCCAGATTCCCGTCTCTTGAGTAGGGGGTTCTCTGGGCCCCTTTCCTGTTTTGTGGTCAGTCACAGAAGCCCACGATTCTGGCCTGAGGATGGGCCTTCACCCTGTTCTTGGTTCTGGGTGCAGCTTGGCAGATCAGAAGGCCATCCTGGGCACCTTCCTTTCCTCTGCTTCTCAGTCTGGCTCCACGAGCTCTCAGGGTTGCGCAGAGGCTTGTATACCCCCCTTAGACTTTCCAGTCGTCTTCTTTCCTGTTTAAGGGAAGGCTGAGACCTCACATCTCATCTGAAGGCACCCCTGCTCAGGCTAGTCTGGGCAGGGGACCTAGCATACTCTGGTCTCTGCTCTAGGAACTGGCCCATGCCTTTCTCATCTCTGGGGTGTCCACCCAACACCCACACACTCTGAAGGACCACCCTCTCTGTCTTGGCTATGCCTTCGTCTTCTAGGACCCCAGATGTGGTTCTGTCCTTGGAGGCTCTGCCTCTTCTCTTAGGAAGCTGAGGTCAGGCCAGCTGTTTTCCCTGGGCGGCCAGCTGTTTTGCCCATCAGAAAGCAGCCCTGGCTTCTTTGTTGCGGCGTGGCAACCCTACTGGGCCAGGGCCTGGGAGCAGTTAACTCCTTGGGTCCGGGAGGCAGCTTCCACTTGCCATGTCTATCCCCTCTGCTTTTCCCAGACTTGCCAGGGACTTCCTGAGGCCCTAAGAAGCCCAGTATTGACATGTTTAGCCCCTCAACAACTGCTCCTCCCCTCCAGACAGAGCCCTGTCCTCAGGTGAACCCAGGTGAGGGCAGAGGTTCAAAGGGATAAATGTAGCCAACCCCTTGGAGAATAATTAAAATAATAATAGCGAACCTCAACTGCTAACCTCAAAAACTAGCAGGAGTTGAACCAGGTACTTTAATGGCTCATCTAGCTTCTTTTGCATAACCCCTGGAATGTATTTTACAGAAGAGGAAAGTAGGAACTTGAGGTGTGAAGAGTCTTGGTCACCACTCAGCCAGGGTGGCTCTAGAATTGCCCTCTCTCCCTGTTGCTATTTAAGTCTCCCAGAGCTCTCTTTCCTAGGCCTGGGCCTGGGGAGTCCCATCTGTGAACTGAAGAAACTGATGGATAGAGTTAACAGGACCAGGCTAGGATGAAGAGCTGGGCAAAGCGCTGCGCTGGGAGCACGCTACCTTCCAAGTGCTTATTAGCAGGTTACTCCTCCTGGTGGCTGTGGTCGGCCTGGGCCGGGTCCCAGCTTCAGTGCCTCCCACCTGCTTAGCTTGGGGCTCTTCACTATTTCTAGCCTCTTGGTCTCCAGAGCTGGAAAACGGAGACAAAAATGATCACCCTTGGTTCTGGCAATGCAGGAAGAAGTAACTGGTAGGGGACCCCACAGGAGGATGTTATGGGAAATTCCATATGCTGCCAATATGATTATTAACCACAGCCTGGAAGGGGCAGAGAGGCCCTTCCACCATGGAGGCCTCCATCCTTAGTGGGGGAAGAGCTCTGTTATTACTTGTGAAAGAGTTGAACTGGTCCAGGGATCCCCACATGGGGAAAGCAGGTCCAAGATCAGTTATCAGTCATCTGGGTAGAGCTGGGGTTCAGCCTGTCACTGAATCTCCCAAAGCCCCCTGTTCTTACTCTGTACCCCTGTGTCTTCTCCCCAGAGACCAGAACACAGTCTGGGGAAAGGGGAAGGGAAGAGGGACAATCCCAAGGCTAAGACAGCCCAAAAGGTGACTTGGCTGTGGCTGGGTGGGATCTCAGGGTCTGGGAAAGACCCTCAGGATGCAGTGACCCGCGTTCTCCCCCTTTGTCCCCTCCTCCCTGCCCACCATGGGTCAGTTCCCTGGTCCCAGCCTAGACATCTGGAACTGGGACAGACAAAGGGCTGCAGG
The DNA here is from genome assembly GCA_035773235.1 of Eospalax fontanierii. Classification (NCBI taxonomy): domain Eukaryota; kingdom Metazoa; phylum Chordata; class Mammalia; order Rodentia; family Spalacidae; genus Eospalax; species Eospalax fontanierii. The sequence goes on from CM069541.1 coordinate 58,909,216, forward strand.
AGGGACAATAACCTTCTGTCCATTTTCAGATGCTGGGCTGGGCCTGGCCAGGGCTGGGGGCCGGAGCCCCGGCGAGGCGGTGCCAGGCCCCCCGCGGGCAGCGGACAATGTTGGCAGTGATGGAGAGGAGGCATTTCAAAGCGTTTTGTTCCCGTTGACCCCCTTCCTCCCCCAACTCTCTGTAGCTCGGGGTGAGGCCCCAACCCCACCCACCCAGGCCTTGCTCTGGGCGGCTTGGGGACTGGCCACATTCTTGACCTCAGGGGAAAAGTTTAGACTCTTTGCGCCCTTGGCGACAATAACAGTGTCACAGACCTGATTTAGGAGCTGCACTTACCATCACAAAGCCACAGACAAAGAGCTGGGGCTGAGAACGCGCTGGCCTCAGTGCCTATTCCACCAGCCCTCTCTCCTGGGTTCCGCCCTGGCAGACTGGGTGCCAGGCCTGGTCACACCTGGGGAGGGCTTGAGGTGGGCGGGGGCAAAAAGAGACGAGGGATACAACTGGGAATTCAGTGGTTTGAGAGACACTAACTAATCTACCATCAAATGGTTATGTGACCCTGAACAAGTCCTTCAGCCTCTGGGTCTCGGTCTCCGTGTCCCCATCTGGAACAAGGAGGCTAAACTACAGGGCTGAAGGCAGGAGGCTGTGATCTTGTGGCAGGAAGAGTTTCAATAATGATGTTGCCTGGGTTGGGGATGTACATCTGGAGGCCCAACTGCTCAGGAGGCTGAGGCAGCAGGATCTTTGAGCCACAGGAGTTGCAGGCCAGCCTGGACAACATAGTGAGATCCTGTCTTTAAAAAAATGTGGTGGTAGAGAGAGGAAGTGCTGACCGCTCCACTCCGGGCACCTCCTCGGTGCCGGGTGCTCACAAAGCAGGTATATCAGTAATACTGCTTTACAGTTGATAGATAAACTAGAACTTAAAGAAGAGGAGTCACTTGCCCAGGGCCATGCTGCAGAGCCAAGCCTAGAGGCCAGGCAGCTTCACTTCTGACTGCTCCAGCAGGGATGGAGAGGAGGCAGCTGGCCTCTAGCGAGCTGGGATGGAAGGGCCTCCCTTCCCAGCAGAAGGCTATGAATAAATAAATATTTTATTATCCTCAGGGGGAATTCCACCCTCGGAGCAGGTGCCTTCAAAAACTGGTTTGATTCTTGTCTATAAGCAAAGGTTGGCTTGAGTGGACACCCAGATGCAGGGGACTGGACACAATGACCCGTAGTGGAGGGCAGGACTGAGAGGCAATACAAAAGAGTCATTTAAAGGCTTAAGGCACTGGCTCCAAGCTGTGGGTTTGAATCCCAGCTCTGACTTTCTCTGTTGTGAGTCTATAGACAAGTTACTTCAACTTTCTGTGCTCCGCTTTCCCATCTATAAAACCAAACCCACCAGTGAACAGCCACTAAGGCCCCAGAATGGGGCCTGAGGCAGGGAGGGCAGTCTGTTTGTGTGTGGCACACTCCTTGAAGCCAGACCCCATGGGCCAAGCCACCTCACTCCACAGTGGGCCACCCTGGAACACTGTATTGGGACACTGTGGCATGCCACCAGCTTTCCTTCTCAGGAAGTGGTTAGGCTTTGATTACAGCGTGAGGATTACAGTTAAACACCAAGAAGGAGAGGAGAGCGCTGAGGACCCTGTTCTTTGGGATCTATAACACAAAGACCAATGACAACCTCATGGGAAAGTCAGAAGAGACTAGCTAGCTACACTCAGCAGAGTGCTTCCCAGCTTCCAGACTGGGCCCCCAGGTACTGTTCAGACTGCGCTTCCTCCACCCCCATCACCTGCCTTTTTTTTTTTTTTTCAATGTCTTTTTTTACATTTATTTTTTTTAATGTTTGAATGTATTGCCTACATGTAGGTCAGTGTACCTGAGTCATGCAATGCCTGTGGAGGCCAGAAGAGGTGCTTCAGATCCCCTAGGCATGGAGTTGCAGAAGGTTGTCAGCCACCAAGTAGGTGGTGGGAACCAAACCCAGGTGCTCTGCAAGTGCAGCCGGTGTTCTTCTTAACCTCTGAGTCATCTCCAGCTACACCCTCCCGCAGCTGACTCTTCAATCCAAAGGACCTGAATGGCACACGTGGACAGGGTGAGACAGGTTGTTGGGTAGGAACCACAGCATTGACACATACCACACTTGGTGTGCTGGCTGGAATAAGCATCAGCCCCACCAGACAAAGCTGTTACCCCTTTCTGAACTCATTCTACAAATCAGTCATTTACTTATTTACCTACTTTCTTACTGGCGGCAGAGTCTCATGTAGCCCAGTCAAGCCTTAACCTCCCTATGGAGCCAAGGCTGGCCTTGAACTCTTGATCCTCCTCCTGCCTCAACCTTTCAAGTGCTGGGATCAGAGGCATGAGCCACCATATACCTAACACTTGCCATAAAGCAGCTAATCTGAAGTGTGAGTCTCTTATTAAGCCAGTCTAAAAAAACTGTGGCTTTAGGGGGCAAGATGGATGTGCCTGAGTTTGAGGCCAGCCTGGGGTCCTGCAACCGACCCCTCTTTCTCCCCTCATCCCTGGACTCATCCCCCACTTCTTCAACTACTTCCTCTTCAACATACACACCAGCCACAGACAGTGGGTGAGACTATCCAAACAGAAAATGCCACGACTCTTGGAGAATCCCCGAGTTTGTAGAGGCCTAAGGAGCCCTACCAATGACTACAACCCCGACACCCCTGCCCCGCTGTGGGCTAGAGGAGCACTCACCTCACCAAGCAGAGCATCTTGGGGTCCCCCTCAGCCCAGAGGTGGAGGGTACTGCTGGGTGTCTTAGGTACAAAATGACTGCCTACTGAACTCCTACTGCAGAGGAGGGCTGGCTAGGTCCCAGGCCAGATTTTCCTGGCACCTCTGGGCAGGAAGGGCACTGGCTTGGGGTTGGGAAGAAGGGCAGAGAAATATGTAAGCAGAGGTGTCTCTCAGAGGGCTTGTCCCAACCCTTTACGCCGCCATTCTCCTCTGGGCCCTGTAGGATGAGGGTCCAAGGGGCCAGAGGTCTTGAGGGTCTAGGAGAAGTCCATAGGGAAGTCGATCTGACGCAGAGACCCCCTCCCTGCCCCACTCCCACCCCAAGGCCAGCAAGGCCCACACTGAGGTGTTTGCTTTTCCTGCCTCCACACTGGATCCATTCACAGTGGCCCATCCCACCCCAGGCCAGCAGCCAGGGAGCCAGTGCACCAGGGGGCGAGATCACCACCCAGCCTCCCTCCTTCAGGCCCTTCCTGCCATCCTTGCTACATGAACACAGAACCACACAGCAGCCACAAGGGCCTCCCAGTTTCATGGAGCACAGGGTGGGGTTGAGAAAACTCTGGAGAAAGAAAAGGAGCCGAGTAGGGGAGGGTCGGGGACAGGGGAAGAGGCTGAAAGACACTGGAGGGACACGGAGACTATCTGCGGGATATAGTGGGAAACCGCCCCTGACCAAGAAGGCTGAGTCATGGGGCGTACGGGGCAGGATGGACAGAATGGGGAATCACTGCACAGAGCACTGGGTCAGGAGGCAGGTCCAGGTCCTTACTGCCTGGCTTTGGGCCGAGACACTGATGCTGGGATGCCCATCTGAAAACCAGCAGCCTCCTCATCCCTGGGACAGGAGCCCAGGAGAGGTTGCGACCTGGTCTGGGCCCAGGGGTAGGAGGGTGAAAAGTTTCCTCAAGTCAGAAGGCCCTAGGGGAGACATCTCAGGGGGTCCCGTTCTTTCCTCTTTCTGACTGTCACATTGGTACATAAAGGGGGTAGAAAGGTCAGATGTGGCCTTTCAGGCCCGTGGGAAAAACTCTGCCCATTTCCCTAATCCATATTTATTGGTGTGAGACACTGGGGTGGCTGGGAGGAGGCCCCTGCCCCCACCAGTCGCCCCAGCCAGGCCAGGTTAGCACTAAGAGCAGGCTCCATGTCACCCAAATCCTACCCTTTGTCTCCAGATTGGCTCCAGAGTCCTCCCCCTCCCTCCTCCCCCCCCAACCCCCCCCTAAGGGTTGCCAAGCAACCATGGAAGGGTAGCTGAGATATTTTCTTTATTACAAGCAAAGGCAAGACAGCATCATGGTCCCAGGAGTGGGGTATGGGGTGCTGAGGGAGAGGGCGCCCTGTGCTCTGGGGAGACCACATTACCCCCACATGCATGGGCAGTGGGGAGATGGGACCCCAAAGTCCAGCTGAAGGGGGAAGTCAGAACAGAGTGATGGTGAAGGGGTGGGAGGTGAGGGGCTGACAGACCTGGGTTCTGTGAAGACAGCACTACAAGAAAAGGTGCTGCCAAAAGACCCAGGCCCAAGCCCCTCCCTCCACCACCAGCTGGGCCATCTGCATTAAGTCATTTCCCTCCTTTAGTAAGATGCAAACACTATTACACATTATCTCATCTAACCCTCATAGAACCACTATGAAATATTTCTCCCTTTTTAGTTAGAAAACAGAGGCTAGAGGTGACCTCATATATTTAGCAGATAAGGCTGAGGTGGGATTCCGCAACCCTAACTCTAGTTTTAAATGACTGGACTGGGGCTGGAGAGATGGCTCAGTGGTTAGGAACACTTACTGCTCTTGTAGAAGACCGAGATTCAGTTCCCAATACCCATGTAAGGCAGCTCATAAGTACTTATAACTCCAGCTCCAGGGGTTCCCAAACCCCTTCTGGCCTCTGTGGGCATTGCACACATGTCATTCACACACAGAGATATACACATAAATATACATAAATCTTTGGGTTGGGAGTTGTGTGGTGTTTTGTTTAATATTTTATTTATTATTTTCTTTTACATGTATTAGTCCATTGCCTGAATGTGTGTAAGGGCGTCAGTGTCAGGCAGTGCCCTCCGAATTCAGAATAAGGTGTCAGATCTCCTGGAACTGGAGTTATAAATGGTTGTTAGCCACTATGTGGGAACTGGGAATTGGAATTTAACCCAGGTCCTCTGCAAGAGCAGTCAGTGCTCTTAACCACTGACCAGGCTATGTAGATCAGCCTGGCCTTGAACTCAGAGATTCACCTGCCTCTGCCTCCTAAGTGCTGGGATTAAAGGCATGTGACACCACCACACCTGGCTCAAATAAAAATAAATCTTAAAACAACAACAACAACATGACAGCTTTACTGAGATGTAATTTACACATCATACCATTTGCACACCCAAAGTGTGCAATTTAACAATTTGTAGAAATTTTAAAGCTGGGCTAGTGGCTCCTATCTGTAATCCCAGCAAAGCAGGAAGATTGTTGTGAGTCTGAAGCTAGCTTGGGCTACATAGTAAGTTCTAGGCCAGCCTGGGTCACAAAGCGTACCCCCGTGTCGATTAGACATCACTTTCCATTAACTACCCCCTTCCCTTCAGCCCTTACACCACCAATCTACTTTGTCTCTAAAGGTTTGCCTACTCTGGATACTTCCTATAAATGTAAGCAGAGGATGTGTCTGAGTCCCATTCTGTAACTTCCAATGGATCCTACCCCCTGGAGCAAAGTCAGAAGTAGTGGGGACCTGTGGAACAATTAAGAAGGTTGGTATTTAAATTTGCTGTGGCAGCACACACTTTAATCCCAGCATTTGGGAGGCAGAAGCAGGGGCATATTTGTGAGTTCTGGGCCAGCCTGGTCTACGTAGAGAGTTTCGGGCAAGCCAGGGCTGCGGTGAGAACATTTTTTTAAAAAGATTTATTTTTCTTATTCTTATTTTCTATGTATGAATGTTTTGCCTGCATGTACGTAAGGGTATCATGTGCATGCTTGGTGCCAGCAGAAGCCAGAAGAAGGCATTGGATCTCTTGGAACTGGAGTTGAGGAGAGTTGTTAGCTGCCGTGTGGGTGCTGGGAACTGAACCAACATCTCTGCAGGAGCAACCAATGCTTTTAATCACTGAGCCATGTCTCCAGTCCTGTGAAATCCTGGTCTTTTTTTTTTTTTTTTTTTAAGTGGCCTTTTCTCTTGGCAAAGCTGAAGGGGCTGGCTCCCCTCTCAGGAACCTCAGGTTCCTAGTCTGTAAAATGGAGACTGATAGCATTTTTCCCCCAGGGCTGCAGCAACTTGTGACAAATGTCTAGCCCAGTGTCCAGTACTCAGCATATCATAGTTAACTGGATTACAAAGATCCCTGCAGTGCCTGTTTAATCCTTGACCTAAGCATTTAATGAAACGTGGTGGCCCCCACTAAGGGTGAGACACCACTGTTAGTGATAGGGACAGAGAAGTGAACAGGACACGGTCTGGTCCACATAGGGCTTCCATTCTAGTGCAGACAGACAGAACAGTCAAAAAGCATGGCATGTTTGGAGTGAGAGATGTACAGCCAAGACAGCACAGCTGGATGGAGGAAGCACACCAGCCAGATGGTGGCAGCTTTATTTATTTATTGTGATTACTGAGGATGAAATCCAAGGCCTTGCACATGTTAGGCAAGTGCTCTACCACTGAGCTACATCCCCTAACCTATTTTCTTATTTTGAAACAGACACTCAATAAGTTACCTAGGCTGCAATCAAACTTGGGATCCTCCTATCTCAGCTTCCTGAGTAGCTGGGGTTACAGGTATGCACCACCATGCCTGGCTACCACTGTGGCTACTTTGAACCAGACAGGCTCTGCTTTCACTTGGGCAAAAAGTTGTCAGGATCCCCGAGTGGGGACGGGGCTTGGCTGCAGCATCTTCTAAGGCTTTGTGGGCCAGGCTGTCAGTTTATTTCCAAAGGTGGCCCAGTCACCGTGTATGAGTGTCAACCACCACTGCAAGAAAGCACTCTGTACAAGTGGGGCAACTGGAGCCCAGACTGAGCCAGAGCTAGCCTGAGGAGGCTTAGTGAGTCTCAACAAGACTTTCCTGCATCCCGGGCTACTGGGCCAGGTCATAGCGAAACCTGGATTGACAGGGAACAAGACTGCAGAGTTGGAGACATCCAGCACAAAGCAAGGCCTCAACCACCTGTCATCACAGCTGCGCCCTGGGCACCTATCATGTTCTGGGTCCTAAGCCTGCCTTTGAAATTCAGAATGGAGACCTGGATGTGGAGGTCCCCTTCCAACCTCCCCCGTGCTCCCCACCATAGCTGTGCCTCCATTCCCAGCACCTCGGCTGGGACACTGTTGTCCCTTCTTTGAATACAATTTTTATCGATTGATTTTTTGATTTATTGATGACTGATTGCGTATAGGGGTATGTGTGCCACAGCACATATATGAAGGTCCAAAGACTATTTTTGGTAGTCATTTCTCTCCTTTTACCATGAGGGTCCCAGAGAGCACTCAGGTTAGGCGGCAAGGGCCCTTACCCTCTGAACCATCTATTACTCGCACCCACACCTGTTTAAAAACTCAGTGCTGGGGGGATGAAGAGATGGCTCAGTGGTTAAGAGTAGTGGCTTCTTTTGCAGTGGACCCAGGTTCAAATCCCAGCACCTAAATCATGGCTGACAGCTGTCTATAACTCCAGTTCTAGGGGACTCTTCTAGGGGACTCGTTGCCCCCTTCTGTCCTCTGCCACACTGTATGACACAGTGCACTTATATGCAGGCAGACAGTACACTCATACACATAAAATCAAACAACTCAGTGCTGTGTTGAACCCTGGGTTTCATGACCACCAGGCATGCACCAAGTGCTGAATCACTGAGTTACATTCCCTGTCCCTGGTTTTGTTTTGTTTTAATTGAAAGCTTTATTTATTGGGTCTTTTTGAGACAGCATCTCCCTGTGGTCCCAGCTGTCCTGGAACTCAGTATGTAGAACAAGTTGGCCTTGAACTGAAGAGATTCACCTGCCTCTGCCTCCCGAGTGCTGGGACTGAGGTGTGCACCACCATGCCCAGCTTTTTTTTTTTTTAATAGAAAGCTTTAAAAACTTTATTATTTTTTATTTTATGTATGTGAGTGTATTGCCTGCATATATGTAAGTGGACCTGTGTTGTACAAAGCCCACAGAGTCGGAAGAGGACACTGGATCCCCTGGAATTGGATTTACCAATGGTTGTTAGCTGCCATACGGGAACTGGGAACCAATCCCAGGTCCTCTGCAAGAGCAGTTAGTGCTCTTCACCACTGAGCCATTTCTCCAGCCCCATGAGCCTTTTTTTTTTTTTTCCTGAGACAGGGTCTTAATTATGTAACACTGGCTGACCTGAAACTAGGTAGAACAGGTTAGCTCAAATTCACAAAAGATTTGCCTGCTTCTGCCTCTGGTACACAGGGATTAAAGAAGTGTGCCAGGAGGCTCAGGAAAAACAGCATTTTAAAGAATTTTTGTGTGTGTGTTTTTGAAACAGAGTCTTCCTGTAGCCACATCTGGTCTGAAACTCACTATGTAGACCAGGCTAGCCTTGAACTCAGAGAGATCTGCCTGCCTCTGCCTCCCAAGTGCTGGGACTAAAGTCCCGCACCACCCCAAGCCTGGCAAAAGATTTTATTCTCTTTATGTGTGTGTATGTGAACATGTGTGCATGTGCTCACAGAAGTCAAGAGGGCATCAGATCTCCTGGAGCTGTGAACTGCCTCAGGTGCTGGGAACTGAAACACCTCTTCTGCAGGAGCATCAGGGTCTCCTAACTGTTGAATCATTTCTCCAGCCCTCCCTACTTACCCCCTCCTTTTTTTTTTTTTTTTCCAGACAAGGTCTCACTCACTAAATAATCCTGCCTAGTCTCAAAATCACTGAGACCTACTTGCCTCTGCATACCTAGTGCTGGGATTAAAGTGTGCCACCAGGTCCAGCCCAACCCTTGGTTTTTTTGAAGCAAGGTCTCACTATGCAGCCCATTCTGGCTCTGAACTCTTGATCCTGCCTCAGCTTCCCAAGTGCCAGTGCCAGGATTACAGGCATGTGCCACCACACCTGGCTTTTTGTTCATTATTTTTTATGAAATGGTTCCATGGTTCTTTTTCTTACCCATCTATCTATCCATTCATTTAAGTATCACATTAATAAAGCACTCATTCATGCAGTTATCGGTCAGTCGTTCAACAGATGTTTACTGAGCATGCCCTTTGTGCTGAGCAGCGTTTGGTCAAATTCTTGGTAAAATGCCAGTTCTGGTGGGAAACGCATGCGGCTGGCTGTGGAGAACTCTGGCAGCCTCTTTCTGAGAGCTGGTTTTCAGAGGAGGAATGGAGAATCAATTTTCTTAACTGCTAGATGAACTGAGTGCACACAGGAGCTCAAACGAGGATGCACAGCACATGAGTTGGAGAGGTGATGATGCCCGCATTACTGCAAGCAAATGCTATGCATGTTCGGATCTTTCCAACACCTCAGTCATCTCTGGGACGTAGGACAGGTGCAGCGAGCAGGTATACGTAGCCCTCTTCACAGAGCCCACAATTCCCTAGTTCCATCGGAGTTCACCTGCCCTGGAAGCCCAAGGCAATGCTGGCTCTTCCGGAAGTTTCCTCATATCCTCCCTGTTGGAATGAATCTCTGTTTGCTATAATCCCAGAGAAATTTGCCAATACTTCAGCTATAGTGTTTTCTCACTAGATGTTGCTCTGGTGTCTGCCCCTTTCAGTGTGGTGGTGTGGGAGTCTATTTGTCTGTCCACCTGTCCACTGGCAGCTACTTCTGGGGAGAAGACAACTCCCTTAGTGCTCATGTACGCATCACATGCTCACTAACTGTTGCTCAGCATGGGCTACGCAGCCTGTCAGGAGCACAGATCCTGCTCTCACCTGCAAGCCAGCAGGAGCCTAACGCCCTTGGTCATGGCCCCTCCCTTCCCTCCTTCTCCCCTAGTCTCTGAACCGACCAGAGTCCAACAAACCTTTAAAACTGTAAATCTCCATTTGTCAGACCTTTAAGGGTCCACACAACGTTTAAGCTAAAATCCTAAACCCTCTCAGTACCCTCCAGGGCCGGCAGGGTGGACCTAGGTTTTAAGTGGCACTTCCTCTCCAAGCTTCCGCTGAAGGGAACGGAATTCCACCTCTTCTCAGAACTTACCAGATCTTTCCAGATAGCTGGCTTTGGAGCTGGCTGGAATCCGCCTGGAACAATGTCCATCTTCGCCCCACGGTGTCTCCTTTAGAAATGCAGGTCCTTAGCTGAGTCCCCGATTAGCACATGGTAGATATTCCATAAATGTGCAGTGATAGAGGCTCCTCATTCCCTGAGGGCAATGGTATGGGTGAGTGTGGATCATTTTTTCCGTTAGCACTGACAGGAGTGCTGGGGTAGTAGAGCGCTTGCCTAGAATGCTTGAAGCTCTGGGTTAGATCACCAGCACCACAGAACAAACTGGGGGACAGTGCTGATGTGGAGAGAAGATGGCTTCCTTCCTGAAGTTCCTCTAGGGGCCAGCTCCCTATTCCTTAAAGTTCCTGGCCCTATCAGACCAGGCTGTAGTCTGGATTCTAGTGTAAATGGACACAGAGAATGTCCTAAAAATCAGTTTGGCACATTCATACCTGCTCCCTCTGCATCTGCTACAGAAAGCCTAGGAAACCAGTTTGCAGTGGGCTGGAGACTCTCAGGTTCCAGCTAGGCTTCACCACCTCCCAGCTGGCTGCTGGCCACCAGTCCAGTTTCTTCATCTGCAAAATGGGGATGAAACAGTACCTATTTCCCAGGGCTGCTGGGACCGGCAGGTTGCTACTTTCATTAACCACTCACTTCTGTTTTGCTTTATTTTTTTAATTTTTATTTATTTATTTATTTTTTGAGACAGGATCTCACTGTGTAGCACTGGCTCCCTGGAACTCTGCAGATCAACTGGTCTTGACCCCCTGCCTCTGCTTCCCGAGTGCTGGGATTGAGGCATGCACCACGGTGCTTAACTCACTCACTCATTTTTTTGAGACGGAGTTTTTATGTTGCCCAAGCTGGTCTGGAATTCCTGGACTCCAGTGATCCTCCTGCCTCTGATGCCCTGAATAGCTGGGACTATAGGTGCTTTGTGCTTGGCACATAAGACACTCACTGTCATCATCAAGGAGAACATTCCAGAGCTGGATGGCTAGTAGGGTTCTCTCTCTATCCAGAGGCCATCTTTTGTCAACTTTTGTAAGAAACTCCAAGAAGCCTGTGTAGTTCATTTTTAAGTCACAGAGCATGCAGACACCTACACACATTTAAAGACTGGGTGAGGGATAGGCTGGGAACACACAAAGATCAAGGGGACCCACATCACATCTAGAATTAGGATGCAGCTGGTCACAGGGTAGAGCTGCCCAGAGGCTGTGAGGGCAAGAGAGCACCACAGGGCAGGGTGTATGAGCAAGAGGCAGGGTGCCAGAGGAAGGCTGGGGTGGACAGAGGCAAGTTGCGTGAAAACCGGTCCCCCACCCCCTCTAGGTCGTGGTATGCACTGGTGAAGCCTGGCTGGGTCCTGGGGTGAGAGTCTGGCTAGCATTCCCTCCAGCAGCCTGAACCCTGTGCCAGGCCTGGTCAGGAGTGGATGGGGACGCACTGGAGCTTTCAGAGCCCCTGCTCCCCTACATGGGTGGGCTGTCCGAAGGGAGGCACGAGGAGACAAGCGCTAATAGAATCCCCGCCCCGTCACACTCACCTGCTTCCCTCCCTGCTGCCAGATCTCCAGTAGCCTGGGAATCAAGCCCTGGTGCAGGGTGAGGGAGGGGGCGGCTTCCAGATCCCTCTGGGGGGGTGTGGTCTCTGGAGAGGGCATCCTCAATCTAGGGGTTAGGACCCTTTCTCATTTATTCTTCAGACAAGTGTTCTAAAGGGGGTGACCCTCTGACTGTCTGATGGGTCCCTTCCAGAGAACCCCGGGTAGGAGCTTGAGAGCTCCAGAGGCCACAGATTCAGATTTTATGTGGGAGGCAACCTTGGGTCTCCAAAGATTCTGGGGTACCCTGGTCACTCCTGGGGATCAGAGAGGCCTGATTCAGGTCCAGAGTGCAGGACCGAGATGTGGGTGCCTGGCCCTGGAGGGAGGGGGCCACCGGCAAAGGGGTCAGGCCGAGGGAGCAGGCGGGGCATCGGGAGTGGAGGGTGCCGAGTGGGAGTAGGGGTGGGAGGGCGCAGGGTCCGACCGGTGCAGAGGGGGGGCGGCCCCCAGGGAGGGGCAGGCTATGTCTTTAAGAGCTGCCTGAGCGCAGGTTGCAGCTGCCTGGCCAGAGACAGCGGAGATTCATTACCCGTCGACACAATGACCATTGATGGCCCCGTGGCGTTATTCAAATCCAGTACCAATTGCAGCCGAGCCCCTTTCTCCGCGCCAGGCCCGTATTGTTGGAGCGGCCCACTAAAAGCCCGCCCCGGCCCCGAGCCGCCAGAGGCGCCCGCTCGGGTTCAGCTCTGCGCCTCGCCAGTCCGCCGGCTCCCGGGCCGGCTCCCCGGGCGCTGCAGGTGACCCGGCGGCGCATTCCAGCGCTCCCGGCCGCCCGGGCACCGCCATCGCGCCCCGGCCGGCCGGACTCAGCCACCAGGAAGCGGAGAGCGCGAGCCGGTGCGTGCGCGGGGCTGGGCGGGGGAGGGGGCCCGGGGAGTGCGGCTCTCGGGACCCGGGGCTAGGAGCGCCACCCGGCCTCGGCCCGGGCTTTCCGGATTCCCCGCGAGCCCGGCCTGGGCGGGAAGAGGGGAGTCGGGGTTCCCTGGGCCCGACAGGAGATTCCTCCAGCCTCGGGCGGCTCAGGGACCGAAGGCGGGCTACTCTGGGGACCCCGGGCCACGACGGAAGGAAACCCGCCAGGGGCGATGGGGATGCCCGCCAGGGCCGAGAGGTGCGCGCCTGCTGTCTGCCTTACCGTGGGATGGGCAGCGACCGCGGAGTCCGCGAGGCGCAGGGACGCAGCTCCGGAGAGCGCCGGTGCGCGCCGAAGGAGCGAGGCGGAACCCCGCGGGACGCCGGGCCTCAACTCGGGGGCTTCGCCACTGATTGTCCAAACGCAATTCTTGTACGAGTCTGCGGCCAACCGAGAATTGTGGCTGGACATCTGTGGCTGAGCTCCGGGCGCAACAGCGGCGGGGGCCGCAGAGACGCGCTGGGCGCGGGCGAGACCCCTGGGCGCGGCCGGCGGTCTCCGCGAGAGCGTCGTGGCCAGTCCGGGCCGCAGCGCCGCCATCCTCGAGCTCGTGCTCCTCTGCGGGTGACCCGTCTCGGCCGGCGCGGTCCTCCAGTCGGACGCACCGGTTTCCTCGTTTCCGAATTTTGGTCGGAACGAAACTGGCACGCCGCTGCGGGACCCAGTGTTGTCCACGCCGCCCGCCCTCGGCCCGAGTCGCGGGGCGCCGGCGGGGAAAGCAGACGCGTGCCCGCCGAATGCGTTCGTTCGCGAACTCATTGAGAATCTGTCAACCTGTCCCCTGCCCAGTACCCCACAGACAAATCTCAACCAACCCTTAAACCTAAACCAACCAAACCCTCCCACACGCTCCTCTGGACAGACCGACGGGCTGAGCCTCCAAACACGGTCAGAGACCCAGCGGCTGGGGAATGAAGCGCTCCAGCCGCGCAACCGCTCGCCTCTGGAAATAGAACTTGGACAAACGAATCCTTTCATTAAAGAAAAAAAAAATCTTCGGAGATAGTGGGACTTATTTATTTCCTGAAAAGCAGGGATCAGGAGCCGCGTGGGAGGGGGATTCCTGGGAGCTGATGGGGCTGAGTCACCTGTCTCTGACCCCTTTCTGCTGGCGGCTGAAACGGTCCTGGCCAATTTCCACACTGGCGTTGGTATCCCTGAGGCGGGGAGAGTTGGGTTTCCCCAGCCCATCCTCCTGAATGCTCAGCATTAACTGGGGTGCCTAGTGGGCAGGGAAGTCACAGCTACCCTCCCACCCCATCAGCTGCAGGCTGCTGAAGGAATCCTACACCATCTCCAGAGCCTGGAATCCCAGGTGGGACAACAGGTCATTCCTTCTCAGGGGCTGCAGGACGAGGAGAGGGAATGCCAAGTTACAAGAAGGAGTTCAGGCTGACCTCTAAAAAAAACAAAGCTGTGATGACTGTTACAAGTCCCTGACCTCAGCACCTAGTGAAGGCTGGCCACAAGGCCTCTCTAACCAGCATTGGGACCCAACACTGGCCTTAATCTGCACCTAGTCAGTCTCTTACTAGTAACTTCAACAGGGCTGCCCCGACCCAGACAAGCCCAAGGGTCTGCTCTGCAGTGGTGCTTGGGAGCAGCTCCCAGTCCAGGGGTCATCTGTCCTCTGAGACACTTGTTACCCCCACCCCTCAACATGGTCTGTCCACAACATTAGGCAGGTGAGAAATTCTACCTTGACATTTAATGAAAAGTATTATCGTGGCTGGGAAGCTCTTTTCTCCAGGTCATGCAAGGGAAGGAGCGGTGGGCAGTCTTACCTAGGCTGCCCCCATTCTGGAGTCTAAGGCAGCTGACTGCAGCTGGTAAAACAAAGCTTAGTTTTAGACTGGTGGGGATGGTCTAGGACCCAGGCTGCTCAACATGTTGTCTACACCCCTTCTCCAGATGAGCCCACTGAACCACCTTCTTTGAAACAGTCAACTGTCTGGCCTTTCTGGTGAAGGCCATCTCAATCCCTTGGCTCAGGACAGAGAGGCTGTATCAGAGCCCATGGACTTGAGGAAACAGGACCACTGGCTCCTAAGAACAGAGCTTCACGCAAGGGTAGTAAACAGTCTAGTCTTTTATTTGCCCAAGGCCAGCTGTTGCAGACACGAAGCCCCAGACCTCCAGAAGGGATGGAGGAGGAGGCTCAGCCTCCCAGGTGCTGCCTGTGTTAACCCTGCTTCTTTCAGGAACTGAGGAGTTACCGCACGCTGCCCAAGTATCTCCCAGTTTACACATACTACATAGCCAGTCAGTTACAGAAGAGGAAACTGAGGTATAACTGACAACCCCCCTTCCCTGACCTCTTTTGGCTGGTCCAAGGTTAAGCTACTTTCCTTCTCTACCCCCAGCAGAATGAGTTGTAGGCAGCCTGGGGAGTATCTCAGGAGCCCATCTGGTGGCTTGTGTGTGGGGTGGGGGGGGGAGGCCAGTCAGGGTCAAGGGCTGGGGACGGGGGGAGCAGAAGGGGTGTGGCTGGGAGAGCAGCTGCTGGGTGGAGGGGAGGGAGGTGAGTGCTGAATAGGGGACCCCAGCTGGGGTTCCATAATGACATCAGTGGGGGACAGGCAGAGCCCTCTGCTGTCCAGATGGGGAAACTGAGGCGGAGACACCTCTAATCTTTGGAAGAGGAGGGGCTTCTCATCAGTTATTCCAGTCCATTCATCTTCCCCATGAAGATGGCTCAGGAGTTGGAGTGCCTTGCAGGCGGTCACTCAGTGCTTAGACTAAGACACAGGAGGGGAAGGCAGCTGGTTCACCTGGGCATCGCGCCCCCCCCTCCACCCCTGACACGCCAAAGGAACACCCTCCCCCACCTCAGCTGCTGGGAGGATGCTGGGCTCAGGCATCTGCCCTCCCTCCCTGCTCACGTGCCCTGCCCAGAAAGGCTCATTTTTAGCACCTGGCCTCTTTTTCCTGCCTAGAGGGAGCTCAGGGGATACGGCAGGGAAGGAGGCAGCAAGGGGAACAGGAGACCTGGAAGCAGGGCCCAAGGGGACGTGTGGGTGTTCTGTTCTCCCCACACAGGGGTGCTTGGACTCTGAGAGGAGCCCTCAGCCTCCGTGGAGTGTGGAGATGAAGAGAATGCTGTCCTGGTCCTGCAGCTGGTAGTCCAGCTCACCCTGGGTAGGAAAGAGGAGCAGGGACTATCAGGGCAGGGCAGGATCCCAAGTTCTCCTCAAGGGT
The DNA here is from genome assembly GCA_035773235.1 of Eospalax fontanierii. NCBI lineage: Eukaryota > Metazoa > Chordata > Mammalia > Rodentia > Spalacidae > Eospalax > Eospalax fontanierii. The sequence continues at coordinate 58,924,898 of CM069541.1, forward strand.
TGGGAGGGGGAAGGAATGGTTGCTCTGGGAGAGAAAGAAAAACTTCACAAGAAAAGCGGGGACCTTCGAGTCTCCAGGAAGGCTGAGAGTACCTTGCTTCCCCAGTAACCATTTCCTCCTCACTTGAGTTGGGAGACTGGGAGCAGACTCATTTGGAGGACCAGAACGGGACAGAAATTACCCAGCCACCGTATCTGGGCCTGATCAAAGAGGCCCAGGGTTTCTCACTGAAGCAGGGAAGGCAGGGGCTGGGGAGATCCTGGAGGTACTGACCAGCAGTTCCCAATCAGCATCATTAATCAGCACCAGAATTCCAGGCCGCCTGTGGGAAAGAGGGCAGTGAGAGCGGGAGTGGAAGCAAAGCTCAGAGTCTGGGCTGCAGAGACGTGGAGGGAGCCCTTCCTCCTGAGCTGCTGGTTCAAGTTCTCCCAAGAGGCGGAGGCCAAAGTCTGCATGGACAGGAAACTGGGTCAGATGGCCGAGGTCTTGGGGGCCTCGGGAAAATGGGAGTAAAGGCCAGCACCACCCACCACCCAGACTGCAAACATTTTACTTCTCTGAGCATCAGTGGTTTTTTTCATGTCAAAATGGAGCCAACAGAAAGGTCTGCCCCACATGGTGTCTCAGTAACCAGCAGGAGACACCTTCTGGGACCTAATCTTACTCTCCTAGGTTCTGAAAAGGAAGGATTTTGACTTCTAGGCCTCTAGGACGCCCATCCTGGAGAGGAGGTAAACTCAGCTCTCAGAGCCGGGATGGCTGCCAGTGGTACTGAGCACCTGGAGGCTCAAGAACAGACCTGCCTGCAGAAGGACTTAGCCTGGCTCCCATTGGCAGTGGTTCAGGGAGCACTGCTGTCTTCGCAGGTGGCTTCCAGGACTACTGCACCAGAAACTGAACTGGGGACTGGACTGCAGCCCTAGGCCCTGGGGCTGCAGGTGACCTATGCTTCAAGACAGATTAAACGAATCTCAACTCACTGCCCACCTCCTTTACCAAGAGGCCAGCTTTGTTTAGAAGTGAAGCAGGTGAAGTGAAGGTCTGGGCTTTCTAGACAACGTGTCCTCAGGGAGAGCGTGGGAATGCTGTGTCTGAGGGGAAGTACGCAGTCAATGACCTGAAATCTGGGTCTGTGCTGCTCCACGCAGAATATCTCCTGGACACATGTAGCTATTTAAATTGCAATGAAATAAAATAGAATATTCTGAGTGTTTGATTTTTTGAGACAGAGTCTTGCTATATAGCCCAGGCTGGCTTCAAACTCACAGCAATCCTTCCACCTCAGGCTCTGAGTGCTGGGTTACAGGTACATGGCACCATACCCAGCTAAAATGGAGGACTGAGTTTCCCAGTCACACTGGCCAACTTCCAAGGCTCAAGCAGGCCCAACTGACAGCAGCCCCACTGGACAGCACAGATAAAAGACCACTTCTATCAATGAAGAAAGTTCTATGGGTGAACCCTGTCCTAGATAGTCCAGGATGAGAGGGTCTCTGGGCAGTGTGTTTTTGTAAGTATTGCCTGCACAAAGAGTAACTGAGGCTCAGGAAAGCAAAGCAACTCACCTAAGCTTCTACACACAGCAAGAATGTAGCAGAGTCTAATCCACATTTCTGGTGACATTTACCAGGCTCCTTCCGGCTGGGCTTTTAAGAATTCTCCACAGCCAGGGTGAGAACTAGAAAACTAGAATTAGGCCTAGATGGGCTGTACAGAAATGCTTTCCTCAGAAGTCCTGGAGCAGAGGGGCCAGAGGACTCAGGAGCAGACATTCAGAACCCAAGGACACCAGCTTAGACAACCTTCCCTCTTTCACGCTCCTCAGAGAAGGGAGGAAGGGGACTCACACACTGTCTCCCTGGATGAACAGTTCTGGCCGCTCTTTTAGCAAATTCTTCTTGATCCAGATAAGGAGGTTCCGGATGTCCCCTAGAGAGGGAAGCACACAACAAACTAACATCAAAACCAATGCATTCCAAGCCCCAAAGCCTTGTCTGACAGAGGAGTAGACACAGGACCCACAGCGTTTTTTAGATGAGGCTGTGATGGCTCAGGAACCTGGGGTTCCCAAGATGAGGAAATGAACTAGGAGGCCGGGGAGCTCTCCAGAAAACATGGGCCCAGCACTGCTGGAGGCTTTACCTGCAGCCAGGGACATGGGGCAGGGCAGGAGGGACTGTGAAGGACAAGGGGACAGTGCTGGTCAGATGCTACAATGAGGCTGCTGACAGGCACCAGAGAGCCACCCCCATGTTCTCCCTGCCTGCCAGTCCAGCTATGGAGGCCTCAGTTTTACTCTTGGAGGGTCTGCATAGATTTCCCTTTGTAAAGGGAGAAAAACAATTGCTTAGCCGATAACATCAGTTAATTTCCTCTAGCAGAGGGAGAGAAGGCTCCTCACCAGCCAGAGACACTGACAAATCACTGCTCAACCTCCCCCCAGCCCCCCCCCCCCGCAATCCCTGCAGGCTGGGTGGGGGTAGCCACCTTGAAGAAGCAAGAGGTTCAGGGTTGAACGGGCCTCTCCAGGTCTGCGGAACACTGAGAACTGCCTCGTGTAGACTGGGGTTCTGGGACAGCGGTCACTTCTACAGGTTTCCCAGTCCCAGCTGGCCTGGAACTCACTATGTAGACCAGGCTGACCTTGAACTCACAGACATCCACTTGCCTCTGCCTCCCTAGTGTTAGGATTAAAGGCGTGCATCACCATGCCCCGCTAAAATCCCTCTTTTTAACAAAGCAGTCCTTGTAGTCTCTGGGGAGAAGGAACGGGAGGGATGCTGCCTTCCTTAAGCTGCAGGCCACCTGGATTCCTGGTGGGGTCTTCCCCTTGGACCTGAATCCCCTTGGCCTCCATCTTGGCACTGTCTGGTGGGCCGCCAACCCATACATCTTGTGTCCGCTCGATAGAGCCGCCAGGGTCTGACACATTCATCAGCCAGACCTGCCAGTTGGGGCCGTGCCTGTGTGTTTGGACATAGTAAGAAGCTGGGCAAGCCTGGTCCAGTGACCACAGGCTGGATCTCACAGCACTGGCTGGTCAGTACAGAACCAGGACTCCACTGGGGGGACAGCCTTGGCTCCCTCCAAAGAAAAGGTGTTTCTGTTCCACTCTAGATAGGCTTGGGAGTGGGGGAGGGTTGGTGGTCATGCTGGGGTCATCCACGTGATGGCAATATCATGGACTCCCAGAGGGGTGGGCTGAGGATGAATCTGCTGCCCAGTGCTGCCTCATTTATCATGATGCTCCTATTTGCCGAGGTCACTCCCCCTCTTTTGCCCGGCCCCCACGCCAGGCCTGCCCACATTTCTGATAGCCTGTTTCCATGGTGAGGGTACTGCATCTCCACCCTTATTGTTCCTCATGCCTGGATTTGGGGGTGGGGAGAGGTGGGACTCATGGCTCCCTACGCAGGCTGCAAGGGCCACTCCGCCTGGCCTGAAACGCACCCCCGGGGACATCTTGCTTGGCTTGTTGAGGCCTAGACAATATGCAAATAGGCTCCAAGCCAGATGGTCTGCTTCCAAAGGCGCCCAGGGGAGAAGGAAGGGTTAAGCAGAGTCAGGGACTGGTGGCTTGGAGGTGGCTCTGGGATGGATGGGGCTCTCACTTTCACCCCGCACTGTCTCTCCCTTCCTTCCATTCTGAGGGTGGCCATCCTCCTAGGACACCATTCACAAGACAAATACTTACTGAGCAACTACTCTGTGCCAGGTGCTAGGGTGATGGTGGGAAGCAAGCCCGGAGAGCAAGGCGGACACAGAACCTCCCCTTGTGGAAGAGGGCAGAGGGGAGGCAGACATTACTTACTTAATTAGTTGTGATAAATGCTACCTCCTTAGGGAGCAGGAAAGGCCTTTCCTGGAGTGTTAACATTGACACTTAGGTCTGAAGGGGCTTGGGTTGAGGACTATTCTTGACAGAAGGAAGCACATGTGGAAAGAGCTGAGACAGAATGGAACCAGTAGGCCAAGGTGGCATAACAGAGAAGGCAGGGTGAGCAGCATCAGGGGCCCTGGGGAGACCTGCTGAACCCTAGCAGTACTGGTTAAGACATGTACTCCTTGGACCCCATGTCCCTATGCTCTTTTGTCCTGAACTGCAACACCGCATCCCCACTGCCCTCGACAGAGCGGAGTCTGGGCTGCTGTCCTGCAATGCCACCCGGGATGCCTGTGAATCACAACTGACCAGTGGAGATGTGGGTGAAGGGCACGGAGGTTGAAGCTGGACAGCGCTGGTTGGTTGTTCACTTGAGACAGGTCCTCATGCAGTCCAGACTATCCTTGGACTTGCTGTAGCTGAGGAATTCCTGATCCTTTTGCGCCCACCTCCTAAGTGCTGAGGACTTTGAGTACACACTGTCATGCCCACCAGTCTTGGCTCTGAGTTGGACTCCATCCCTCCCTGGTTATATGACCTTAGTAAATGAATCCTCCTCAGAACCTCAGCTTTCTTTTTTGTAAGAGAATGGAGTAAGAATGAATTTTATCAGGATCAGATCGGACCCATGTACAGCTCATGACGGTGCCTCACCCATCATTTGTGCCATTTTCCAGAATCTAGGAAAGAAACGGTCTCCTCTAAACTCTTCAGTGCCCTGGGTTTCTACATGTTCTGCCAACTATACAGAAGCCCAGCTTTAGAGGGAGAGGGGTGCCATTGTTCAGGCAGTGCTGTGGCTTTCTGTGGGGTCCAGTGCCCCCTCACCAGAAGCCAGCAGGAGACAGGAAAAATCAGAGGGTATGGAGGGTCTCATGTGGGTGCCAGATAGTAGTTTTCTTTCCTATGTTGCACAGGCTGGCCTTGAACTCCTGGCTCAGAGGACCTTCCTACCTCAGCCTCCCAAGGAACTAGGGCTACAGACACTTCCTGCTGTTCCCACCTATCTTCCTCCCATTTAAGTGTTCAGATCCCTAAAATGCCAATGGTTGATCAAGCTCCTGGGGCAACCGCAGGGGAGGAATCACATTCCAAGCCTGTGAGTGCTTGTAGCCAGACAAGCACTTAGTGCCAGGGGAGAGAGGAAGATGGAACTTTGATGCAAGGTTTCCTGTGAGGACACCCAGGACTTGGCCTGTTCATCTAAGGGAGGCAAGTGATAGAAGGTGCAGCTTTGTGGGGAGGTGTCAGAGTTTGGACCTGAGAGGACCTGCACTGAGGGCTAGATGGCCTTGGGCAAGAAGCCACTTCCTCTCTCTATCTTGGTGCCATCTATCCTCTGACAAATGGGGATAACAATCCACACTCCAAAGGATGCTGTGGGTTAAGGCACAATGCTAGCAGCAGGCCATCGGTGTCAAACATACAGGACACACTCAACAGATGGACACTCTAAGCTGTGTGCTCAAGTGACTTGATTCCTCATTCTCTGAGCTGCCAGAGCCCTGACCTAAAGGCGTCCATGGTGGAGGCAGCATGGCATCCTGTGTCACTTTGCACTTACACAACCTCTCAGCAGGCTAGATTTAGGGTGAAAGCCTATAATTTGAGGTGGAAGCAGGCCACCTGAATTCAAAGTCATCCTTGGCTCCATAGCAAGTTCAAGACCAGCCTGGGTCTTAAGACCCGAGAGGGTCTTAAAGAGAGAAGTAGGCTAAAAAAGAGGACCAAAGGGGAGGACATGGGGGATGCCCAAATGTGTTATATACTCCATGAAGTGGTCTGATGAAACCTGGTATAGTAAAATGGGAAAATAAGGAAGCAACTCCTGAAGTATCATTTGACTAGAGACCTGTGATTACCTAGGCAATACTAAGAATCCACTGCCACAGGGCTCTCAGAGCCTACGACAGAGTCCCACCTGTCCTATGTCCCACCTGATGCTGAATTCTGGCAGCAACAGAGCCCAATCCAGCCTCTGTGAACACCTGGCTGATGAGAAGTGCTATATCCAGAGCACTTCTTTCCCAAGCAGAAGCTGGATTCCCGCACTCCCACCCACTGGGCCTGCCTTCCAGAGGCCACCTCTACAAATGTATTTTCTCATCTCCACCTGGGCCCAGCAGATTTAAGAAACACTAATCCCCTAAATCTTTCTTCTCTAAGTTAAACTGTCCTTCCCCACCAAGTCCACCAGGCTCCAAGGCAGGGCTCTCCAGAGATCCAACCCCAGGGCTAGCATAGCAAGGGAGAAGAAAGAGTTGGCCTGGGGGAATGAAAGAGACGAGGATGGAGGGACCTCAGAGGCTTGATTTACAAGTGAATGGGGTAAGAATGGAGCAGTTTACGGCTAAACTGGCCTCCGAAGGAGGTTTACAGATGTGTGAGGGGACGCTCCTCATTGTTTAATTAAGCAGAAAGTGGATCTTTTCAAAAGCAATTTTGCACAGGGACTGGGAGGGGAGGAGGAGGAGGGAGGTAGGAAAGGGATCAGCAAACAGGCCCGGAGAGCAAGCAGAGAAAGGAACAGCTGGCCCCAGAGAGGCTGTGAAATGCATGCTAAGCAGTTTAAAGCGCCCAGGAACTGCTCAGCTCCGGCCCGCCCTCTCCGGTCACCCTTTAACGTGAGTGGAGCAGAGGAGCAGGCTGGGTGCTGACAGGCGGTGCAGCAGGGGAAGAGGAAGCAGGAGGCCGTGAGACAGTCTCCTCTGCTGCAAGCCGGGAACTGCGGGATCCTCGATCCCTGCAGCCAAAATGGCCAAAGCTGGCTGATGCCAATCTCTGCCATTCAAGGACATTTCACCACCTCCCTCAGAAACAAGCAACCTCTCCCTGGGTCTGCACCCTCTTCTTCACCTAGGTGAATATACACTTGGATTTGGAAGCTTCTTTTTCCAAGCTGGTGTCAAACAGGTCACAACCTCAACAAAGAATAGAATCAACTCACTTCCCATTACACAGATGGGAAAAGAGAGAGCTGCAGAAATCATTGCTGTGTAACTGCATCTGACCAGGGCTCCTCTTTTGCAGTCCCATCCACTCCTGCCTCATTCATCCTCTACCCCCACATCTGCCCAGGTTTCATGCAACCCCTTGTTCGTAAGATGTCACAAGTCATACTTTTTTGTTTTTTGAGACAGGGTCTCTTGATACAGCCCTGGCTGGTCTTGGACTCACTGTGTAGCCCAGACTTGTCTCAAACTCACTGGCTCTTGCCGCCTCAGCCTAAGTACTGGGCTTATGGGCATGCACTACCACATCCAGTTTTTTGTTTGGCGTTTTTAAAGGAAAAACAGGCTTACTGAGTACACTGCAAAGGGCAGTAACAAGAGCATTGCTCAAAGTCTTTTTCTTGAGACAGGGTCTCACTATGTAGTCCTAGACTTGAACTCACAACGTAGACCAGGCTGGCCTCCAACTCACAGAGATCTGCCTGCCTTTGCCTCTGAGTGCTTGTCAGTGTTATGGTAGGGTCTTACTATAATCAGGCTAGCCTCCAACTCACATCCTTGGCTCTTGAGTGCTGAGATTATAGGCACCTGGTACAATCCTGAATACGTGGATGCTGCTATTTTGCTGAAGTCTCCAAAACCCTCTGGGCCAAGTGGCATTCCCTATACAGGGAAGATTATTGGGCAGAGGGAATTGAGTGGTACTTTCCCAGCAGCACACAGTGGGCTCACATGTACCAAGGCAAGCCTGGTAGTTACTAAGTAGGTTGGTGGCTGCAGTATGGCCTATATCCTTGGGAAGTGCAAGGCATGAAGAGGAATCAAGAACAGAGATCCACAGTCATGGCCTATAGACGTAACAGCAGGGACTTCTTTTTCTTCTCCTCAGACTCCTTTCCATCTTGGATGGATGGATTCTTACCTTCCTCCTATAGAGTGGTTGCAAAATGAAGGATCAGAAACCTGAGTCCAGCGGGGTCTGGTGGCACAATCTTTAATGCCAGCGGGGTCTGGTGGCACGCATCTTTAATGCCAGCGGGGTTTGGCACACATCTTTAATGCCAGCACTTGGGGAGCAGAAGTGGGGATCTCTGTGAGATCCAAGGCAGTCTGGTCTACAGTGAATCCCTGTCTCAAAAAAACAAAACAGTACCACCACAAACAAAAAAGCGAAAGAAAGAAAAGAAAACTGAGTCCTGAGTCAGGGATGGTGGCTCACACCCAATATGCCAGCACTTGAGTCTGAGGCCCGCTTACATAGTGGATTACAGTGTTCTAGGCCAGCCTGGGCTACAGAGTGAGATCCTATCACAATCAATCGATCATTCAGTTAGTCAATCACTCAATCAACAGAAATAACGACAGCTAGGACCTAGGAACGTGTAAAGATGTGTACCAGCTGGGGCTTGGCTTACCCTGTATGCTCAGCCTGTGCCTACTGTGACCCCAGCCTGCCTTCAGTTCCTGTCCTTTGCCTTTATTCCTCAGGGTCTGACAAACGCTGCTGAATTATTTGCTTGGAAGGGCTCCTCGAACTTCTGCTCTCGCTGATGGCTTCTCTCATCTTTCAAATGCATTTCTCAACATCACTCCTTAAAGAGGCCTTCCCTGGCCACTCCCAGTCCCCAAGGACCCATATGAGCTGAGCTTCACAGTGCAAGCCTTAAATCCCAGTACTTGGGAAGCTGAGGTAGGGGAATCCCAAGTGTGAAGCTACCAGTATTAAAAACATTCTCCAAGGGGACTGGAGAGATGGCTCAGTGGTTAAGAGCACTGGCTGTTCTTCCAGAGGACCTGGGTTTGGTTCCCAGCACATGGAGGCTAACAACCAACCATTTGTAATTCTAGTTCCGGGGGATTCAGTGGCCTCCTCTGACCTCTGCAAGCACTGCATGATACAGGTGCATTTGTTTACGTACATGCAGGCAATACACTCACATAAAATACAAAAATAAAGAGTTTTTAAAAAAATTCTCCAAACACACGAAAAAACTAAGCACTTATCTGTTTGCAGGTCAATCATTTGCTTTCTTGCTTGTTGCCTGAGTTCACATTGCTAACTATCAGATCAAGAACCACACATCTGGGGCTGAAGAATGGCTTAACTGTCAAGAGCACAGACTGCTGTTGTACAGAACCCACATTTGATTCCCAGCACCTGTGTGGGGTGGGTCACAACCTCCTGTAATTCCAGCTCCAGGGCATTTAATATCCACTTCTGGACTCCATGGGCACCTGCATGTGTGAGTTCTCTCTCTCTCTCTCTTAATAAAACTGTTGGGTATGGTAGAACACATCTTTAAACCCAGGATGTGTAAGGCAGAGGCAGGCAGATCTCTATGAGATCAAAGTCAGCCTGGTCTACATAACAAGTTCCACGTCAGCTGGGGCTACAGGGAGATCCTGTCACAAAAAATTAATTAATTAAATAACAATAAAATAATAACTGGTGCTAGAGAGATGGCTCAGAAGTTAAGAGCACTGTCTCCTCTTACAAAGAACCTGGGTTTGAATCCCAGCACCAATGTGGCAGCTAACAATTGTCTGTAATTCCAGTTCTAGGGGGAGCTGACGCCCTCTTCTGACTCTTGTGGGCACTACATACACATGGTACACTTACATACATGCAGTTAAAACGTTCATACACACAAAATATAATAAAAAAATTTTATTACACACACACACACACACACACCAAGAAATGGGGCTAGAGACATGGCTCAGCAATTAAGTACATTGGCTGCTCTTCCAGAAAACCCAAGTTTGGTTTCCAGGACCCACATGGCAGCTAACAACCATTCATAACTCTGAGTCCAGAGAATTTGAAACCTTCTTCTGGCCTTCATGGGCACTGAACAACATGGGTGCACTTACATATATGCAGGCAAACATTCACACACATAAAATTAAATTAATTAAAAAAAAAAACTGGGTATGGTGGTACACACCTTTAATCCCAGCACTTAGGAGGCAGAGGCAGGCGGATCTCTGTGAGATCAAGGCCTGCCTGGCCCACACAGCAAGTTGCCAGGCCAACTGGGGCTACAGGGAAACCCTCTTTTGAAATAAATAAATAAATAAATAACCACACATCTGTTTTGCTCACTACCTATTACTCAGCAAGAAGCACTAACCAATACAAATAAGGTACCCAAAACACTGCTGACCTCGTGGAACTATGAAGTACTGACTACTATCCTTGACATGTACTAAGCAGTCAACGAATAAGGGACATGTGGTCAGAATTAGGAAAATCTGTGGATTTTAAAAAAATATTTTATTATTTTTATTTTCTGTGTATGAGTGTATGGCCTGCATATACATTAAGTGCAGCAGTGTCATGCAATGCCCATGGAGGTCAGAAGATGGCACTGGATTCCCCTGAAACTGGAGTTATGGATGGTTGTTAGTGGCCATGTGGGTGCTGGGAATCAAACCCAGGTCCTCTGCAATAGCAGCCAATGCTCCTAACTGCTGATTCCTTTCTCCAGCTAAACTGTGGATTTTTATGTCAAGCAAACTGAAGAGGAGGTAAACCCTAACTAGCAGCACTTCATTTTGGAGGCAGGGTCTCATTACCCTGGTCTGGCTTCAAACTCTCTTAAGACCTTAAATTCTGATCATCCCGCCTCCGAATCCCGGCTGCTGGTATCACAGGCCTGCACCACCTCACCTGGTTTATGTCTGGTGTATTCAGTGCTGGGGATCCAACACCGGCTTCAAGCACACTAGACACATACTCTATCAAATGAGCTATATTTCCAGCCCAAATCGTGGCCTTTAATAAAAGTCTAAGCAGTCTCTGAGAATGAATTTTTGAGACTCACCTGAGAATCTCTCAGTCCCTATCAAGGTTGCCAAGGATACATGGTTTGATAAAACCACATTCACCTTTATTACCTGAAGGTCTTTCCCCACTAGGGACACAGACTCAGTACTATCTTGACACTTAACCCTGGCCACTTATCCACACCAAGCTCAAGGCAGACAGTGTCCTGTTCCTCAGAAAGCGTTTCTAAGTATGGCAGAAAGACACCCTTTGTTACTATCCTGTGGCCCAGTGGCAGCTGATATATTTAGGACAATCATTATTGTGCTACTTCTGGCAGATGTGTATCCACTCCATAAGAATCCTGTCAGACTTAACGATGCTGTCTGCCTCTTTCCCCCATCTCCTAACATGACTAATGTCTCCTAGAAGGACCTCAGCCGCAGGTGTGAACTGCGCTCCTGTCCTCACGCACTCTGCTCTCACTAGGACAGTGCATGCACTACAGCAGAGCTCTGCTTCTGGGTCACAATGAGCTGCTCAGTCACTCAGTATGAGTGAGAGTCAGGTGATAGCAACCGTTCGTTAACTCTTTAGCCACCACCTCCAATTTGAAGACAAGGACAGGCTCTCGTCCATGTCTGTCCCCTCAATTACTGGACACGGTCTGCCTTGTACAAGGAGTTCATATGCAGTTGTTCAAGAAAGATTAACCAGTATTAAAAACAGAGAACTGAAAACCTACTCTTTTTTGGGGCAACTTCTCTCCTCCATTCTTTCTGGCAGGATACATTTTAGTGGTGCTGGGGATTGAACTGAGGGCTTCAGCATGACACCTACGCACTCTGTCATTGAGCCATAGTCCTGGCCCCCAATTTTTTTTTTTTTTTTAAGATTTTATTTCTCAGATATATGTACGCATCTGTGTCTGCGTGTATGGGTGGGTAGGTGGCTGCTTATGGAGGCCAGAACAGGGCCTCAGATCCCCCTGAGCTGGAGTTACATGTTTGTGAGCAGCCTGACATGGGTGCAGCGCTCTGAACTCAGACCCTCTGGAAAAGCAGCCAGTTCTTGACCACTGAGCAGTGTCTCTCCAGTCCCAAAATTCATTTTTACTTTTTTTTTTGGAGACAGGGTCTCTCTGTAGCTTCCGCTGGCCTGGAACTCACTATGTAAACCAGGCTGGCCTTGAATTCACAGAGATCTGCCTGCCTCTGCCTCCCAAGTGCTGGGATTAAAGGTGTGTACCACCATGACCAGACTCTTTTTCCAATTTTTAAAATTACAGTTGTTTTAGTATGTGTGTATACATGCACGGGGCGCACGCATTCACGTGTGCCTAAGTATTTAGAACAACTTGTGGGTGTCAGCCCTTTCCTTCCATCACGTGGGTCCTAGGAATTGAACTCAGGCTATCAGGCTTCGAGGCAAGTACTTTTATCTGCTGAGCCACCTTACCAGCCCTAACTTTTGTTTCAGAGTCTCACTATGTTGCCCAAGCTGGTGTTGAACTCCTAACCTCCAGAGCTTCCTGCTTTGGTCTCCCAAGTACTGGGAGACTGCAGGTGCTTATCACTGTGTCGGGTATTTTCCTCTAATTTTAACCTTCTGTCATAACAGGAACTGAGGTGCGTGTTCTATTTTCTGCAAACGTCACTACCTTCATAAGAAGCTCCCTGCTGCCATGGAGTGACTGTGGAGATGTGTGGATAACTTGCGTTCCCTTATTTATTCCTGTACTTCTTAAAGTGCACAGAATTCAGCCTAGGGCTTTGTGCACGCCAGAAAGGCGCTCTATCACTGGGCTACATCCCAGGCCTCTTTTTACCTTTTGAGACAGGGTCTCATTGAGTGCCCAGGCTGGGTCTGACATGCCTGTCTCTGCCTCTCAAGTAACCCCACCAGGGCATGGCTGCTTCCTCCTTTTATATCCCTAAAGACAGAGATTATTACCCCATTTCACAAATAAGAAAAACAAAGCCCAGAAAGGTGAGATCACTGGCCCAAGGCTCTGGTCTCAGTATAAGAACCCTCATATAAGGACTAAGCTATCTCACCTCCCTCCTAGAGAGCTGGCTCAACTCAGAAAGGATGGATGAGAAGTCTCCAGTCTCGTCTTCCTTTGCCACTGGTCAGGAAAACCCTAATTATTCCCACTTGAACCACAGAGCCACTCAGGCTCAGTGGCCCCCAAAGAAGAGCCAGGAAAAGAATACTCACAGGGCCCTTCCTGCTCAGGCAAGGTGACTTGATGTTTTTTGACTCCATCAAACAGGAGCTCAGCGCCGCCTCTGCAAAGGAAGGCCAGAGAAAGACGGACAGGTAAGTTCCAGCTGGTAAAAGGGGCTGAGTCTGAGAACCAAGGCCAGGGATGACAATAACGGCCAGGGAGATGTAGACAAGTTCATGAGCATCCTGGGTACTGATGATGGACTCTCAGACAAGTTCTGGAATTGGTAAACAGGATGTAAATAATTTTTACTATTAATCAAGCCTCCCCAAGTTTGCAGTCTTGAGATGGGGTCTCCCTATTGCCCAGCTGTCCTGGAACTCACTATGAAGACCAAACTATCCTCGCTCACAGAGATCCACCTGCCTTTACCTCCTGAGTGCTGGGATCAAAGGTGTGCGCCACCACACCTGGCTTCCTCTGCTTTCTTTTTCAGTATTTATGATTTTTATTTTATGTGTATGAGTATACTGCTTGCATGTATGTAAGTGCACCCAAGTTGTTCAATGCCTGCAGAGTTCAGAAGAACATGCTGGTTCTCCTGGAACTGGAGTTATAGACAGTTGTCAGCCACCATGTGGGTGCTGGCAATCAAACTTGGGTCCTTTGCAAGAGCAGCCAGTGCTCTTAGCTGATAAGCACCTCTCTAGCCCCTTCTCTACTTTCTTGAGAAGTAGTTTTGCACATGGCTGTGGAACACAGGCTTCAGAGCTGCTCACCCCAAAAAGAAAACCAAGTTCTACTTCTACCAGCCTTTGGCCATGTGACCCTACCTTTCCAAGCCTTGATCTTTCCATTTCCAAAATGCTGAGAAGCCCTTCTGAGGTGCACTGGAGACCCTGTGCACCTCGAAGTTTCCTTCGGCCAGGTGAGGACAGAAGTACTGTTTCTGCTCACTGCTATGGGACTACGTTGGACACACTACGCAACAGAAGCACAGAAAGCCCACTGGGCTTAGCACTGACTGAGCAGGGCTGTTCATCACCTTGCCAGTTCCAAGATGTTCCTCATCCCATTTCATCCTCAGGTCATCCCAACCAAGGAGGAAAGGAGACATTACTAACTCCAGTTGACAGAGAAGCAAAGCAGACTGAAGCACACAGGGGGTGATTGGCCCCCAAAGCTCTTTTCAGAAAGCCCCCTAAGGACAGAGTTGGGTTCATATCCAGGTCCTAGCACCTGGCCAGAGGAGGCCAAGACAGCAGAGATGGTCAAAGTCAAGTCCAGAAGCCAGAGTTTCAGGTATGGGAGCAGGGCTTTTAGCACCCCACACTGCCTCTCCTCCTGGGCCTCCTGATTCCCATCTCAGACCTTAACAGACTCGGTGGATGTGATGCCTCCAGCCCTACCACCCTTTTCCAATCTCAAGGAACAGAGATGTCCTAAGGTAGCCCAGTGGGAGGCAAAGGCAAGGCAAACATTGTCATGGGGGAAACATGGGGCGACTGTCATCGAAACAAGGTCACGCTTTGTTGATGCAGAAATGTAGAGGGGGAGTAGAGGCCCATCTGTGGCTGCAAGCAGGGCCATTTCAGCTGCAAGCCCACACAGAGGCTCCATTTATTCCCTTCCAAGAGCCTCATTTTCTACTGGGTAGGGGTTGGCACATGCAGCAGCTGGGCTGGGGAGGGTGATAAGCAAGGGGCTCTGGACTTGAGGGTCAGAGAAGTGGGGTGGGAATGGGAGGCAAATAACCAAGAGTGGTCAAACCTGGTAGTACCAGGCTCAGAGGCCAAGCCTGTTTTTCCTCTCATAGACGATGGAACAAGTGTTCCGGCTCAGAGTGACCCATCACTGCTGGATTTGCTGGAACCTAAGGAAGAGGCTGGCATTTCTGTCAGCACATCTGGAGTGATGGAAAGCACATGCCTAACCTCTAGTGATGCAGGGAGCCAGAAAAGGGGCTGTTTAGACCCAAGATCTTATATATTATATCTTAAAGCCAGATCTTATATATTAAGGATTTGCCTCTCAAACTTAACCAAGATACCTATCTTCCCTCCACACCTTAATTCCTGGGGGAGGGGTGTGGGGGGACATGTGCTGATGCCAGTGACAGGTACAGATATTCCCAAACTATCTTAACTTTTCTAGTTTATTTGATTAAAAAAAAAAAAAACTAAAAGTTGGGCATTGTATTACAGGTGTGTAATCCTAGCACATGGGAGGTAGAAGCAGGAGGATCAGCACGTGAAGGCCAACTTCAGCTATGTAGTGAGCAGGAGGCCAGCCTAGGCTACATGAGACTATGTTTCAAAAAACACAAAAAAAGAGACTGGAAACACAGCTCAGGTGGTAGAGTCTTCGGTAGCCTGCACAAGACTCCAGGTTTAATCCCTAATACCACATGAAACCTGGTCCAGTGGTGCATGCCTGTAATCTTACTATTTAAAAGGTAGAGGTGAGAAGATTAGAAATTCAAGTTCATCCTCAGCTACGTATTGAGTTCAAGGCTAGTATGGAGTACAGTATGAGATGCTGTCTCAATAAATCAACCAACCAAAAGAAAACCAATCCAACAGTCCTTGCTCATTCTCCCTCACTACCATCCAGAATACAAACTGGAAATTAACGAGGGCCTGGCTTACAGTAGGTAGGTAACACATATTTGCCAAATGAATGAAAATGACTAATTCTCTGATCTCAATGGTATGCCTAGTCAATACTGCCCCAACTTAGGGAAGAGGAAACGAACTGGGCAAAGAGTCTGTTACATCTAGGCCTTCAAAGTCTGGACCCGAAAGACCAAGAACACAACCTGCATTCAAAAAGCACTTTGAATTCTGTGTGTCTTGAAAAAAATGCTCTTCTCTAGGGCTGGGGATGTAGTCAGTTGAGTGCTTGCCTTGCATGCACCAAGCCTTGGGTTAATCCCCAACACCACATAAACTGGGCATGATGATACAAGCTTGAAATCCCAGTGCTCAGACAGTGGAGGCAAGAGGATCAGAAGTTCAAAGTCATTCTTAGCTATGTATGGAGTTAGGATACTAGCCATCTTGGGATACCCTTCTCAAAAAGCAAAACAAAACTCTGATAAGTTTTTGGCATGCCAAAAGATGGTAGAATTGGTCCTGACAAGAGAAACATGTGAAAGGCCTTCCCTCTATAAGGCCTAACAGAGAGCTGGTGGTACCAAGGGGATTACATATGTTCAGGGTTTAGAGGTAACAGTTTCTAGACTTCCAGTGGGGATGGAATAATGGGAATTACAGGTTCTTTGAAAAACACCTCAGGTTGACAGTAAAAGGTAAAGCATGTCTATTAAGCAACATAGGAAAAGAAAGACCAGAGGTGAAAACATGCGAGGTGACAGGCAGGATGGCACCAGCATTTGGGAAGAAGCAGAAGGATTAGCAGCTCAAAGCCAGCCTCAACTACAAAGGGAATTTGAGGCTAGCCTGGGTTACATCAGGAGATACTGTCTCAAAACAAAACAAAACTGCAACGACAGAAGGAAGGCTTTTGGGTTCCACAAACATCTTATTTCCCATGAAACTACCTAATCTGGGGGAATAGGGGACATGAGACAGGCCTCAAACTGCCGACAACCCTCCTGCCTCTGTCTTCCAAGTGCTGAATGATCACATGAGTCACCAAGCTGCAATTCTCCTGTAATACACAGGATCTCATGACATAACTCAGGCTAGTCTCAAATTCCCTATGTAGCTAAGGCTGGCTTTGAGCTGCTAATCCTGCCTCTTCCCAAACGCTGGTGCCATCCTGCCTGTCACCTTGCATGGTTTTGCCTCTGGCCTTTCTTTTCCTATGTTGTCCAATGACAGGGTAGGTGTGGACAGAGGTCAGTATGTGGGGGTAGAGGTGCTGTCCTGCTTTGTTGGGGCTCACTGTTGCTCTTAGGAGTAAGGAAGGCTGAAGCTAGAAAAGAGGCAATTGTGTTGGTCTGGAAGCTCTTAAGAGGGGAAAGGTCTTACTTCATGACATCGCCACAGTAGCCAGCACAATATCTGGCAGACAGAACACATCTGTGTTGAATAAATACCATGTCTGGCTCAGTAAGAATGAAAGGCAAGTTGGCTGTGGATAAACCTTAACACTATCAGCCTTTAGCTTTTCTTACTCAGCTCTGCTGAAGGCTGTCATGGATTCTTATCCCCAGGCTGAGGGTCGGGGGTGGTTGTGGGAGGGTGGGATGTTATCTGGGCTAGAGGGGCAGCGAGGCAAAACAGCCAGGAAGCCAGACCAACATAGTTCTAATTGGATCAAGCAGCCAGACAATACCATCAATTAAACTGCACTTAACATTCATGAGACTTCCCCCTCGGAAGGGACAGAGTGCTATTTATCTTTGGATCCTCGGTGTCTGGCTCCCTGCCTGGCACATGCTAGGCACTCAATAAATGACTGGTGAATGAATTGCCCAACGAAGGGAAAACATCAAAGAAATGGGGGCATCCAATGGAAGGAAAGGTTTGAACAGAAGATTTTAGATTTCTACCCTAGACTTTTCCTTTCATGTAGACCTTGGCTGGCTCGTCCACAGACTCGCACTGTCAGATTTTCCATGGGATTCTGGAAATAACCACACATCTTTTAAGGCCTCGGCTTTTGTCTTCTCCTTAAGCTCCCAAGTTTTTCTTTTGCAGTTCCTGTGGCAAACCTTGTTTGTTGGAAGAACAGAGATTTGGGATTCCAACTTGCCCCGTGTTTCTTCAATTACTGGTGTGTCCACTTTTCTAGGCATACTATCCTGACAGTGGTGGCCTCCCGCACTGCGGTATCGGATTTATTCCTCCTATGTCCTCCGGACTCCAGGGCTGCAGAGGACTTACAGCCTGGAAGGAGATTCAAGTCTGTTTCAAACTCCCAAGTCTGGGAAACAGAAAAGGAGTCCAGTCTCTGCCACACATCCCACCAGAAAGCAAGGCCCCTAAGAAGGCTCTAAGCGGGAATACTGCTTATCCTAGAAGCCCAAACGCCAGACCGGAAGCCCGAAACCAGCCGGGTCAAGCTGGAAGGGGGCGGCCTGTGAGCTGCCAACGCCTCCCAGGGCCGCACGCTGCACACCACAGCGAAGAGCCGCACCTCCTGGCATGTGCGTGCGCTTCTACTCTCGGGCTTACGGCCGGGCCGCCGAGGCCGGCCGAGCCTCCGAGTCGCAGCGGATGACGCGGCTCGCTCTGGGCGCCGGCGGTTCGGCCACGCCGGGAGGTTTGGGCCCGAAGACTTCGTTCTATCCCCAAGACACCCGCTCTCACTCACCCGAACTCCACTTCCACGCACAAGGGCGCTGCCATGTTGAGGAAGCCGAGCGAGCAGGCAACGCCTCCCCACTTCCGGCGCGCCGGCCCATTTCCGGGCGCGAGCGGAAAAGGCGGTGCCTAATGTCTTTGCTCCTCGGCTATTGGACGGAGCCTCGCGGCTGTCGTCCCGCGGGCGAGCTGCTGGCTTTGAGCTTCTGACTTTGTTTGCAGACTCAGCTTCAAGATCCCGGGTGGGACGCGGCTTCGGAGGGACCAGGAGGAAACGGAAGTGGCCCACCAGTGTCTAATGACACGACTGTGAGCCGTGTACGGTTGATTTTGCATTACAGGTCTTTCTGCAGCAACACTTCGCCTCCGGGAGTCCATTCACTCTGAATAATGAGACCTGCTCAGATTTTTATTTCAGACCCATTTACCTCTCTCCTGAGCTGTCAGACGCCTGTTTTCGATGCTGACCGCTCAGCAATTAGTTGCATTTAATGCACCAGACATCTTATTTGGTGCTATAGATGCAGTCAGTAATAAAGGGTGTAAGCAGAGTTCCTGCACGCAGGCTTACAGAGACAACTGTATTCAAAGGTTGTAATCACCCTTAATAAATGTGAAATCCAAATTTGAGGTAAATGATCTGAAGTTATAGTCTGTATCGTAGATCTTTGAAGGAGGAAATGGCTCAATGTGTAAAGTGCTTACTGTGCAAAGGTGAAAACCAAAGTTAAGATCTCATCCACTTAAATGACCCGCTTAAATAATGGGTGGTAGTGGCGGCTGGCCTGTAATCCTAGTTCTGGGGCGGTGGAAACAAGATTGCCTAGTCAAACTGGCTAGCCAGACCAGCCAAATTGGCAAGCTCTGGGTTCAAGTAAGAGACCCTGCCTCAATACATAAGATGGAGAGCTGTTGGGAAGACACCTGATGTCCACCTCTGATCACCACACACGTGTCCACACATTCAGAATAAGAAGACAAAAAGAAAATGTCACCTGGAGGACACTGAAGTGGACTTGCTGAGCTCTAAAGCCCCAGCAGATAAACCAGGTGGGTATGAGGAGAACATTCCAGTGACGAAAACGTAAGGTACCAACTAGCTGGAACATCAAAGGAGGCAGTTGGGGAAATGGGAACTTGGCCAAAAATGAGGCTGAGAAAGTCATGTCTTGTAAACCAGGTAAGCCTTCTAGAATCCAGGAGCAAAGGGAGACTATTAAAGGTTTGCTGAGGGGTGGAAGTGTGTTTTTAAAATACATTAATTTAGGGACTGAGGATGTAGCTGAGTTGGTAGAGTGCCCATCTAGTGTACACTGGCCTTGATCCCTAGCACTTTGTTAACCTGTGGGCATGGTGGTACACACCTGTAATCTTAGCACTCACTCAGGTGGTAGAGGCAGGGAAACACAAGTTTAAGGCCATTCTTGCCTACATGGTGAGTTTCAGGAACCATGGGACCCTGTCTCAAAAAACCAGGAACCCAAAACCAGGGAGGCTCAGCACCCACATCAGGGGACTCAACAACCACCCATTACTCTAGCCCTAGGGGACCTGCAACATCTTCTGGTCTCCGAGGACACCTCCACAAGTAGTAGACAATCTGAAGAGAAAAATGGGATTCCAAGGCTTGCAGGAAGCAGTTAGTTTCTACTGGTACAGTCCTGGAGAGAGATTTCTTTAAAGCGGGGTCCAGAACAAAGAAAAACAACTTTTTTTTCTTTGTTTCTTTGAGACAGAGTCTCCCTGTGGCCTGGAACTTGCTATGTGACCAGGTTGGCTGTGAGGTCCATCTGCTTCTGCCTCCCGAGTGCTGGGATTAAAGGTGTGTGCTGCCACGCTCAGGGAAACCTGGGCTTCTGGACCCCACGCACAGGTTAGTGTCTTTGTCTCATAAAACGACACACACACCCTGATTACATGTTCTGTGCTACTGGTCATACAGGCAACGCTGTGGCTGCGTTCAAGCCCACTTACCCTGCATTTCTTTCTGTGTTCTGGCCGGTCCCCTCACATTAATACGTAAAGTAAAATTTTTTTGCATTGAGACTGACAGCTGCTTTAGTTCATCATGGTGGTGCATGTCTGTAACCCCAATATCAGGAGGTATAGACAGGAGTATCAGGAGTTCAAGATCATGCTCACCAGTTTCATGCCTAGAGACGAAAGTCTCCAAAAACTAAAAATGGGGCTGGTAATATGACTTAGAGGGTAAAGGCGCCAAACCGACAACCTGAGTCCAGTCCCCGAAACCTGCATGGGAAGGGAGAGAACTGACCCCCAAAGCTTTCCCCTCACACACACACACACAGTCATATCACACGTGCGCGCTAATGATAAATGTAGCTCTGTGTGGTAGCACATACCTTTAGTCTGCACTTGGAAGGCAGAGGTAGATGGATTTCCATGAGATTGAGGCTAGCCTGGTCTACATAACCACTTCTATGCCAGTTGGGGCTTCAGGGAGACCCTGTCTCAAAAATATCAAAAACAAAAAAATAAAATAAATATAATAAAAATTTGAAGTAAAAAAAATAATAATAAGTAGGCCGAGTATGGTGGTACATGTCTTTGATCCCAGCACTGGGGTGGCAGAGGCAGGCAGACCTCTGTGAATTCAAGTTCAGCCTGGTCTACATAGTGAGTTCCAGGCCACTTAGAGCTACAGAGAGACCCTGTCTCAAAAAGATTAAAAAAAATTTTTTAAGGCAATGAACTGGAAAGATTGCTCAGTGGGTAAAAGTACATGTGTGCAAACTTCATCTGAATTCCATCCTCAGAACCCACATAAATAAAAGTGGAAGGAGGGACTGGAGACATGGCTCAGAGGATAAGAGCACTTGCTGCTCTTGCAGAAGACATGGGTTCAGTTCCCAGCACCCACAGTGGTGTCTAACAACCATCCCTACCTCCAGTTCTGGGGGATCTGACACCTTCGTCTGGCCTCTGCAGACATTGCATGCACACACATGGTACACTTACATACGTGCAGGTAAAACACATTTCAAAAAAACGTGAAAGGAATAAACCACCCTGACACCACAATGTTCTTTTCCTCTCAGTGTGCATGTTCACATCATGCACATAAGAAATAGAAAGTTCAAAATAAAGTGGAGAATGGTATCAGATAGCTCTCAGTGTGCTGGCAAGGACAAGGACACACACACGCACACAGTTGAATGGAGTGAATGTCCTGTGAGTCTTAAACAGCATTTTCAGAACTGGACTCCATACTGATAGCAGACAGTAGTGCAGTGTGATGGTGCAGTGTTCTATCCAGACCTCGCCATTCCCTCCGCTCTGGGCTTCAGTTTCTTCATTGGTAAACTAGAGACATAAGCATATAGCAAGGACTAACTGAGTTCTTGGCACAGTGCCTCTGTCTTTTTCTTTTTAAAATACTAAATTTTGAGTGTTTCACCTGCATGTATATTGGTGTACTACATGATCCTGCCCACAGGGGCCAGACGAGGGTGTTGGATCCCCTAGAACTAGAGTTAGGGACCATTGTTGGCCACCATGTAGGTGCTGGGAACCACACCTGTATCCTCTGCAAAAGCAACTGCTGAGCCACTTCTCCAGCTCCAGTGCCTCTTTATATAAAATAGCACTTCTCAGTGTTCCCTATCTCAGAGACACAACTTATCCAAACACCCAGGACAGATTAATTTTCTCCTGTTCATATATCCAAATGCTGACAAAATTTGAATTTTTCTCTCTTCTCAGTTACAAAACAGTTTCCCTCTTCAAAGTTTCTCTGGCTCTAGTTTCATCCATGTAAGATGTGACTGAAAGAGGAATCTCTCAGCAGTTCAGGACTCAGGAAGACCTGGGACCTGAATTTACAAACATGCATAAGAGGCCGACTTTTTGCGACTTCTCCCCATGAATCCAGGTTCTACAAACAGCTGTAAAAAGGAATTGATTTGAACAGATAAGATTTCTCACCCAAAAATTCACAAACAGCTGTAAAAAATTGGATTCCTTCCTGGCCAAAGTTTTACTTTAAACATCAATCATATGTCATTGGGAACCCCTTCTCATAAAAAGCCCTGCTGACCAGCTAGTCAAGGCTAGTATTTTCTCCACTCCCGGGAGAAAGCTAGTCCCGGCTGGCCTCTCCTCCCGACTGGGAGTCAGTTCTAATAAACCAGCTCTGTCAGTTCCCAGCGCTCTGGTCTATTTGTTACGTCTCGAGAACCAAAAAAGACTTACAGTATAGTTTACCTCAGCGGACATCTGTGAGGCTCTTCACTGTGCCATGACACTGAGGGGTAGATGTGAAAAAGGTGGGCTCGGTTCTTTTTTGTGTATGTGTATGAGTGTTTTCTGTGTGTATGTGTATGTGCACCACATACATGCCTGGTGTCCATGGAGGCCAGAAGAGTGAGTCAGATGCCCTGAAGCTAGAATTACAGGTGATTGTGAGCTGTCATGTGGGCCCTGGAAACTGAACCTGTGTCCTCTGTAAGAGCAGCCAGTGCTCTTAACCGCTGAGCCATCTCTCTGGCTCCTCAAATGATCTCTCAAGCTTCTTTCACCAGAAATATTTCAAGGATCTTTCATTAGACCCCTCCCTTCTCTAGAGCATAAACCTTTTCTGGTTCATCTTAGGCTGTTGGCATGTAAGGACGAACTTTACATACCATAGAGGTTGGCTGAGTGCTAGCTGAGTGAGGGAACGAATGAAAGATACTCGAAGGGCCCAGTAGAATGCCTTCAGGACTCTTTTAAGATCTCTGATCCCAATCAGTCTCAGCTGAGTATCCTAGGATGCTAGGAATTGCTTCTTCCCAGAGCTTAAACAAAACATTTGAAGGACTTCCATTTAACAAACATTCCTTGAGTATATCCATATGTTAGTGTTAGGAACACAGTGGTGCAGAAAACCACTGAATCCTTGCCTTTCTGGGTTAATGTTATTTTCTTCTTAAAAAAATATTTTAATTTATTTTTATTATTTTATGTGTATGAGTGTATTACCTGTATGTGTATAAGTGCACCCATGTTGTACATTGTCCCTGGAGGTCAGAATAGGGTGTCAGATCCCTTGGAACTGGAGTTACAGACAGTTGTCAGCCACCATGTGGGTGCTGGGAATTGAACCTGGGTCCTCTGCAAGAGCCGCCCGTGCTCTTAACTGCTGAGTCGCCTCTCTAGCCCTTTTAACATTTATTTTTATTTTATGTGTATTAGTGTTTCAGCTGATGTACGTAAGTGCACTGTGTATGCCTGGAACTGGATTTGCAGATAGTTGTTAGCTTCCACGTGGGTGTCAGGAACCAAAACCAGGTCCTGTGGAAGAGCAGCCCGTGCCCTTAACCACTGAGCCTTCTATTTTATTTTATTTTTTTACGTGTATATGTGTAGGCCTCCGTGAATGTATGTGCATCACATGCATGCAGGTGCCTACAGAGGCCAGAGGACTGTGAGGTGCTGGATCCCCTGGAGCAGGAGTTACAAGTGGTTGTGTGCTGGCATCAGTGCTGAGAACTAAACTGGGAAAACAGGAAGTGCCCTTAATCTCTGAGCCAGCTCTCCAACCCCTGATATTCTTAAAGACAAGTAGTAACAAATATCAGCACTGCGGAGGGTGTGGAGGCTGATGGAGGCCCGGACACAGCCTCGGGCTCAGGGCCTGCTTCCTGGCTTCCTCTCAAAGCCAAGCCCAGAGACCTGGGAGATGAAGAGAACAGAGGGAGGACACACAGACTGGAGGCAGCTTGTCTCTGGGAATCAGCAATCGGGTGATCCTCCCCTTGACCTGCCTAGCCCTGAGAGTGGGTGCTCACTTCAGGGTACTTATTCTGTGGCTACATGAACTTAGTTATAAAGTCTTTGTGAGACAGGATAGAAAGCTAGGGGGAAATCAGGGGCACGTGAACAGGGAAAGGAGCCCGTCACCGTGTGGTCTAGTGCAAGTATACTGCCAGGAATTGACAGATTGCCTGCAAAGGACTATAATCCCTTTTTTTGTTTGTTTATTTTTAAAAAATATTTTATTTATTGTTTTTATTTTATGTATATGAGTATATTATCTGCATGTATGTAAGTGTACTATGTCATGCAATGCCTGTGGTGGTCAGAGGAGGGCGTTGGATCCCTGGAACTGGAGTTATGCAAGGTTGTTAGCTATCATGTGGGTGCTGGGATTTGAACCATTGGTCCTCTGGAAGAGCAGCCAGTGCTCGTAACCACTGAGCCATCTCTCCAGCCCCACTATAATCCCTTTTAGGAGGAACCTCCATAAATATCAAAAGGTGGTACATAGTTCTGGGAGACTGAGACAAGAGGAAGGTGAGTTTACAAGCCAGCAACAAACTTGGACCCTGTCTCAGAAACTCAACAGAGTGAGAATCACATAGACAATCAACATGGAACACATCCCTCTACCTCCTTCTGATCCTGGTGTGGTAAGAATTCCTGTGGCTGGAGCTAACTGAGGGTCATCCTTAAAAGTAGTACACACCCTTAACCACTGAGCCATCTCTCCAGTCCCTAAAATCTTCTCTTGACTTTCTCTTCACCCTGAGTGAAATTCTTTTCTGTAGTATAAGTCAAGAATCTAGGGCCCCAGAGACTGGAGAGAAGGCTCAGAGGTTGAGAGCCCACACTGCTCTTCCAGAAGACTTGAGTCCATTTCCTAGCACCTATATTAGGTGGTTCACAAACATCTGTAACTATAGTTCTGGGGGAGCTAACACCTTTCTCTCTCTCTCTCTCTCTCTCTCTCTCTCTCTCTCTCACACACACACACACACACACAAATTTGTAAAACAATAAGCAAATCTTTAAAGAAATTTAAAAAATCTAAATCCCAGCAAGATGGCTCAGTGGGTGAAAGTGCTTGCCACCAAGCCTGATTACCTGAGTTTGACCCTCAGGTCACACATGTGGGAGATAACTGGCTCCCCAATGCTGTCCTCTGACTCCCCACATGCATGGACCCCCCCATGCAATAAATAAATAAATAAATAATAAATAAATGCAATTTTGTTAAAGAAGGAATCCAGGCTTGTTCCTGTACTGACCCAGCACTCTGGGAACCTAAGGCAGTGGAATTGCCACAAGTTCACAGCCACCTTGGGCTACACAGCAAAAGATCTCATCAGGCTCAGCAGCTAAGAGCACCGGCTGCCCTCCGCAGGGTCCAGGATTCTGTCCTAACACCTGCAGTGGTGGCAACAGGTGCAAGTGTCAGTGACTCAGTTCCAGGGGATCCCGCGTTCTCTTCTGGCCTCCTTGGGCATTGCATGCATGTGGTGCACTTACACACATGCAGGCAAAATACACACATAAAATAAAAATAAAATTTAAAAGAAAAATAAAAGACTTTATCTCCAACTGAAAACTAGGCTAGAGAGACGGCTTACCAATGAAGAGCAGGTGCTGCTTTTGCAGAGGACCTGAGTTTGGTTCCCAGCACCCATATTGGGCAGGTTAAAACTACCTGTAACTATAGTTCCAGAGGCTCCAATACCCTCTTCTGGCCTCTGTGGGTGCCAGGCACACATATGATGCATAAACATACATTACACACACATACATACTCATTTAAAACACACACATGCACACACACAAAGACGGGTTGGAGGAGAGCTTGACAGTTAAGAGCACTGGCTGCTGCACAGGACCCTGGCTTCCAGCACCCACATGGTCACAGCTTCCTGTAGGTACAGTTCTAGGGAATCCAATGCCCTCTTCTGACCTCCATGGGCATTGTATGGAGGTATACTTATATACATGCAGGTAAAACACTCATATACATAAAAATAAATAACACAGATCACAGACAAAAACCAGGGCTGGCAAAGTAGCTGAGTTGGTAGAATTATTGTCTAACATGCACAAAGTCCTGAGTTCAATTCCTGTGTTGACACAAAAGCATAACTCTCACCTCAAAGGGGATAAGAGGTAGTTTATTCTGGAGCCAAATATGAGTGACCATGGCCTGGGAACACTGATTCAGGTCACCCCAGATTCCATGTTCCAGCGTGGTAACAGTTTCATTCTGTTTTTATAGTAACAGAACAAAGAAAAATCATAAATTAAGACACTTTTCAAATACATTGATGGACACATTCAGTAGGTAGGTCACAGCAAATTGGGGTGGGGATGTTGGGAGGTGGAGGGGGTGGTGATGATGATTCTACTCAAAGTCTCAGACACCATCTGATGACATTCTTAGCCTTTTGATTGGTGGGACCTGGTGGTCTGCTAAGTTAGTACATCTCAAAAGGTTTTAATTGTAAGTCACAGGATGTTAGGTTAGAAACAGAGATGGGGAAAGAAATGGCTATTTAGGGGCTAAAGGAAGCCTGAGATAAGTGGTGATTAGGTTCTGGACCCACAACATTCCAGGCTCTCCACAATCTCCAGAGTGCTAATCAGTTGGCCAGCCTTTCAGGAAGTTCAGTCCAAGGTACAGGACCTTCTGGGAACTTTTTCGTTTACACCTAGAACCCCATAAACTGAGTGTGCTGGTGCACATCGGTCCTCCCAGCACCCTGGGTGGAGCAGGAGGCCCATCCTCAGGTCCTCAGCAGGTACAGGTGAGTATGAATGCAGGCTTCACCTGGAGAGAGGTCACTGCAAAAAAGTATGCTGACCTTGTTGAGTTGCATCACCTCCAGACCCACTGCAGGGCAGGGCAGGAGGCAGAGGCAGGTGGATCTCTGCGAGATCCAGGTCAGCCTTGTCGACATAGTGAATTCCAGGCCAGCTGGGGCTATAGGGAGATCAAAAGAAACAAAAAAGTAGTTTAACATTATATTCCTTCCAAAGGCTATTACTGAGCACTAAGCACCGCCAGGCCCAAGTCCAGGTGGTTTTCATGAGTTACCTCATGTAAGCCTCAGGCACTCCCATTTTCCAGATGACAAAACTGAGACTGAGACGGTGCCAGTTTCTTGTGCCTTCTGGACTCTGCCCCTCCTCACTGCCGCTCACTTAGGGGCCAGGTCTCCACCAAGCAACTTTCCCCGGCATCCCTGCAGAACATGGGCTTGGGCCCCATCCCAGTCCTCTGGGGCAGGAGGGCCAGCCCAGGCGCAGCCCAGGCTCCGGCCGGCGTCCCCTCCGCAGCCCGGGGGACACAAAGGCGCGAGGGCCCCCTGCGCCGCCGCTTTGTCTTCCCGCCCGCGCCCCCGCGCCCCGGGCGGCTGGGAGGCGCCCCTCGCAGGCTTCCTCCTCCCATTCTTGTGCTAATTGGGTGTCAAGCTGAGATCAGTGAGAAAGAAATCCGTCCGGGCTGGGGTTAAACTGCCGCCAAAGGCCGGGCTGAGCCGCGAATACGATTAGGCGGGAGGAAGCCGGGCGCTCGGGGAGGGGCCGCGGGTCGCGGGCGCTTTGAAAGTCACCGGGCCGCCCCCGCCCGCGCCTCCCGGGCCCCTCGGAGGTATTTAACCTTCCTAGGCCTTGAAAGTGATAGTCACGCTGAGGCCTGGGCAGCCGCTGGCCCGGCCCGAGCGCGGCCGGACCTCCATGGATGCTGGAGGCCGACACCCCCCCACCCAAGGATGCAGGAGGCTGGCCCCCCAAAGTTGCAGGTGGCTGGCCCTCCTGGCCTCCCAAGGATGCTGGAGGCTGACCCACTTCCAGCCGCGCCGAGCACAGTATCGAGGCTAGGATCCTGCAACCCCTTTCTCCAGAGCTCCCAATCCTGGGCGCTCCGGTGTTCGGAGAGGCTTCAGTTCCCTCCCTCTTCTGGTACACTGGAGGTGCCCTGTGCTCGGTGGACATTGACAAGTCTAAGGAAGGGGATTGACTAGATACCAGGGCTTGCACACGGAGCTCCAGTCTCTGGAGGCATCCAGGGCATCCTCACAGCACTAACTCTTCCCTCAACTGTGAAGCTCTGCTGTGCGTATCTATTTTTTTAAAGATTTACTTCTTAGGGGCTGGAGATGGTGCAGTAATTATAGGAGCACTTGCTGCTGTTGCAAAGGACCTAGGTTGAATGTTCAGCACCCACATGGTGTCTGTAATTACAGTCCAGGGACTCCTCTTCTGGACTCCAAGCATTCTGCACCCATATAAAATAAAAATTTTTTAATCTTTTATTATTATTATTATTTATTTTTTAGTGGTTAGGCACATGCCTTTAATTCCAGCACTCAGGACACCAGAGGTAGGCAGATCTTTGTGAGATAGAGGCTAGCCTGATCTACATAGCCAGATTTAGGCCAACTGGGGCTACAGGGAGACCCTGTCTCAAAAAGACAAAAAAAAGGGGGGGGAGGGGGACTGGAGAGATGGCTCAGTGACTAAGATAACTGGGCTCTTCTTACAGAAGACCAGGGTTCAAATCCCAGCAGCCACATAACTCCATAACTCCAGTTCTGGGGAATCCAGTACCACCTTCTGTCTTCTGACACAGGTGCACTTACATACATGCAGCCATAACACATGTACACATAAAATAAAAATAAAAGACAAAAGAAATCTTAAAAACTTTTTTTTAATTATTCCTAATTATGTGTCTGTGTGCATGTATGTGGTATATATGTGTGCAGATGCCTGAGGAGTCCAGAAGAGGTCATTGGATCCCCTGGAAATGGAGTTAGAGTTGGTTGTGAACCACTCAGCATGTGTGTGGAGAACCAAATTCAGGCTCTGTAGGAGCAGTTCACCTTCTTAATCCTGGGGCCATCTCTCCAGCCGCTTTATTTTTGAATTTGCATTTGAACCACTCCAATAGCATCCTTCTCCCCTCTGAGAGGAGCAGAATTACCATCCATGAATAGTGGCTTCTGCTTCCTCATGGTTCTTGGGGTTCTAGATGCTCTGCATGGTCACAGAAACTTCTACTAATGACTTCTGAAGCCCCGATCAAGGCAGGAGCACGGAGAGTTCCAAGCTGGCCTGAGCTGCAACAGTGAAATCCTATCTTAAAAATAATGTTAATTGAAAGACTGGAGAGATGGCTCAGCAGTTAAGAGCACTGACTGCTATTGTAGAGGACCCAGGTTCGATTCCCAGCTCCCACATGACAGCTAACAACTGTCTGTAACTCCAGTTCCAGGGGATCCCAACACCCTCATCTGACCTCTGTGAGCATTGTAACTGTGTCACACATGCAGGCAGTACACTCATACACATAAAAATATAATAAATAAAATATTAAAAAATAATGTTGAGGGGTTGGAGAGATGGCTCAGTGACTAAAAGCACTGGCTCTTATAGAAGATTGGGGTTGGGTTCCCAGCACCCACATGACAGCTAACAATCACCCTTAACTCCAGTTAGAGGAGATCTGATTACCTTTTCTGACTTCCTTGGGCACTGAGGTAGGAGGCCCACAGGTACAGCATACTTTCAGGCAAAACACTCATAAAATAAAAATAAATCTTTTTTAAAGTGTGGCAGTGCACGCCTTTAATCCCATCACTCAGGAGGCAGAGGCAAGCAGATCTCTGTGAGTTCAAGGCCAGTCTGGTCTACAATAGTGAGTTCCAGGCCAGCTGGGTCTACAGAGAGACCCTCTCTCAAAAAAAAAAAAAAAAAAAAGTTACCAGAAATTGTCTTTTGTTTTTATTTTTTTCAATAGGTTCTCACTATGTAGACCAGACTGATCTCAAACTCACAGAGATCCACCTACTTCTGCCTCCCAAATGCTGAGATTTAAGGCATGGCCCATTGAGCCTGGCTAGTCCCTTTGTTTTTTTAAACCTTTTCTGCACAGGTTATGCAGACTATACCTAGTCTGCCAGGAATGCTTCCCCTCTTGGTGCCAGGCATGGTGGCCTTTCAATCTCAGCACTTGGGAGGATGAGGTAGGAAGGTCTCTGCAAGTTACAAGCCAGGGAGATGATCACAAGGAGAAAACAAATCAGGTCTTCCTGAGCCCAGGGCAGATATCACTTGGATTTGGCTCCCACTTGGGCAAAATGCTCTCTGGGTAAATCGACACTCCTTGCTCTACCTGATAAACAGTAGCTGTTGCTGTTCACTTCACAAGCAGGTGTTGAACGGCCACAGTGTGTGTTCCAGGAGGATGGTTTCCACAGGAGGGCCTGGGGCTAACCAGATACAGAGCCAAGAACCTCAAGGACCCTATGTATTGGGAGAGGTCCCAGTGTGGATGTGGAAACATCCTGGTCTAGGATATTGTTATTATGACATTATTTTTAAATGCTCTGTGCATTTCTTTGTATATATGTGTGTAGGCATATGCATGTGCACTAAGGCTTGTTGGTAGAGCAAGAGTCAGTTCTCCCCTTTCACTATGTGGGCCTCAGGGATCAAAGGGGTCTTCAGGCTTGGCCCCAAGTGTTCTTATCTACCGAATCAACTTGCAGGCCCTTGCTCTATTTATGTTGTTTTCTTTCTGAGACAGGTCTCACTATGTAGCCCTGGCTGGCCTGGAACTCATTGAGAGCCACCTGCCCCCAGCTCCCTAAGCCCGAGGTTAGAAGTGTGCACCACCAAAACCCCAGGCTTTTTTTTTTTTTTTTTTTTGAGACAGGGTCTTCCTCTAGCCCTGGCTAGCCTGGAACTCATATGTAGACCAGGCTGGCCTTGAACTCAGAGATCTGCCTGCCTCTTCCTCCTAAGTGCTGGGATTTAAAGACATGTGCTACTACACCCAGCAACACCAGGATTTTTAAAAATTATTTGTGTGAGTGTGTGTGAATAAGTGTTTTGCCTGCCTGTATGTAAATGCACCAAGTGCCTGCAATGTCCATGAAGGCCAGAAGAGGGCATCAGATCTCCTGGAACTGGAGTTAAAGATGGTTTGTCAGCCATCAGGTGGGTGCTAAGAAACAAACCCAGGTCCTCTGCAAGAGCAGTCAGTTTCCTTAACTGCTGAGCATCTCTCCAGCCCTTTGTTGTTGTTCAAGGCAGGGTCTCACTCATGATGCAGACCTGGCTGGCCTCACAGAGATTCACTCACAGAGATTCACCAGCCTCTGCCCCCCGAGTGCTGGGCCAAAAGCAGTATCCAGGTAGACCTGGCCTCCAGAGCTGAGGTTTCAGGTGTGGGGCCACCATCGTGTCCAGTGTCTAACATGCTTTTTAAAACATTTTTCAAAAAAGATTTGTTATGTGTATGTATGTGTGTCTGAACGAGTTGAAATGCACCACATGCATGCAGGTGTCTATGGTATCAGATCTCTCCAACTGGGGTTACAAGTGGTTGTGGGTGCTGGAAACTGTACCTGGGTCCTCTATAAGAGCAGTTGGTGATCATAACTGTTGAGTCATCTCTCTGGCTCCTAGTATGGGAATGTAAAAAAAATTTTTTTACATTTATTTTTATTTTATGAGTATTTGTCTGCATGTATATGTGCGCCCATCTTGTGCAATGGCTGTGGAGGTCAGAAGAGGGCATTAGATCCCCTGGAACTAGAGTTATGGACGGTTGTTAGTTGCCGTGTGTGTGTGCTGGGATTTTAACTTGGGTCTTCTACCAGACCTGTCAATGCTCTTGAGAGCCTAAGCCCTGACAGGACGCAGAAAGTGGCGGATTTCAAAGCTCGGTCTCAGGCAGGGTTCTGAGTCTGGCACCTGCTTGTGGAGATAATGGACAAATCATTTTCCTTCTCCCTGCTTTCTTGGCTAGGCCCCAAGGGCCAGGACTGGATTGTTGATCTCGTTGCACCCTCTGCTGGCCCATATTTAGTATGGCACCTAGTCAAGCCCGCCCCCCCCCACCTCTATTTTATCTGTGTAAAATCCCTCCATTCCAGTTTTGTTCCCCAACATACCAGCCCTGACTGGCCTGGAATTTGCTTTACAGACCAGGCCATCCTTAAACTCACAAAGATCCATTTGCTTCTGTCTTGCAAGTGCCAAGATTAAAGGTGCATGCCACAACCTGTGGCTTGGGATTTCTTTCTTATTCTGGCCACTGAGCCTCTGAACTGTCAGCTGCTGGCCCAGGGTGTGGCCTACAGCAGGCTCCACAGGCATGAGCGGAATGGTGACTTCTGGCTTCCTTCTGCCTTCTGAACCATGTGGCAGAGTTGTACTTGGGCAAAGGCATGGGCCAGGGATTGCATTCCAACCTCCACTGCTTGAGTGACCTTGGCCAACTGATGAGCAGTCCCCACACTCTGGGTCTTTTCTTGAATAGCCCATTTATAAAAGCTGCCTCAAGACCAGCACCAACATTGGTAACTGCAGCTCCAGGAGGTTCCAATGCCTGTGACCTCTGCGGGCACCAGCACTCAGCACATGCACAAATCAACACACTCAAGCCAGGCATGGCGTCATAAACTGAAATTGCGGTGCTTGGTTGGTAGAAGCAGGGGGATCAGGAGTTCAAGGTCATCTTCAACTACACAGCGGTTCAGTGCCAGTGTGGGCTATGTGTAACCATCTCAAAGCAAATGCACACAACCAATCCACCTCACAGACTGAGGGTGAAGGTTCAATCTTGGAGATACAATACAATACAATAGTGGGTAGGAGCTACATTCCACCCTGAACTGTGTCAAGACTTCTCCTTCGCCAGTTCCCAGCCTTCGGGACTCAGAACTCCTGCTGACTGCTCCAGACAGAGCCACTCTGGCTCTCTGGCACTTTGCTGAACTACTGGGGAGCCACTCTGAAAACAGAAGCAGCAGAACAAGAACCTAGGAAAGGCTGTGCCTTGGGTCAGCGTTTTCCTCAGTGACCCTAAGCGTCCCTTTCTGCATGATGGCTCCTGTGGCTTCTGAATCCTCCTGATTATCCCCATTACACAGGAGACAAAGTCACTTGGCCAAGAAAGCCACAAACTTTACTTCTAAGAGACTTATTTTTTAGAGACAGGCTTTCCCAGTAGGCACAGCTGGCCTGGAACTCACTATGTAGACTGGGCTAGCCTTATCTCATAGAGATCTGCTTGTCTCTGGCTCCAGAGTGCTGGGATTAAAAGCATGTGCCAACACACCCCGCTAATTTGGATTCTGAAGTTCAAGTTGCTCAACACCTTGCTAGGTTCAGTGGAAATTGCCCCCAATGGAACTAGTTAGGAGAAGAGTGTTTGGGAAGGGGTGAGGGGTTTGGCAGCTACCTGCCGTAGCCCAAGTCCAAAGTAAATGGGCAAGGGGCAGGTGGTGAGGTCTGGGCAGGCTAGATAGTGGGTACACAGGCTAAGAGGAATCAAGGCAGAGTTTATTGGCCCCTGAACCCTCCCCCCATTTCTTCCCCTCCCAGTCAGGTCAGGACTGAGATGGAGAAGGTAACACAGACCTATGGATAGGAAGGCTCCATCTGAGATGCAGACAGGCACCCTCAGAGACAAAGATGCAGGGAGACTGGAAAGAAACAAGGAGCTGTCCTGACTTGATGTGGGTGGGACCCACTGTGCCCTCCCTCCCGCTGTCCTGGAGGTGCAGGCAGGGCCAGATGAAACTGTGACAGCTCGGACCAGGATCTTCTGTGGCCACTTGATTAACAGCTTCTCCTGTCCCTGGCCATGTGGCTTCCTGAGTCTGGAGGCTTCTGCCTTGATCCCATTGCAAACTCCCTTCCTTTTGGAAGGAGCTCGGTGACCCCTCTCCTGCTCCCTGCCCTGCCTGACTGAAGACATCATCCTGAAGGGGACCCCCCCATCAGTCTCAGCTTGGGACCCAGAGGCCCTGCCTGGTCCAGAAGACAGAGCTTGGACTGGACGCTTTCACGGAAAGCCTCCAGGGGGTTGGGAGGGCGGCAGTGAGTCACTTGGCAGTTTTGGAGGGGATCAGCACCCCGCGTGGAGGTGCAAGCCCCACTAGCTTTGGTCTGGCATTGCCCAGGACCTTCTGGGGCAGAAGCTGGGGCTCTGGAGCCAGCATCTGCTGGTCCTCAGAGGGATGTGGGGAGAATCACAGCTTCTCTTTGCCTGCCTGGATACGGGTATAGGCCTCTTGATCCAGCGGGACGTAGCGACCCTTCCGGGTATCCAGGTAGAACATTGGGTCTTTCACAACATCAGGGTTAAAGCTCTCCTTCCGAAGTTCAGTCTTCTGGAACTTGAAGGTCCCTGGAGGGTGGGGAAGAAAACTCAGAAAGTGTAAGGCCAGGGAGGAAAAAGAATGCAGACGGGGAAGGGCATTGCTCATCATAGTCTACAAAAAAACACTCTAGCCCTGGGAAAGAGATGGCTCAGCAGTTAGGAGCATCTTAATATTCATGGGGGCCCTGGCACAATGGGACACAGTCAGACACAAGGGCAGTCATGCTAACCCTGGCCCAGGTTTTCTGTTTGTTTGAGACAGGGTCTTCCAGTAGCTCCAGTTGGCCTGGAACTCTCTATGTAGACCAGGCTGCCCTTGAATTCAGAGATTCACTTGCCTTTGCCTCCTGAGTGCTAGGATTAAATATCTGTGCCACCACACCCAGCTCTCTTAATCCAACTTGCAGAACGGAAAACTGAGTCCTGAAGAAGGAACACTATCTACCCAACATCATGCATAGAATGCAGGAGAACAGGCTGGAATTCAGGTCTTCTAACCTCCATTGGACACAGAGGCCTTAAAATCTTGAAGTGGGTGTTTAACTCTAGTAAGATGCATTTGTTTTCAGATTTTAATCTCTCTGAATTAGTTTAGTCTTTTTTTAATAATAAATAATACATTTTTTAAAAGGGTATCATGAAGCCCAGGCTGGCCTCGACCTTGATCTGTATTTGAAAATGGCCTTGAACTCTGGATCTTCCTGTAGCCACCTCTGAGAAGGGGTTATAGGCATGCTCCAACACACCCAGTTTATGCTGTGCTGTGGACTGAACCCAGGGCCTCAAATAAGGTAGCCAGGTGCTCTAACAACTGAGCCAGCTCCAGGTCCACGTCTTTCAGTCAGTGGCATTAGCCTCACTCCAGAAAAGACTGGTGCTTACAGAATACATTTCTGGGCCAAAGCCACACAGCTAGTAAGAGATAGAGCCAGGGTTTGGACCCCTGTGTGGCAGAATCGTCCTCTTCCTACAGCTATTGATCCCCACAGAAACTGCAGTCTCAACCCCTTCTCAACCCCTGAATCTGGACAGGTCTGATTTTCTTGAACAACAGAATGTGGCAGCAGCAATGCTGTAGGAGTTCTGAGTGAGTCAAGGCTACACAGGACCTTGCTTACTCTACCTCAGGCTCTTGGGGATGCCTTGAGACTAGTCCAGCCTTGGGAAGGAAGAAAGACTATGTGAAACAGAGGTAAGCTGTCTGGGTGAGGCCCCTGGACTGGCACTGTTCCTAAGGTTTCAGTTCTTTGGTCACACTGAATGTTTCTCAAACACTCAGTCCCTAAACAGAGCTGCTACTACCATCAGGGACAGTGGATAACACAACCATCCCCATCATCACACAAAGTTCTACTGGACAGAGCTGCAGAAGTGACCAGCTATAAGCCAGATGTGACTCAGGCCATTCCAACCTCTCTTATTCCAAGTTACAAAATTTGATCCCCACATTTCTGACCCACAGGACTGTGAGCTTTGGAGCCCTTTGTGTGCAGTTCAATCTGCAGTAAGGCCTCCTGGAAGCCTTCCTGCTGCTGGATACAAGTCCCATGTCTAACCCTCAAGAAGTTCACAACCTCAGTTACGAGCCTGATG
Organism: Eospalax fontanierii; assembly: GCA_035773235.1. NCBI lineage: Eukaryota > Metazoa > Chordata > Mammalia > Rodentia > Spalacidae > Eospalax > Eospalax fontanierii. The sequence continues at coordinate 58,960,459 of CM069541.1, forward strand.
CCAGTGTCCCTTCCTGTGACCCTTGATCCCTCCCAGTTTCGGGTGCGCATGAGGTCCAGTGTCCACTAGCTGGGCCAGCATCGAGGGAAGGCCTGCTACCCAGGCAGGAGCTCGCATGACACATGGGAGGTAGTCAGGCACATGTGCCCAAGGGTGAACAGCCAAGGAGACACTGAGCAATGTGGAGAGCCGGGAAAGGACAGCGAATGGAACATGGTTGGGTCTGGATACCAGTCTCTGCACTTCCTGTCACAGGGAGCTCCTGAGCCATCAGCAGACCAACAGGTAGAAAGATGGTACTGCCCTGCCATGTGATCATGGGCCCACAACTCTCTCAACTACAAAAGCCCCTCCCTCATGTCCTCACTGCACTGGGACACAGGTAGCCCCCTTCCACGCTCCACCAGTACAGGAGCCAGCAGCTGCTGTAGGACACGAATCTGATCAGCTTACTACCCTGCTCAAACACTTTGTTTCTTGGACAAGCTCCCATCCCAGCCCACAAGTGTCTATCGACTTCTGGTTTCCGAGAGCCTCTCCCACCTTAGCCTGATGCTCACTACTCTGAAGCATCCAGACTGGGGAGAGAGTGTCTTTCTTTTCCATTTATTTGTATACAGTTTGCCTATAATCTTTATCCAATACATGCACTTGATTATTACTTATTTACTTATCAATTATTTTTCTGTGGTGCTAGGGACTGAACCTCAGGCTCATGTCATGCATGCTAGGCAAGCCCTTTACCACTGAGTTCTATCCCCAATCTATTGTGGCTTGATCTGAAGTTAATTTTCCTTTTCTGCTGTTTTTGTTTTTAATATTTTATGTATCATTTTTATTTTATGTGTATGAATGCACAGCCTGCATGTATTGCCATGTCATGCAGTGCCCAAGGAGGACCAAAAAGGGTGTCAGAGCCCCTGGAATTGGTATTACAGACGGCTGTTAATCACCATGTAGGTGCTGGAAGTTGAACTCAGGTCCACTACAAGAACAGCCAGGGCTCTTAACTACTGAGCCATCTCGCCAGCTCTTTGTATTTTGAAACAGGGTTTCTGTGTGAGCCAGCTGGCCTGGAACTCAGGCTGACCTTCATCTTACAGATCTGCCCACCTCTGCCTCCACCATGCCTGGCTGGGTTTTTTGTTGTTGTTTTAAATTTACTTTTATGTGTATGTATATGTTTTGCCTGCAAGTATGCAAGCATATTCAAGGCCAGAAGAGGATGTTACCTGGTTGTTTCCCACCATGTGGGTGCTGGAAACTGAACTCAGGTCGCCTCCAAGAGCAGCCAGTGCTCTTAACTGCTGAGCCACCTTTCCAGCCCTGCTGCTGGTTTTTTGAGACAGGTCTCACATAGCCTAAACTGACCTTGAACTTGCTATATAGGCAAGGATGGCCTTGTATGACACACTTGCCTACACCTTCTCACTGGAGGGACTGTATACGAGACCAGGACACACAGCCTAGTCCCTATTTGGCTCTAATGTTGCCCCTTTGGCTCTAAAAGATCCCAAGAGTACAAAGGCTGTGTTGGACCCTGTAGCAATATTCCCACTAAAGGAACTTCCCATCTGAAGGTCGGGTCTGCACATCTCCAAAGGAAGGCAAGGCTGGTGTGTCAAGGTCAAATGTTTCTACAGGAAAAGCCTGGAAGGACTCATAGGTGGAACTCAGGAGCTGGAACAAGGGAGGGGCAGACCTGTTTTGTGTAGCTCAGACAGGAAGCGCAGGAAGATGGGACGGGCATACATAGGCAGCTCCTTCTCCAATGCCTGTGCGAAGTGCTCCAGGTCACAGCTGCTTGTGGGGTTTGCAATGGCAGCCATTCCTGCCCGGCCTTCAGTTCCTGGAGGCCGGAGGGCGTAGTAAGTGGAGGGCAGTGTTCTGACACGTCCACCCTCCATCCCTACACATACCTGGCACCTCGACACCATACACCGCCACGTCGGCCATGTTCAGCAGGCGGCTGAGCGTGCCCTCCACTTCAGTGGTGGACACGTTTTCCCCTTTCCAGCGGAATGTGTCCCCTGTGCGGTCTCGGAAGTACAGGTAGCCCAGCTCATCCATCACCAGCACGTCGCCTAGGGAGGGGCACAGTGAGCCAGGACCTGGGCCAGCCTGACTCTTGTTCCAGGATATGTCCAGCAGTCCCCGCTGGAGCCCAGGAATGTGTTTTAGCCTGAAGCTGGGCCTTGCAGAGCCCCTAGATGTGTTCTCTAAAGGTGGCAGACGCTCGAGCATTCCTCCCTGCCCCTGGGAGGGGTGGGACTCACCGGTGAGGTAGGCTTGGTCCCCCTTCTTGAAGACATCATTAGCAATCTTCTTGTTGTTGGCACCCTGGTTGAGATAACCATCAAAGCGGCGCAGGGGGTCCTGCTGGATGATGCGGCCCACCAGTTGGCCTGGCTGGCCTAGGGATGAGAAAGGCAGTCACATTTGTGGTCTCTTCTACCAGTCTTCCCCAACATAGGCATTCAGCATCTTGAACTGACTTGGTGCACGCCGCATGCCACCGAAGCACTTCATTTCTGGGTGCAGCTTGGTGGTAGAGTGTGTGTTATCACACAACAGTCCCTGGACTCAACCACCAGCACCAAGAAAGGATTACAAAAAAATAATCTCAACAAAACAACGCTCCCCCCCCCAAACCAGATATACTCCCTCTTGTCCCCCAGTTGGGAAGTAGCTGAGAGCTGGGAGCCCATCTGGGCTGATCCAGTTCACTGAGCCTCAGTGACACAAGTGATGAACCAATCCAGAACAAGAACGAACACAGAACGGATGGTACAGCTCAACAAGCCGGCACCACTGCTCCAGCCCTGCTCCGCTCAGACAGCTTCATGTTCTTCACCACACTAAGTTTCAGGTCCACCCATGAAGCAGGACTGCCATCACCCCTGTGTGCAGATGAGGGACTCAGGCAGAGGCTGACTTGACTGCCACATAGGCTAAGCGGCTGAGCCAGGCTCTATCACAGGTGACCAGGACTTGGGATGTCTCAGGTCACCATGAAAGAATGGACTGACTGACGCATGGATGAGATAGTGAGTGAATGACGGGTGGATTTGGTGAGGAGGAACGTGCAGCTCTAGGAGCAGTGGACTGGTCACCACTGGTCAGAACGCTGTTGTCTACCCACACTGGTTGACCACCCTCCAGGGCCAAGACTTTGCCCTTGGATGCCCTCCTGAGGCAGACCTGGTCGACAGGGAATACAGACGCCATCAGGTCCCCGGATCAGCTCCATGGTGTCCTCATTGACTCGTACCAGCCGGATGGGGTACACAAAATTCAGGATGCGGCTGTTGAAGCCACAGGCCCCCACCTGCGAAGGCTGAGACTTAGGCTGGGGCTCTGTAGGCTCCTTGATGGACAAAGGGGCTGAAGAGAAACTCTGGTGCCCACTGTCATGCTGTACTATGCTCACCTCTCTGCTGCCCTGGCCTACTGTGGGCCTTCAGCACAGCAGCCTCACCATCCCTAACCTGAATGTACCTGGCTGTCGAAGTTCCCCAGGCTGCAGTTGCACTCAGTGGCCCCGTAGAACTCGGCCACCTGGGGGATGTGGAAACGGCTACAGAAGTTGCTCCAGATGGACTGCCGAAGACCATTGCCCAGTGCCATGCGAACCCTGTGCTGAGACTCGGCCTCCCGGGGCGGCTGATTCAGGAGGTAGCGGCACAGCTCACCGATGTACTGCACGATCTGGGGTGGTCATGGTGTGAGTCCAGGCTCCCCATTTTACCATCTCCCCATCCCTCCAGCCCTTCCTATCAGGGTCCCATCTGAACTGTTCCAAACAGTCTGAGCTCTGTACAACAGATGCCACAAAGTGTGGGTGTGGGGTGACCACCCCTCTCACTCACTGTGCAGTGGTATTTGATACAATCGTCCCAGAACCGGGAGGCTGAGAACTTCTTCCGAATCACCACTGTCATGCCGTGGATGAGGCACTGGCCAACCCCCACAATGTTTCCTGAAGGGAGAGCAGCCCAGAGGTCAAGGAGACAGAACTGACCCCCAGAGCGTCCTCCCGTCCAGGCCTGCCTCTTTTGTTTTTTTCACTTTCGAGACAGAGTCTCATTTTGTCCAGGCTGGCCTCAAACTTGCTTTACAGCAGAGGATAGGCCTTGAATTTCTGAGTCTCCTACCTCCACCTGAGTGCTGGATTATCAAGAATTCACCACAAGAAACATCAAAGTCTTTGTGGTCAAATACTATACAACTTTTGTTTCTGAAAAGGAATTCAAATCTTCGATCTTTCTTCCCCCTTGTCCATTTTTGTCTATGCAAAGGTCCTGCTGTGTCCCTAAACCTGGAGGCTGGAGTGGGCGATTCCTTCCCCCTTTCCTGGATTTTAAAAGCTGCCAAGTAGTGGGGGCTAGAGAATGGCTCAGCGGTTAAGAGCACTGGCTGCTCTTGCACAGGACCTGGGTTCAGTTCCCAGCACCCATATGATGGTTAACAACTGTCCCTAACTCTCAGGGAATGATGCCTTTGTGGGCACTGCATGGCATGTCATGAGTCCACTTACACACAAAATAAAAATAATAAATACATTTTTTTTAAAGTAGCCAACTAGTGAGGCTGACCCCCACTAATGGGGAAAAGGCACAGTGCTCTTTCTTCAGATTTAACACTTAATAAGCTCCCTGCTTGGCATGCGGATTCTCCATTTTCTGTGAGCCATGCACCTTTCTGATCAGAAGCACACTTCTGCTTTTTCAGGACTCTTTAACTGGAGCAGTGGTCCCTTTCTTTTTACGCCATACTTACTTCAATCACCAGCACACCCAGTTTCCAAGCCTACCTCTTCTCAGGGCCTTCCTTAGGTCTTCCCCTGCTGGTCCTGTCCTGCCTATACTAACTGGTCAAAGTTCTCACTTATTGAGACACCTTCTTCAATGCCTGTGCAATCAAGCCCACACTTGGGTTGCCTCAGGGGACAGAGTTGGCCCCAAGCCTGTGCAGCTGTCACTCAGCCAAGCAAAACTGAGCTCCCCTACCTAGCCTCTGCCTCTTCCAGGAAGTCTTCCCAGTGCCCACCCTGGTCTTCCTGTGTGCTGACCTTCTGCTCCCTGCCCCTTCCCTCACTAAGCCATCCTTTCCCTGTCACACAGGTTCCTTCCCATCACCCGTCTCCCCAACACACAGACCTCCTTGAAGCATCTTTTTATTTTATTTATTTATTTTTTTAGGAAGGGTCTCACTATGTAGCTTGAACTCACAGCTATCTGCCTGCCTCTGCCTCTGCTGGGATTAAAGGTGTGGACCGCCACGCCCAGCTCCGTGAAGTATCTTGAAGGTCAGAATGATATTCAAGTTGTCTTCCTTACACCCCTATAACCAAGCAGCAGTGCAGCATGGCCTCAATGGAGGGGACAATGTCCCACACCAGGTTTGTGGACTGTCAATGGTTATGCTGCATCTGAACCCAGAAGTGAGCTCATGTAGCCCTATTGCAAGATGCTAGCCAGAAGTGTGGGGGCTCCTAAGGCCCTGAGAATGCTGTCAGCTGAGAGGCGGGCCCAGGTTACCTGCTGAGTGGTAAAGGGGAAGGCAGTCATACACAATGTCATCGGGCCTCATGCGGAATCCGTAGTACACCAGGGCAGCCATGCGGTAATACCTATGAGGGTACAGGGTAAAGGGCTCGGTGGGCGCCTGCAATGGAGGAGGAAGTTTCCCTCCCCGATCCCACCCAGGCCAACCCTGGAGCACCTGCCCCTTACCTGCTATGTACCACGATGGCGGCTTTCGGTAGCCCTGTAGTGCCGGACGTGTAGATGTAGAAGAGCTTATCTAAAGAAAACACACAGGTGCTGTGGGCAGGCCCAGCAAAGACCCAGGCAGAATGAGACGGAAGGTGCCTGTGCATATCATCCAACACCTGCTTCTAGCACCTATTCCAGAAAGCCTACTCTCATGGGCCTCCGATACCATTCCTCATGCCCCTCCTGGGCCTCACTCTGAGCCAGGCTAAGGGAGAGTCAGCAGCGGCTGAGATGGGTACAGGCTAGCACTTTAGAGGAGCTAAGTGGGACAGTCAGGTGAAGACAAGGTATCTCGCCACGGAATCCAACAATAGGAGCACAGCACTGATGAAACCTGGCAGCACCGTGTGGCCAGGCAAGAAGCAAAGGTGGAGCAGGGTGGCTTCTGGGAGACGGGGTGCCCGCCTCATCTTAGCTGCAGGAAGGGAAGCTTCGAGGTTGCATTGGCTCAGATGATCTCTACTTACCCCACCCAAATAAGGACCATTACATTGCAGTCCCCAGAAGAGGTTCAGCCCTGCCAGACCAGATGACATTTATAGCAACTATCTCAGGTTGTGTCACCTGCTGTTTGCCAGCCCTGGGCAGCCTGAGGGTACCAGGGTGAACCAGTCAATGGCCCTGCCCTCAAGCAGCTTCCAAAAGAACCAAAGAGATAAGATAGAGGAGGTTCATTAAGGGTAAGGACCAGTCCTGGAGCCTTCCTGCCATGCCCTGTCTCAGAAGTGACCTTTAAGTCAGCCCATAAAGTAGATTGCTACTATCCCCAACTTTATGGCAGTGGGGCCCAAGGCCCAGAGGGCAGGTCAGGGCTCTTAGTCCCCTGGGGGAAGGGGCAGAACCAGGACAGGATGCAGATGAGGCTCAACAGCTCAAGCTCGGAGCCACTGGGCGATGAAGTAGGCCAGGAGACTTCCTTCACAGGGAAGTAAAAAGGACTGCACTGAAGGACTCACAGGCTAGAGCGCAGACGGAGACACTGGGAAGATGGCCTGAAGCAGGCGGCAGCAGCTCAGTGCAAGGAGGACCACAGCTAGGAACAACCCTGCACTTGACAGGGACTTGGTGAACACGCCAAGGGTCTTGCCACTCACCCCCTCCCCAGCCCAGCCCTCAGCCAAGACTCAAAGCAGGTTCCAGGAGGTTCACACCATTCTGCATGTCACCACAAGCTGCTCCACAGATCTGAGAACTGAATATGGCGCTCTGGTTTGTGCTGGGTGCCTTCACACACACCAGCTCACCTCACCAGTGACCCCAGAGCATCTCAGCCCTATTTTCCAGACGGAAAAAGGGAGATAAGATGCCTCGTTCAACCACATGGCGAGTTCACAGACGAATCCAGGCCTTCTGACCCGAGGCCAGTGCTGCCCTTGACTCATGTTAGAACCCTTCACTGGGATGAGGTGCCCACCTGTGAAGCCCTTGTCAGGGGGACTGGGCAGGTGCTTGGGTGCATCTTCTAGCAGAGGGTCCAAGTGCTCTGTGTTGGCAGGCACTGTGCTGGGCTCCCAGAAACCAGAGCAGAAGAGGCTGAGTGAGGGGTCCAGGTTGGCATGGATCTCACAGACAGCTGTGGAGTGGAGGAATACAGGGCAGGTTATCAGGCAGGCTGGGAAGCCCTGTGTCCCCAGGACCTTTGCTCATGCCAGGGTTGGCTACATTGTCAGGAAAGACTGGTTGGTGTAGGGAGACAGGTGAAACAGGTACCACTCTCGCTATGTAACCCAAGCTAGCTTTGAACAGTCTCCTGCCTCGGTGTCCAAAGTGCTGGGATTAGAGGTGTGCACCACCATGCCCAGCTACCATCGGCTCATTTTGCAGATGAGGAATGCTAAGGATGGAAGGGATTATTCTACTTCACACCAAGCTCTGAGCCTTCACTGTGGTACAGTTCTCCGCAGGGGTCCAGTCAGAAGACAAGAAGGGGTTAAAGGCTCCCATTCCCAGGAAAGCTCTCAGGCTACTTAAGACTGCAGAAATTCCAGATACTGGTCCTGGGCATGGGGACAGTCGAGGCCTGCTGGGTCTGCTTTCTGTTTTATTTTTATTTGCTTTAGTGAGGGATGGGCCTTGCACATGCTGGGCGAGGGCTACCCCTCAGCTTCTAGCTTCGAATGATGCATCCAGCCCTCTTCTCTCTCCCTGCATGATCCTTCCTTCAGCCTCTTGTTTTGTTGTTTTTTGTTTTTGTTTTGTTTTGTTTTTAAAGACAAGGATTCCTTATGGAGCTCTGGCTAGCCTAGAACTTGCTATACAGACCAGGCTCGCCTCAAACTCACAGAGACTCACCTGCTTGAGGCCCGAGTGCTAGTCCTTCAGCATCTTTTTAAAAGATGTTTTATTTATTATTTTTATTTTCTATGTATGAGTGTATTGCCTACTTGTGTGTAAGTCCTCTGTGTCGTGCAGTGCCTATGGGAGTGAGAAGAGGCGTCAGATCCCCTGGAGCTGGGTTTACGGATGGTTGTTAACCGCCACATGGGTGCTGTGAAGCAAAACCAAGTCCTTTGCAAGAGCAGCCAGTACTCCTAATCCTTGAGCCATCTCTCTGGTCCTCCTTTGACCCTATCTCCCAGTGACCACAAGGGCATGGGGAAGTTGAACAGGGAGACTATGGTCCAACCCAAGATCAAATCCTACTCCTGCTAAATCTAACTGTGTGACCTGGGGTGAACTCACCCCCCACCCCCCACCCCAGCTCATCATCCATAAAACCAACACAACAATCACTCCCTCCCAAGTCTAAATGAAGATGAGAGCTGCTCACAGAAAGCACCAGGCTCAGCACTTTTGGACCCTGATGCAGCAATAAAACATGAGCTGTTGAGAACAGGGAGGGAATTCCTGTTCCCACCACACCGAGGAGCCTAACCAGGTCAGTCGGCACTGGCCACTTTGCCAATGCTTCAGGAAAGGCACTGTTTTGAGACTTGTGTTGTTCCTGTTAGGGAAACTGAGGCTTACTCAGACCTCTAATGCCCAGAGACTCACACAGCCTCCTCCTGTAGGACTAGAAGAGAGGCATCACCTGTGCAAGGTTCCATGGGGCCTCCCACCTGGCTCTCATCCCCTCAGAGCTCACCTGAGGCCATCTCGCTGCCAAAGATAAGGGCCCGTGCCTTTGAAGTATCAAGACAGTGGCGTAGGGCGTCGCGCCTAAGGTTGGTGTTGATGAGGGCTGCCTCCACGCCCAGCTTGGCCATGCCCAGCCACAGACCCACAAATTCATTCCGGTTCTCCATGAAGAGGGCCACTACACTGCCTGAGGCCAGGCCCTGGGCCTGCAGGAAGTTGGCCACACTGCTGGAGTAATCATCCAGCTGGCGGAAGGTCCAGTGGGTATCCGTGCCCTCGAAGATCAGGGCTGTCTTGTCAGGGTGGCGCCGTACCACTGAGGCAAATAACAAGGGCACTGTCTTTCGTTCCCGTAGGCACCGCCGGACTTTTGTCTTCACCTTCAGGAGTACCATGCCACCACTGTGCAGAAGCAACGAGGCCATGACTGTCAGGCTCAGCAGTCTGGGTGCCCAGCACCTCACCCCAGGTTGCTGTCCCGCTGGTCTGAGCCTCAGGAACCAGCTGTCTTCTAACATTTCCAACCACCAGCTCCTCCTGAGTGCTGGGCACTGCCACACACACACTCTCACTGAGGTCTCACAACACTAAAAGATTGTGTGATTCCTCTTCCTTGACATAGGAGGAAGTCTATGTTCCTATGGTGCATGCTTGCCCAGGGCATTGGAGGTAGAACATGGCTGAGCTGACAGTGGAACCCAGACCTCTTTGGGCTTCAAGTCAAGAATTCCAATTCTTATTCCCCTCTAAGTCTGCTGTTTTGACAGAAACCTTCCAGGGTTCTGTCCCGCAGTCCAGACTCCTGCCTGGGGCTTCCTTTGGCCCCCCACTGCCACAGAAAATCATGGATGAGCAGAGGCAGCTCTCTGCCCTGCTGGATACAGGAAAAATGTTCAGTGCTTGTGGAAACACCTGGCAACGCCCCCTTCGCATCCCACCGTACACCCTCTAGCGCCGTCTCTGCCAGCGCTGCGTCCTCCGGTAGGGTACTCCTCCCCCTCTTCCACCTTCAGAGCACACTCCTTCCCTCTTGGATTCCTGGCCCAAGCCCTTTGTCTGAGGCCTTCCCTCTCTCCTCCATGGTCCCGCATCTCCTTGGGGCCACCTGATTCCTCCATTTATAGTAAGCCCTAACTGACAAGTGCTGAGCTGCCTATTCCAGGCGTGGCTCCCTGTTCTGGGTGCTGGAACATAGGCATGAACGACTGCCAGGGTCTCTATCTACATCCCACTGCCGGTTTCGGGAACTACTTCACCCCTTTCTTTTTTATTTCATTATGTTAAAATTTTGAGACGGTCTTCCTGTAGCCCCAGCTGGCCTGGAACTCACTATGTAGACCAGGCTGGCCGCGATCTCACAGAGATCCTCCTGCTTCTGCCTCCCAAGTGCTGGGATTAAAGGCATGCGCTACCACACCTGGCTAGGTCCCTTTCTTACCTCCTGACTACCCTGAGCAGACCGAGTCTCTGGGCCTCAGAGCCAGTCTGGTACCTTGCACAGAATGGCTGAAGCAGGTTCTTCAAGTCATCTAACTCAGGGCTACGCTGGCACCCAGTGCCCTCTTGTGCTCTCAAACTGGTACCAACCTGGGGAAACATCCTTTCCCAGGGGTTTCTTCCTTATCTTGTCATAAACTAGAGTGTCCTCAAGACTCCTCACAGAGATCTCCTTAACAAAACTGGTTTATGTGCGCCCCAGTTCCCAAAGCCTGCCCTGGCCTGCCTCAAGTTCAGGAGACTGTGACTTTGGAGATGGAAGTACCAGGTACTATTGCCAGGGAAAAGGTATAGAGCAGAAGCTGTTCCATTGGGATGCAGATGTCTTATGCTGATAGGGATCATGAGGTTTTGGGGAGCCCAGCATGGTTGAGAACCCAGGAAGGACTAGATCTGGTACTCACAAGAGATCCCGCCTGATGGTCTTGATGAAGATCCGAATGAAGCGCCAGCCGCCAGACCCCAAGTACAGGAGCAGAAGGGAGAACCCCACCTGAGTCCAGGGCAGTTTCAGCACCAGCTTGGAAAATAGCAGCGCCCCTACCAGGGACGCCCCCAACAACATCGCGACCTGCAGGCAAGGGATAGGAACACTCAGATACTTCCCTAGGGCCTCCACCTCCTGACCCCAGTAGCCACTCCACTATGATTCCAAAGTGCCAACCTATGCAGAGGCTCAGCCATATCAAAAGGGGTGGCCTAAGATAAGGTTCCTTTCAAGGCGTGGTTCCATGGCTAGTGGAAGAGACTTGAAGTCAAGGGTTTCATGGGTAAAAGTAGGAGGAAGGTCTAGCCTCTAGTTCTAGGTCTGGCTACCACCCTCCAAGTGCTCTAGGTTCAGTCCGTTTCCTACTTCAGGCCACAGTGTTCTGTTCTGTGCAATGAGTTGTATGATTTGTTCTTAGAACCTTTCCAGCCCACTCACCTACAAGCAAACAGGGCTTGACTCCCCTCCCAGAGAATCCAGGAGGTACTGGGGATGACAACATGCAATGGGGCAGCTTTCTGGGAAGGAAGTCCTGCACAGTCTCTGCCCACGGACTCAAAAAGCTTTGTGCCTCTACTGGTCCATAGAGGGCGAGCCAGGAAACGGGTTAGAAGCAGGAGGGGCCGGAGAGGTGACAGCTCAGGGTAGGGTGGAGGGAGATGATTGCCCAACAGGAAAATGGTCTTGAAGCACCCGACTCACCCTACATCCACATACTCAGTAAGTCACTCAGAAGAATCTTTGGGGACTAGGGCTTAGGGGAAGAGGTAAAGGGCTGACTATTGAAAGGCAAGGCTGAGACGAGGACCCGGGCTCTACCCTGTCTCTAGTGAACTCGCTCAAGGAGACAAGCTAATGGGGCTGTATTTCTTGGGGGGTTTCCTTTTTCTTGCGAAGAGCCGAAGGTCAAAGCTTTGTAGCAGCCTGAGAATCTTCCAAGCTAGGATCAGGACACGGCCTGGACCAAAGAGAGTCCTTTAGAGACCTCCTTTTGGAGAAAAGCCTAAGCCAGGTGTGGAAGAACCAATCCAGTGCTCCCAGCCCCAATGCCAGGATCTCCCAGGTCCGCAGACCTCTGGCCGGTCAGCGCCCGCCGGAGAAGGCAGGAGGGGGTGAGGGCAGGCCGGGTGGCGTCGGACCGACCTCGCCCCTGGGCAGCCAGGGCGCACCCCTAACCCCAGGCTGGCACCGCCGTCCCCGCCTCGGCTCACCCGGCTTCGGCTCCGCGGCGCGGCGCCCCGTCCGAATGCGGCCCGGTTGCGGCAGCCGAGTGCGCAGCGCTGGGGGCATCAGCCGCCCCTGGGCGCACAGAGCCGAGCCTCGGCGGCGCCTGACTCGCTCCGCTCCGGCGCAGGGTCCGCGCGACCGCCGCGCTCCACCCCCGCCCGCCCCCCGCCCGAGACCCGGCAGTGCCGGCCGGCAGCACCGCCTTCTGCGCCGTCCCCGCGGCGGGCGAGCCTCTGAGCCCGGAGCTCAGCGCAGTCCAGCCCCAGCACGCCCGACACCGCCCAGCCCCGCCAGCCCTGCGCGCGCCACGATCGCCTCGCCGCGGGGCAAGCTGGGAGTTGTGGGATGAGCCGCGCGGCCCGCTGGGACTTGTAGTCCACACAGCCTGGCTTGGTAGTGCTGCGGATTCCCCAGGCGGGTAAGGGTGCTATCCAGCTGCTGGACCCTGCAGTCTCGGGGAAAGCGGACCCAGAGAGAAGATTCCCGCCCACATGTTCTTTCAAGAATCTGGAGGCTTCGCTGAGACCCAAGCATAATTTATTTCTTCTTTTTATTTTTTACATTTTTTGTTTATTTTTGTGTGTATGCGCATGCTACACTGCGTGTGTGAAGGTCAGAGGGCAGGGTCAGTTTTCTTCTTACACCGGGAACTCACTTCAGGCTTCGCAGCAAGCACCTTTACTCCAGAGCCACCTTGCCTACCCTGGTTTTTCTTTTCTTTTTTTCTTTTAAACAGGGTCTCACTCTAGCCACACTGACCTGGAACTCAGCCCAGGCTGACTTCAAACTTGATGTACTCCATCTACCTAAGCCCCCTGAATGCTGGGAATACAGGCCTGAGCTACCACACCATCTTGGAGCAGAATTTAGCAAATTCCCAACAGCACTAAAAGAAGCTAAAAGGATGATTTCAGGCCCAGGTGAGCCGATGCAAACTGTAGTAACGGGCACCTAGTAGGAGAGTACATTGGACTTCTAGCCAAGCCTGACTGGTGGTTCACAAGTTGAGGGTTGAGGACTTCTCCCTCTGCTCTCTTAATATTCAAGAATCTGGAGGCTTCTCTGAGACCCAAGCTTAATTTACTTATTCCTTTTATTTTACATTTTTTGTTTATTATTATGTGTATGCTCGTGCTACATTGCGTGTGTGAAGGTCAGAGGGCAGGGTCAGTCTTCAATACCTTTGTAAAGTTCAAAAAAAAAAAAAAACCACTGCAGAGCCAGGTGTGATAACTGAGGAAGATCTCCTCGAAGGCATAGATTTAAAGGCCCATAATTAGCTTTAGCCTCTGACAGCTCAGGACACCAGTCAGTTCCCCTGTAAACCTAGAGCCTTGTTATGCCACCTGCTAGCCCTGGGTGATGGGCCAGACTCCTAGCCCTGTAGGGGTCAGAGCCTGCAAAAACCAAGTTTTTGCTTGACTAAGCATGTTGGTTGTCCACAGGTGCTACCTCCCCTCAATAGATCCTTTAATGACTTAGTCCAATAAAGGTTTTAAAGGGGAAGGGCAGTTCTTAAGGTCTGTTTATAGGGATTAAAGATGAAATTTTGGTCTGATAAATGTTTCTTCTGTAGTAAAGGGTACATCCTTTGGACGACCTGGGTAATAAATTAAAGCACTCTCTCCTCTGGGACTATCACAGGGAGCAGTGGTGCTCAGTGTCCATATGCATGGACATTATAGCTCCACAGGCTGGATTCAGATTTTCAGCAAAGTCAAATGTGGTAGTGCACGCCTTTAATCCCAGGATTTGGGGCCTGTTAGGAATCTCCTTGTCACAACCCTGCCTCCTGTGACTGGTAAGAATTCTAGGTGACACCTGTGGATCTCTTATATGGAGATGACATGTGGAAAGCCTCACTACTCAGCTCTGAGACCAGAAGTGGCCTTGTATCCAATACAGCCTGTGATGGTTAGTGTTGTCAATTGACAGAATCTAGAATCACTTGGGCAATGGGGCTCTGGACATGCCTGTGGGGGTTGTCTTATGTTAACAGATGTGGGAAGAGCCATTTTAATTGTGGACAGCACTGTTCCCTGGGGAGGGGATCCGGGACTGTATAACATGCAGAGGGTGAGGTGAGTGCTTGCATGCACTCTCTGAACTTGTTGCCTGACTCTGGATGAGATGTGACCAGCTGTTTCAAGCTCCTACTGCTTTGACTTCCTCACCATGATGGACTGGACCTTGAGCAGTGAGCTCATATGAACCCTTTCTCCCTTAAGCTCTGTTTTGAATCTTACAAAGGCCTGACGACTATTAAGTATTCTAGCACAGCAAGAGGAAAAGAAACTAAGACAAAACCCAAACAAAAGTGCATTCCTTGTACCTGTCACAGTCTGCTATGGGCTGGCAGAGGGAAGGGTAAGTCTCTGCTGGACAAAGCTCCCTTGGCTCAGTGGCCCTGCCATTTTCAGTGCCTTCTTTACAAGAGCCTGATGAGAGGGAAAGAGATTGTTTGCTTTTGTTTTAAGAGTATTTTGTCACAGCAACAGGAAAAGAAATGAAGATACTACTGAACTCTGGGTGTCTGCACTCCATAGACACCCTGAAGATGTCTATGAAGGGAGCTGAGGTATGAAGACACATTGGAAGGACAGGCATTTGTGAATCAGACTGCTTCTCCCAGGGGCAATAAGAGCCACTGAAGGTTTCTGAAAAGAGTGGAAATGGTCCTGTCACTTGGGGAACAGACCTAGCTTTGGTTGACCTCACAGTGGGCTCCCTTTCACTGATGTGACCTCCACCTGTACCACATTAAGGAGCTAGCATCAATGCCAAAACCAGCAAATTCACCAGGAACAGGCCTCTGGACTTACATAGAGCTTAGGCTACCTGGGACCCTGCGGGGGTTGGCACATAGTATTTACTCTAGGCTGGCTTGGCCAACTGTACACCATAGATGTTTACCCCATACACATTCTGGTCCTCTGGCCTGAGGAGCTGTGAGCTGTAGAAATCCTCCTACTCTGGGTGTGTGCAAAATAATACCTTTGGCTCGACTGCCCATGGTGATTCAGAGCTCTCCAGAGGCCTTCCTGGCCAATGATAACTTCCGTCTCCTAAGTGCTTAGGATGTGGCAATATGTATTGACTGGCTCATTTTACTGGGCCTCTCTCACCTGGCACTGCTGTGAAATGTGTACTACCTTCGTGTTCATAAATGGGGAAACAGAGGCATGGGGTGGTGTGACAAGGAGGCAGAGTGGGCCAGGTACATGAGTGCAAAACCCAGGTATATCCTGCCTTTGTTTTGTTTTTGCTTTTGGTGTGATGCTAGAGATCAAACCCAGGGCCTTGTGTATGCTAGACAAGTGTCCTACCACTGAGCTACTCCCCGAACCTGGAGCTCACTATGCAGACCAGGCTGGCCTGGATCTCACAGAGATCCCCCTGCTACCATGCTTGGCTCTTTTTTTTTTTTTTTCAATTACATTTTTGTTTTATGTACAGGCATGTGTGGAGGTCTGAAGACGACTTACAGGAAGGAGTTGGATCTTTTCACCATGTGGGTCCAGCCTGGCAGCAATTGCTTGTACCTGCTGAGCCTACCTTACTGGTCTGTCTGTACCAGTAACTTATCTCACTGGCCTACCTTATTGGTTTGTATCAGGAAGTAGAGAAGAGCTTTCCCTAGGCTACAGGAAAGAAACTCAAGACCTGTGTATTCCAAGTTAGGCTCCTCCATAGCTCCACTGTGACCACCAACCTATGGTCAGGGAATCAGACTTCACTCCCAGCTAATCTGGATGTACAATGTTCATCTCAGAAGGGTTACTGTGGCCCAGGGTCATCCAGGCACTAATTACCTGCAGTGAGGATTCCAGATGACAGAGGCCACCCTTACAGCTATGATATCTGACTTTTACTAAGTGGCAGTGGGGGTAGGTACTTGGGACATTGGGAAGCCACAGAAGTGGCTGGCAGATCTGGAAACGTGGTCTCTGGTGTGATGTGGGACTTGCCCCTCTTCCTCCTACAGGAATTCAATGAGATTAGGACAAGGCTTTCCTCTCCCAAAGTGTCCTCCCTCTGCACTGGGAACCCAGAGCTAGAGGTGGTAGGCTCACTCAGGAAGGCTGGGGGACCTGTTGTGCCAGGGCTGGATAACCCCCAGTTCTAGCCCCAGCCCTGCTCTCATGGCTCTAGAAAACAGGTGGAATAGTACACCTCCCCTTTGGGTGGCTGCCTTGAGGTGTCAATGTGAAAACACACTCTGGCATATAATATAGTTGTAAATATACTGTGACCAATATAGGAAGAGAAACCGAAGCATCATAAAACCAACTAGGAGGCTTGTGTGCTAGCTACGCCAGGAAATTCTCGCCTTCCTCCTCTGGGCTTTGGTGACCAATCTATAACACGTGGAATTGGCCCTGCTATTTGGGGGGCTTGTCCGGTTCCCAGGCAGGGCCACCCACTCTTCCAATATTTTCCATCTGCCTGCTCTGGTCCAAGGAAAAGTATCTATTTGCTGTTCCAAAATGAACTGAAGCCTTTCAGGAAGAACAAAGAGGTGCCTGCTGGGCACGGAGATGTCCGCCTGTAATGCCAGCACTGGGGAGGCCAAGGCAGGATGACTTTGAAGCCAGGCAGGGCCATACAGGGAGGTCCTGCTTCAAACAAACAAACAAACAAACAAACAGTTCTTGCCCATTGGCCCTCTGGGGCAGGCTTTATCACTTTCTCTTTACTAATGATGGAAGTCTGGTTTAGAAGGGGAGGGACTTGCCCTCAGTTTTCTGCTGGCTGGGGACTTGATTCCCAGCTTGCCTGACTTCAGACCTGAGAACAGGGACAGGCACCTGAAGTTTGAGGTGGGAAAGAATTTCCTCCCTCAATACCAGAAAGGCCCAAGGCTGTGGGAATACTGGGCCAAGGAAGATGCACAGACACTTGTCCTGATGACAGTCTTTATTAGAGAGCAGAGATTCTGCCTCCCCACCTCTCTTGCCAGGGTGGGAACAGGATACAGTCCTGAGCTTCAACAACATAGAGCCTGTCTCAAAGAACACCTGACTGGCAGGGTGGGTGTGCGTATCAAGAGGTACTTCAGACCCGAGCATTCCAACCTCATCTCAAACAGTGATCCACATACACATGGGGTTCTCTGTGGGCAGCTTGCAGAACCCTGGGGGGCCCTACTGCCCCGCCTGCTCTTGAGGCACATGACAGCAGTGGTTATGACAATGATAGTAAAAGACAACCTGAGTTCAAGGTTCAAAGAGGAAAAAAAACAAGGGCAGTGGAAACGAGGAGGGCAGGGTGTGGAGAGAGGGAGGCCGTCCTGTGCAGTTCAGGCTAGGCCAGGCCCTGTATGAGTTTTCGGGGGAGGTGTGATGCCCAGCTCCTCACGTAGGGCTGTCAGGGGCTGTTCCCAGCGCCGCTCATAGTAGAGGTTGAGGACACATGGGGCCCTGTGTCCGTTCTGTACTGCCCATGGGATCAGCTCAGAGATCAGCACTTGGAGACTCCTGAGGGGGTAGCGGAGGGAAGAAAAGATGTAAGGTCCTCAAGGTGTGGCCGGCTCTGTGCCCAGCACTTTGGCTACATTTTCCCAGTTACTGTCTCCTTAGACTTAAGCAGAAGGGAAACTCAGTGAGGTAAATTCCCATGCCCCAAATCACACATCCTGATTCAAACAGAGGGCTGTCCACTACCTCTACCTCACCTTCCTGTGGACTCTGGTCATTCCAACCCAACCCTTGAGGCCTGGCCCACAGGTCCCTGGGGTCCAGGTTTGTTCAGCACTCTGGTTTCCTGTTCTGCCCCATTCTTCCTACCTCTGCTCTGTGGAGAGGGGCACCTGCGTGACCTTCTTATCTTCCGGAGCCCTGTTCTCTCTGAGGTCTCCCTGCAACTCCCACCTCACCCTAGAAAACTTACTGAGCACGGAGGCGGATGGGTCCGAAGAGTGCACCCAGGATACACATGGGTAGGCCAGTCTGCACAGCCTCAAACCATTTCACCACAACCTCTCCTGGGGGTAAGGGATGGGGTGGGAGGTGAGCAGGTGACTGGAGAGGTCAGCAGTGTTGGAACAGCTCCCGGAGAGGCAAGTGCTCCTCTCAAACTTCTAGGGTTTGCTGAGGACAAGTCCCATCCTATGTGGGCTGTAAAGCATTTGGCTAGGGGTGAGGTAAGGTTCAAGAAAGTAGTCTTGGGGTTAGCATGCCGAGGACCTCAAAAGCCAGGCTGACAATAGTCTGTATAGGGGAGCCTGGTGTCCCCACAATGGTCCCCACAAGGGAGCCCTGGTGTCTAGAAGGTGAGACAGTAGCGTAGGGGCCACACAGGGCGGGCAACATGAAGTGGGGATGGAAGCAAAGATGTTCACACAATGCAGCCGATGAGGCAGGGGCTGAGCTGGCTGATGGGCAGGTGCTAGGGAGACAGGAATGCAGCCCCTGCTTGGCAGACCTGGTAGGTACTATATCACTACCTACTCTCAGGTGGCCATTTGGTGACACTCACCCAGCATATTGGTGGGCATCCCCAGCAGGGTATGCAGCATGTCGTGGACCTCTCGGTACCGCTGGATCACGTAGGCTAGTTCTTCGTCGTCCACGAAGCGGGTGGGTGCTCGCGTATCTGGGGAGACCCTCTGGCAAACATGACCCTTCCTCAGACTCCTTTGCTTCAGTTTCCAGGGCCCAGCTGGCCAGCCCTGGCTGACTTTCCACCATCCCTGCCAAGCTCACACTCCACCTGAAAACCCTGCTTGCTTTTCTTCCTACCTTCTTTCTTTCCTTCCTATTTCTTTTTTCTCCGGCCCTCCCTCCCCGCCTCTCTCCCCTTCCTTCTCCCTCCCTTTCAAGACCAGGTCTCACTGTTGCGTGGAACTCACAGAGACCAGCCTGCCTCTGCCCGTTCAGTGTGGGATTGAAGATATGTGTCACTACACTTGTGTTAATTCTACCTGCTTACTTTTGCTTTTTTGTTATTTTCAGACATGACCTCCTACTATATAGCCTGGAAAGCCTGGAACTCACTATGTAGGCTGACCATGAACTCATAGAGATCCTCCTGCCTTTGCCTCCAGAGTGTTGGGATCAACAGTGTGCTACCAAGCTTGGCTGGCTTCCTTTTGCTTCTATTTAGGGGCCATTTAGGAGGCTTTAATTACCCAGGAGGCTTGAGTCCAGTTTGTATGCATGAAGTTGGGCTGGCTATTTCGCTTACTGTTGTAACCCTGATGGTCTGGTCTGGGGCCTAGATTAATAGTGTTTTTTCATCTTTGTTTGTTTCTTTTGAGACAGGGTCTCCTTGTAGCACCACTCCCTGTAGCCCCAGCTAGCCTTGAACTTACTATGTAGACCAGGCTGGTCTTGAACTCAGAGATCTGCTTGCCTCTGCCTCCTGAGTGTTGGGATTAAAGGCCTACACTACCAAGCCCAGCTTCATTTTATTTTTTGAGACATGTTCTTACTATATAGCCTTGGCTGGCCTTGAATTCATGGCAGTTCTCTTTTCTCAATATTTGTAGTGCTGAAATTACAGGCGTGTGCACTCCAGGGCACTAATCTGACTCCATGTAGGGTGGATTATCCTTGCTTATGGATGACCCGGCTCCTGAGTCCTTGGCAGTGCCAGCACACTGTGTGGTCTGCCTAGTCTTCCTGCTCTGAAGGGTGGCCTCAGTCTGTCAGAAGCTAAAGGATCTGAGAGCGTCACTGTTTTGGGGCAGCTGGCATGGTGCTGTTTGGTGTGACTCTATGGTCTTGCTAGATAGTGCTATGTTTGCTATTGATCTGTGGCCCTGCTTGGTCTCAAGACTTCCTTTCTTCTTGCTCTGTGAAGCTGAAGCCATTGCAGTGACAGCAGCTACCTTTACTGAGGACCTATCGCATGCTGGCCTGTCTGCTGGCCTGCACTTGCACTGTCACACCTTGCTCTCTCAGCAATCTAGGAGGTTGACATTATTGCTAACTTCAGAAATAGGTGAGAAAAATGTGGCTCAGGAAGATACGGTAACTTGACGAAGATCGTGCAGCTAATAAAGTAGCTGAGTCAGTCTGGGACAGTCTGGAGTCTGCTGGATTCCACTGTCAGTCTGCAATGTAAATGCCCTGAAGATAAAGGCTCTATCACCCTTACTCCTGCAGAGGATTTGTGCAGGATTGTGAAACTGGGAAGAGAGGCAGGGTAGTACCTCTGCCTCCCTTAACTCTGCAGGATGACCACACCTCTCGGTGAGGTCAGCCTTGGGTTCCATGGCCTCACCTTCAACCTTCCCTTGCCTCTGTAGGGGTCAAGGTGTTCATTCCCATTCCTTGTTCCAGAAGTGCTGCCTCTCTAGACTGCCACCAAACTAGGGAATATTCTGGGTAAGGTGCCCAGGGAGGCCCTCCCCCATCCCTCCCCTCCCTGGCAGCAGGACTAAGTGGAGAACTGTAGAAGCTGTCCCTCCCAGGATGGCACCTAGGGCAGGTCGCCCTGGTTCCTACTGATGAAATAACCTGATCTTGATGAAACTAGGACAGGTGATTGTGCTACAAAGCCAGTGGTGTTGGGAGAGGACAAGGGCAAGTCACAGTCTTGGGGTAATGCCCTTACTGAGTACTGGTTCACAACTGCTCACCAAGGGACCTTTGCAATATCTAGACTGAGTCACAACTTTATTTATTTATGGGGTGTGTGTAAACTGGCCTCTGGAGAGTAGAGGCCAGGGATGCTGCACAGAACAACCTCCCGACCCATCAGCCAGCACGTGGCACTGTAGTAGAAGGCTGAGAAACCCTGCTGTACAGCTACCTCGTCACCCTCCTCTTCTTTCAGTTTGGCTGCTCCTGCTTGGAGAGCCACCAGGCTTCAATGGGATGTGTATATGATAGAGGCAGGGGCAGGTGGAGTGGGCCAGCTGTCTCCTAAGGTTCTTTCATATCAGGTTATGCTACTATTTTAAAAAATATTTTATTTATTTTATTTTACGTGTATAAATGTACTGCCTGCATGTGTGTAAGTGCACCTGTGTCATGCAATACCCATGAAGGTCAGAAGGAGTTGGATCCCCTGGAACTGAAGTTATGGATAGTTGTTAGCCACCATGTGGGTGCTAGGACTCGAACCCAGGTCCTATGCAAGAGCAGCCAGTGCTCTTATCCACCGAACCATTTCTCCAGCCCCATGTGCTTCTATTTTGACCAAACTTTCCAATGACTTCTAACGGCTCCTGTTACAAAATACAGATTCTCTCCCACAGCCCGGCTGACCTCAGCCTCCTCTTCCTTTTCCCCACTCGCTCCTGAGGTCTGCTTTACTTTTGGTTATTGTTCTGCTGGGGATGGATCCCAGGGCATGAGCAAATGTCAACTACTGAGAAGCAGCCCCAGTCCCTTCCTTTTGTTGTTGTAGTTGTTTTGTTTTGGACACAGGGTCTGCCTGTAGCCCTAACTGTCCTGGGACTCATTATGTAAACCAGGCTGGCCTCAGATCCATTTGCCTCTACCTCCCCAGGGCTGGGATTTTAAAGACAGGGTCTTGCTATACAACTCTGCCAGGTCAGGTTATTACTATGCAATCAAAGCTAGCCTTGAGCTCAGTGGCTCAAGTCCCCCTGCCTCAGTCTCCTAAGTGTTAGTCTTATATGCATGTACCACACCAGGCTTTTCTTTTTCTGACACATGTGCGGTACATATGTTCATATGCATGTGTGTGGAGCCTGGAGGTTGATCTGAAGTGAATTTCTCAATTGTTCTCTACCTTAGTTTTAAGACAGGCTCTCTAACTGGGCCTGGAATTCAGACTCAGCTAGGTTGGCTGGACAGTGAGCTCCAGGGACCCAGTGTCTCCACCTCCCCAGTACTGGGATGCACCACTAAGTCTGTTTTTCATGTGAATGCTAGGGATGCAAATCTGGGTCCCCATGATGAAGTGTCAAGCACTTTACCACCTCAAACTCCCTCATCTGTCGATTTCCTTTTTTAAACAGAGTCCTTAAACTCGCTGTTCTGTTTGCTTGGAATGCTCTTCCCCACACACCACAGGGCCAGCTCTCCTGATCTAACAAGTCTTCTTGGAGGGGCCTCTCCTGATCACTCTGTCAGAGGTGGCCATGTCCTCCTCTACTCCAGAGTGGTCCTCAGCCCCATGATCTTGCTTTGCATAGCACCTCTCTGCTAGACCTCCATGCTGAGAACAGTGTCTGGTACATTCTAAGTAATTAAGAAATATTTTACCTGAAAAAAAGGGGTAGGGGGCAGAAAGGGAGGGTCTCATGTATCCCAGGCTGGCCTCAAATTCACTATGTAGCCATGGTGGCCTTAAACTTTTGATCCGCCTGCCTCCACTCCTAAGTGCTGGGTTGCAAGCATGCATCACACTATGTTCATGCAGTACTGGGTGCTGAGCCCAGAGCTTTGCACTAACATCTACCAACCGGGCTACATCCCCAGCCCCCAGGATTTCCATATGAATATTTTTACTATTTAATATCTGCCCTGGTAACAGCCCAAGTTCCTCAAGGGCAGAGACCTTGCCTGCTACACCCCAGCACATGGAGCAGAGGGCAGCACCTAGCAGATGCTGAGTAGGGAGCTCTTTAGTAGCTCAGAAGCCCCTTGAAACTCCCATCATCCTCACTGCCTGGGGCCAGCGAGTGCCACACTGAGCACGCTCTAGAACAGAAGGGGAGTGCAGCGAGGCAGGTCAGAGTGTGATGGGGTTGAAGGCTGCTTCTGGAGAAACTGGCATGTACTTAGCTGCCTGTTTGACTGCTCTCTACCTGTGTCCTCATCTGTTGCAAAAGGATGTCAACAGAGCATACTTGAGGAGTTACTGGGAGGATCCAATGAGAGCATGTATGAGCCTGGTAGCTGGCATACAGCTGGAGGTCAATAACCTCCAGCCAGTACTATGATGTGGAAGGATGTTCCCAGCCCATGTGCCCATGCCATAGGAAATTTCAAAGACTGAAAAGCACTTCTGCCCGTGGTGGCAGCTTAGGTACTCTCCTTCCCAAGCTGCGACCCTCCGTCACTCCTCTACCCGTCTCGGTGACTGCCAGATGCACAAGAGCTGAAAACTCACATTTACATCTAGGAAGCGGAGATACTCACGGCCCAGGGAGCCTTCAGGAAGGCTCTGGAGCTTGTCTAGGTTGAGTGTAGACAGTGAGATCCGGGGGCGCTCCCTGAAACACAGAATGCAGGAGGTAGCCACTGGGAGGGTGTCAGCCAAGGTAGTGCAAGGTCTTCCCAGAGGAAGCTTAGTGTGGGAATAATGTGACCACATGCCCTAATGGAGCACCTACTAGTGGCCAGGCCAGTGTCAGGGACTGGGAGACTGTCACAAACAGGACCTAGTTGCTGCCTGCAGGAAGCAGGCCACAGATGTGACAAGGGCACTCAAAGAAGGCACTACAGGAAGGGGTAGAGCCAGAGACAGGGGGAGACAGCTAGCATGTCATGGGAGGTTAGTGCAGGCAGAATCCTGCGGCCGACACTGGGCTGAACCAATAAACACACACATGTGCTTCTGGAGTTGAGCAGTGCTCAGCCAGTGCAGCCATCCATGGTCCTCAGACGAAGAGGACAGACAGAATGTGACTATGTAGCGATCAGGACCCCTAACGAATGCCCCCAGATCTCTAAGCAGAGCTGCAACCTACTGTAGGACCTGGGCACCCTCAGGATCCCTCTTCATTTGGTCCCTCAGGACCTTCAAGGTGTGGCATCCTGTTGTCTCCCCCAGAACCGCAACCATGTCTGAAATGACAGAAGTGGGCACAGATGGGGGATGGGATCTCAGGCTACTATTACCCGACCTGGTCCAAGCCTTAATTTCCTACATGACAGAACAGGGACAGAATCTACCTTAGTTGTAAGGAGTCATGTTGGATGCTCGGCAAATCACCTGGCACACAAGGGCTCTAAGTACCTATATAATTACTATTTTTTCCTTGTAAAAATTACATATATTTGGTTTGTGTGTAGGATGTATGCCATGGGACATTTGTGGAGGCCAGGTAATAACAGGTAGGCAGGAGTTGAAGGTTCTTCCCTTCCACCTAGGATTGAACTCAGGTCTTCAATCTTGGCAACAGACCACCTTCATCTTCTGAGTCATCTTTTTTGAGACAGGGTCTCCCTGTAGCCCCAGCTGGCCTGGAACTTGAGCCATCTTTTTTTTTTCTTCAGTATTTTATTTATTCTTTTTATTTTATGTGCATGAGTGTATTGCCTGCATAGGTGTAAGTACACCCGTGTCATGCAATGCCTGCAGAGGTCAGAAGGGGGTGTCAAATCAGGAACTGGAGTTACAGATGGTTATTAGCTGCCATGTGGGTGCTGGGAATCAAACCCCTGTCCTCTGCAAGGGCAATCAGTGCTCTTAACAGTTAAGCCATTTCTCCAGTCCCCTGTTGAGCCATCCTGACACTCCCTACCCTCTTTTTGTCCTTTGAGATAAGTTCTCACATAGCCAAGGCTGGCCTTGAACTCACTGTGTATTTGAGGATGAACCTGAGGTCTTAATCCTCCAGCCCCCATATTCTAAGTGCTAGGATTACAGCCACGAGTCAGTACACCCAACTATAGCTATTATTTGTAACATTACTAATCTACTGGAGTTGGGTGGCTTTGCTTAACAGTGTATGAATCACTTTCACATCCCATTATCAAAACAGTGACATGTTTCCGCTGATTAGTTACAGGCTTCAGTATTAAGCGGTACTGAAGGGTTGTGGATATATCTCAATTAACAGAGTGCTTCCTCAGCATACACAAAGTCCTGAATTTGATTCCTAGTACCAAATAAACTGGAGAGTGTGACACAAACTGTAAAGCCAGCACTCAGGAGGCGGAGGCAGGAGGATCGTAGTTCAAGGTCATACTTGACTACATAGAGAGTTTGAAGCTAGCCTGGGTTGCATGAAACTCTCAGAAGAACAACAAAGCCCCAAAACAAGCAAATTAAACCTGTCAGGTCACAGAACAGGGCAGACATGGTCCTTGATCTTACCAAGTTTACTTCCTAGCACAAATGTAATGTTGTGGGTACTTAGACGTCATTCAGTCCAGAGAGTCTCAATATGGACAGATGATAGTCTCAAGAATTTTTAAAAAAAGGAAGACATGTAGATTTCATTTTCCTCCTCCCCTCCCTCGGTCCAGCAGATTGGATACAATGGTTTTGGGGGGAACAAAAGTGCCTAGTTATCACAAACGTTCCTTGATTATGTGATGGATGTCGTCAGGTTTGGGTACGCGGGCCTGACCTATCCTCCAGTCCCCTCGAGGAAACCCAGCAACTGCCAGAAGTTATGACCCTCCCAGGCTTCGGAAAGCCGGGAGAGCACGGCCTTACCGTGGCGATAGGGGTTGTAGAGCGCCATTCCCGCCGAGCCCGCCGCCAGCAGCACCTTCTGCAGCCGGGACGTGGGGATGTGGTCCGGGTACAGCAGGCGGGCGTCATGACTCCAGGCTCGCAGGGGCCCATCTGCGGGCCAGGAAAAGGGTCGGGGTGAGCGGAGCCCGGCGCCTGTGGGCGCCTCCCCCCGCCGCGGGGCACGTCTGGGTGCTGCTCACCTGCCGCAGGCGGAGGACCACCGCGGAGCCTGCAAAGCCGGAGCAGGGACCCGAGCTGCCGCGTCGCCATGGCAGCGGGCCTCTGCGGCGGCGGGAGGGGGGCGGTCAAGGACGGACGGAGGGCCGGAGAAGTCAAAAGACTTCCTCCCAGTTGCCCTGTGCGCTGTAGCATCGCAGTAGGCGCGGGAAGGGCATGTCTGCCAGCCCAGCGCTTGGTGGTGGAGGTCAGAGGGATAGGGGTTCAAGGTCATCCGTGGCTACACCGAGTTCGAGGATAGCCTGGAATACACGAGAGACAGGCAAACAAAACCGGAACAGGTATCCAAAGAGAGTATCACCGCTTGCTGAGCGGTTCAGCACCCGGCCCTATTTACTTTTCCACCTGTCATTTTCCACCCGAGGACAATGAGAAGAGAACCTCTTCCGGCCGTGGAAACATGGCGGCGCCTATTGTACGGACCACATTTGGGATAGTACTGTAATCCTGTAAGGCACTTCCGTTCGCCTCCCAGCCGCCGAATGAAGGGGTGCCGCGGAGATAGAACATGGGATCGTCAGGCGTGGCGCGACTGCAGGGGCTTTTCGCGGTCTACAAGCCGCCGGGACTGAAATGGCTGCACTTGCGGGAGACCGTAGAACTCCAGCTGCTAAAAGGTGAGGGCTTTGTGGTGGACACGCGATCGTGCTTAGGCCTTGTTCGCCGTTGCTTCGGATCCTTCCTGCAAAATAAAGTCATGTGACCCTTCATCTGGATGGACCACCTTCCCAGTTACCGCTTGTATACATTCGTTATTTCTCGATTTCCGTAATTTTTGGAGAAACGGATTCCAGAGCCTGGAAGGGATGGCTCAGGGGTTAAGAGTACTGGCTGCTCTTGCAGAAGACCTGGGTTCGATTCCCAGCACGCATATGGCAGCTCACAACCGTCCATAACTCCAGTTCCTGGTCTGACACCCTCCTCTGATCTTCACAGGCATTGCATGACATGGGTGCACTTACACACATGCAGACAATACACTCATACACATAGAATAATAAATACTAAAATGCAAAATAGAGAAGCTGATTCCATATCCCTGGCTGATCTGGAACATGCTGACCTCAAACTCACAGAGTCCCACCCGCCTCTGCCTCCCATGTTCTGGGATTACATATGTGCATCACCCACGTGGTTTATGGGTGCTGGGAATGGAACCCAGGGCTTCTTGCATGCTATGCAAACATTCTACCAACTGAGTTAGCCCCAGGTTTCCTAAGGACTGCCATTCTGTTCTTCTGTTGTCATACACCCTTACCCCTTCTCCACAGGTGTTGGCACAGCATTAACAATGTGTTCTTTACTTCTGTGTTCAGGTCTCAATGTTGGGAAGCCTCGTGCTCCTGAACATCGTGTCCGTTTCTTGCTAGGCCCAGTGGAAGGCAGCAAAGAGAAGAACTTGACTCTCACAGCAACTAGTGTGCCCACCCTTACCACTCACAGGCTGGGTAAGGCAGATTCAACAGTATCCTGGCTGACTTGTCACAGGAAATCCATGCCCAGAGTCATTGCTCCAGTGTTCAGATTTCTAGGCCAGGAAGGCCTTTGAAGAGCCACCATGGGGATGAAATATTACACCAGAGTTTGGCAGAGTTTCGTAGACAGGAGAAGACTAACTATTTTAGGCCTTATAGCTGTGGTGTTGTTGTTTTTTTCTTCCTTTGGAGACAGGGATGTCTCTGTGGCCTCAAATGACCTGATGTCACAGAGATCCTCCTGCCTCCGGAGTGCTGGGATTAAAGGTGTGTGACACTACGCCCAGCTTACATTTATTTATTTATTTGTGTGGGTGCATATATATGCCACAGCATCTACGAGGAGGTCAGAGGACAGCTTTCTAACATCATTTCTCCTTCCACCACGTGTGTCTGGGATCAAACTCAGGTTATCGTGCTTGGCAGCTGGCGCCTTTGCCCACTAGCCAACTTGCCAAGCCCACTGTGAGGAGGGATCTATTCTTGTTTCCAAATGAGGGAACGGGCTGGGTTAACTTTAGGTAATGCAGGCCAAAATTGGTAGGTGTAAAACCACTACCTGTTATTTGCTATTCATTTATTTTTCCATGTTTGTGTGTGGGCATGTGCTTGCCCATGTATACCAAGTGGGCTTGACTATATTTTTGTTTTTTGAGATAGAGCCTCATGTAGCCCAGGCTGGCCTCAGCTCAGTCTGTAGCTGAGGATGACCTTGAAGTCCTGGCTCTGATCATTGTGCCTCTACCTCCCAAGTGCTGGGATTACAGGTGTGGGTCATTGTGCTGGACTATTGATTCTTTTTTTTTTTTGTAATATTTTGTTTGTTATTTTTATTTTTGTGTGTATGAGTGTATTGCCTGCATGTCTGTAAGTGTACACATGTTGTGGTCTGTGGAGTGCAGAAGAGGGCATCAGATTCCCAATGGAACTAGAGTTACAGATAGTTGTTAGCTGCATCTGGGTGTTGGGAATTGAACCCTGGTACTCTGCAAGAGCAGCCAGTACTTTTAGCCGTTGAGCCACCTCTCCAGCCCCTGTATTGATGTTTTCAGTAGTTATTTTCTGAGCTGAATCTGGGCTCACAGAACTGTGGACAGACAGACCCATGTCTTTGTTTTCTTACTAGGAAAATGGACAGGATCTCTGTCAGCAGGAGCTGGGCAGGGAACCCCACAGTCTTGGTCCCCAGTGTTGTATATGGTCCCCTGGAAGCCTTTGGGAGAATGGTAATTGGCAGAATAAGAGGACTCTCTGGGCCCAGGGAACTGGGGAAATTGTTCTGGTCCCAGCTTTCATGGTGTGCAAGGCAAGGCTGAGAATCTGACCCATCCTAGTTTGGGCCCTGTGGAGTTCTAGTCTAGGAATGAGGTCTTCATTTGATACCCAGAGTCATCCCTGGGCCCCACTGTCCCATGGTCATTGAGGACATAGACTTGCTTTTTCTTTCCAGTGCGTGGACCAGCATTCACCAGCCTGAAGATTGGTGTAGGACATCGGCTGGATGTCCAGGCTTCTGGGGTGCTTGGTAGGTGGTGTGCTCAGCCTAGGGTTTGGGAAAGGATTAGTGGGTGACCAGGAGCCCAGGTTACTTCTCACCTAAGCATCCCCTCTCACCACTCCCCTCTCCCATGATTCCTGATATATTCCTTTTATCAGATGGGAAGATTATTTATGGACAGGAAAGAGCCCCAGGGCCACCTCTCTGGAGGAGTTTCTGTGTGTCATGTGGTTTGAGGCCCATTGTGAACATTTTGCCACATCTGTGACAGATATGTGCTTTTATGGGTGAAGATAGTAAGCCTTGAGCTAGGTAACCTGGCCTGGCCAGCGAATACCCATGGTCCTAAGAGGGATCATCATGGTCACATTATGGACAGCTAGGCATATGAGTCCATCTCCTCTGGTCAGGGTCTGGGTATTACTGGAACCAGACACACAAAACCCTGAGTCACAAGCCATCTGTGTCCCCAGGGTCACGTGATGGCCACAGTTGTCCAGCCCCTGAAACCTTGGTCCCTCTGTCTTTCTTCCAAGCAGTCAGACGTGATCTCATGTCCCTGTTCCAACAGTGAATGGAGGGTCATTCTCTCCACTAGGCAGAGGGACAGCTAGAACAGGGACTGGGCAGGAAGCAGCCGCTGTAGGTCCTTCCTTTGTGCCATCTGTTTCTTGTGTGTTGCCTCCTCCCATCTGGGTGACACGTACAGGCCTCAGACTATATTTTTACCCATTTTACTGATTTGAAGCCTGAAACCCAAAGAAGTTAAAGGTTATAGTCAGAAAACCCAGGTTTATTTATTTATTTTATTTATTTTTATTTATTTTTGGTCTCTTTTGAAACAGGGTCTCCCTGTAGTCCAAGCTGTCCTGGAACTTACTATGTAGACTAGGCTGGCCTACTTACAGAAATCCATCTGCCTCTGCCTTCCAAGTGCTGGGATTAAAGGTGTGCACTACCATGCCCAGCTATTTTATGAGTATTTTGCTTGTGTTGTATGTAAGTGCACTATGTGCGTGCAGTGCCCAAGAGGCCATAAGAGGGTGCTGGATTCCCTGGAACTGGAGTTACAGATGGTTGTTAGCTGCTATGTGGGGTGCTGGGAACCAAACCTAAATCCTCTGCAGGAATAGGCAGTGCTCTTCACCTCTGAGCCATGTCTACAGCCTGTTTTGTGTTCTAAGATGGTCTCAGTGAGCCCAGGGTGGCTTCCAATTTGCTGTAGATGACCTTGAACTTCTGATTTTCCTTCCTGTGCCTACCAAGTACTAGGATTTTAGGCATGTGTCACCTGGAACTGGATTTAATAATTGTTTTAAGATAAGGTCTCACTATATAGCCAAAGCTGACCTGGAACATAATATCCTCTGCCTTAGACTCCCAAGTTCTGGGATTATAGGTGTGTGCCACTGTGCCCCGCTGTATACCCTAGATTTAATTGCAGTTTTGTGGAACCGGAGCAGTGGTGTCTTTTGTGTGTTTCAGAATCTCCTGGGAGCTTTCTAAGGATCCCAGGCTCCTTCCTCACCCTTAGGGAAGAGCACTGGAAATCTATGTGAACATTTACTTAAAGGAGTTTATTCCTCTCTCCGTGTTCCCATGCTGGCTTAGCATCAGGAGAAGAGGGGTGTTTTGGAGGGGAGGAGTGTAGGCTAGTTCCCAAGGGAATGGGAAAGGGACTCCAGGTTAAGACGGAGTCTGGCTGCTTTTCAGTGCTCGGCGTGGGACATGGACGCAGACTCCTCACCTACATGTACAATGCCCACCTCACCAAGGTATGGGGGTCTGAGGGTAACGAGGACAACCTGTTTAAGCCCTTGTTCTTTCCTGGGAATCACTGATAGGATTTTTGTCAGGATTCTGACACTGGCGGTTACATAGGGACCCTCTCCCTCAGCAAGCGTTTTTGTCACCCTGTACTAGGACAGACTAGTTAATACTGCAGGACCCACCCGCATTATCCTGTGTGGAGCACTGCCGAGCAATGTGGTGGGTTCTTTGATGGAAGCTCTGCTCCCCACTTCTCTGCTCTCTCATTCTGCAGTTGAGCAGACAGGCTCAGAGAAGGGGTCCTCAAGTCTCGAATTCCGGCTTAGGAGCTGGGATTTGAGCTTGGATCTGTCCTTCACCACTGTTGGGTTCTCACTGCAGGCTAAGACATAGATCCAGTACTCAAGCTTTTCCTCTATGGTGGGGCCATGGACCACTGCCCATGAGTCTGCAGGGGGCACTTGAAGGAACTGAGTCATTAGTACTGAGATTCTGGGCCCAAGTGGCTCCAGTTCAGAATCCAGGTTGAGAACGAGGAGTACAGTGTGGTGAGATGCTTGCCCGGTGTACACAAGGCTCTCAGTTTCATACCCAGTACTGCCCCCTCCCTCCAAGTCCATCTTCTACCCCTCTGCCAGCCAGGTGTCTTGTGTCCATTTAACACCTGTGTACCTCAGTTTCCTCAATCTGCAGCGGGAATGAAGAGAGCATTCCCCTCCCAGTTGCTCTGAGAGGTGAGGTGATTTCAGGTGGTGACACCTGAAGTCTGGCGCAGTTCCAGGACACGGGATGTGCTCAGTCACTGTCACTGTCACACCATCTCTGTCCTCTCTTGTGGAAGAGGCAGCTGTCGGCACAGAGTTGAAGGGAGTTCTTTCGAGTAGTGAGGCAGGCACAGGTCTCGACATGGGCATAGAGGCCTTGCCTTTTGTGGAGCCTGGAGAGAAGCTGACAGGGCGTCTGTGGAATGACACTGTCCGGTTTGTCTGGGTGACTGCAGGTGGGTGTGAAATGCTGGAAGACTAGCCCTGGCACTGCGCCTAGGTCACAGAGGAGGACTGAGCACAAAGAGTTGCCCCAAGCCCCAGAGCAGAGCCAGCACCCTTTCCTGGGGCAAGAAGGCAGCACACAGGCTGTGCCTGAAGCTCCCTGAGACCCTACCTAGCCTCAGCCTGCACCTCCTTGGCACCAGAGCTTAGAGTAGAGACACTGATGGATCTGCCTTGCCCTGTCCTCACAGGATTACACGGTACGTGGCCTGCTGGGCAAAGCCACAGATGACTTCTGTGAAGGCGGGAGACTTTTGGAGAAAACAACATATGGTGAGAGCCAGGGTAGGCGGGAGAGTCACTGCCCCTGCCTCAGTCTTCACTTGGGTCTCCTCGGGTCCTAACGCACCCGGGCCATGCTGCTGCCTTTTGGCACCAAAGCTGGTGCTTTGGACTCATCACCTATGTCCCAGAACGTCCTGAGTTCACATCCTTGCTTGGTCCATATGTTCCCTCCCCAGGAAAGCCTTCCTTTCCAGTCTTGTACTAGATGCACTCAGAATGAAAACCAGCCAAGGATGGTTATTTAGAGGCTTGGCATGGTGGTGCACACCTTTAATCCCAGCACTTGGGAGGCAGAAG
Source organism: Eospalax fontanierii (assembly GCA_035773235.1). Taxonomy (NCBI): domain Eukaryota; kingdom Metazoa; phylum Chordata; class Mammalia; order Rodentia; family Spalacidae; genus Eospalax; species Eospalax fontanierii. The sequence goes on from CM069541.1 coordinate 58,992,465, forward strand.
CAGGTGGATCTCTGTGAGTTCAAGGCCAGCCTAGTCTACATAGCAAGTTCCAGGCCAGCTGGGGCTATAGGTAGACCCTGTGTCAAAAAGACCCCCCCAGAAAGATGATTATTTAGTTTCCGATTCCCCAGCACACTGTCCTCATGAAAATGGAACTATGTGAGGTTCACCCTTGTAGCCACACATAGCACAGGGCCCAGGATTTGGCAGACTGTTTAGATGCAAGTGTATATGTGGATGGGTTGATTGATGAGTGATGGATGAATAGATTGATGATAGATAGATGGGGAGATGGTGGAGGATGGGTGGTTTTTCATTAGCCCCATATTCTGAGACATGGCCTGGGGTTTATTCCGTATGTTCATTTCACAGATGGTTCCAAGCACCATCCATGGGTCAGGTACTAGAGGAACACGTACGTGATTCACATGAGGTGCCCAGAATGGATGAACTCAGTTTTGCATACACTCCTTGAATCTCTTGTAGCAGGTTGAAGACATGTGGCAGAGAAAAGGCATATTATTTGTATAAACAGGTGTATGTCAACACCCAGAATACCCAAGGACAGTTACCAAGTTGGTGCTTCTGGATGAGAGGGAGCCAGAATCTGGGGTGCTAGAGAGAGGTGTTTATTGTTGCTGATCTACACTATTTTGGTTTTCAGGACAGACACATGTGGTCATAGGACAGCTTTTGGGAGTCAGTTCTCCTCCCGCCACAGGTTCTGGGCATCAAATTCAACAGGGGCAGGTACCAGTTTCTAGTTGCAAGTCCAGAGCTCTGGAGACAGTATGGGGACTGAAGACTCATGAGCTAGGGCTAGAGAGATGGCCCAACAGTTAAGAGCACTGGCTGCTCTTGCAGAGAATCGGGGTTTGATTCCCAGCACCCACATGGTGACTGACAGCTGTCTGTAACTCCAGTTCCAGGGGAATTTGATGCTCTCTCCTGACTTCCGTAGGCATTGCATGACACAGGTGCACTTACACACATGTAGGCAATACACTCATACACATCAAATAAAAATAATAAAATATTTTTTAAAAAAAGACTTGTGAGCTGAGGCCCTCCGCACTGCCCACGTGACTGCCCTGAGCTCCCACTCATTGCCAGTTTTGCACTTTTACCACTGGGCCCCCTTGGCAGCCTTAACCTAAACTTTTTGTTTTGAAACAGTCTCACTATATAGCCCTTGCTGGTCTGGAACTCACGGTGTAGATCAGGCTGGCCTGGATTCAAGCAGTTACACCTGCCTCTGTCTCCCAAGTGTCGGGGTCATAGGTCTCTGCCCACCCTAACCTAAAAATCTTAAAGTCATGTGTTAATTTCAGCCCTGGAGGCCAAACTTGGGGCTTTGTGTTTGATAATTGAGTGTTCTACTACTTAACTAAATTCCTAGCCCTTCATGTAGCAGTTGCATGACTGAAAAGTAAGGTAAAAGTCAGAGTCCCTTAGGTGTTGGAAAGGAACCAGGTATCAAGTGACTGCCAGGAGGAAGCAGTGATCCAGGAAGGGTTCCTGGAAGAGGCATCGCTAATGGGGCTTGTCAGGGTGGGAAGAGGCAGAGGCAGGGAAATTCGAAGTGGTCTGACAGCTTGGTGCAGCTCGATCAGAGTGGGGAAGATGGCCCGGGAGACTTCAGTCTATTCTCGGAGCTTTGGTGTTGCAGCCAGAAGTTGGCTTTCTGGCAGTTTGTGAAAGCATCTGGGCTTAGGTACTGCAGGCCCCCTGAGGGTCTCGGGGCAGAGTACTCCTGCGTCTTGCTGCCTGTGTCTGCATCTGGGCTGGTGGTGCCCTCCGTTCAGGGTCCCTAGCACACACAACCCCAGGTCAAGGCTCCAGAGACCTGGGCTAGAATACTGGGCAAATTACTTTAAGTCTTTAACCTTAATTTCCAGGGGAAATTCTTCTTTACCCGGAATGTGATGATTTCTAAGAACCTGAGCCACTGTAAGGTATCTTTCAGATGCCAGATTTCAGTGTCTTGGTGAGAAGGGGGTCCAGTTTCCATCACCTTTTTGTTTTTTTTTTATTGAGACAGGGTCTCACTGTATAGCTCTGGGTGCCCTGGAATTTGCTATGTAGGCTAGACTGGTCTTGATCTCACAGAGATCTACCTGCTTCTGCCTCTCAAGTACTGAGATTAAAGATGTGCACCACGACACCCAACTTTTTTATTATTATATTTTTATTTTTTAGTGTTAAAGCATCTTACCATGTAGCACAGGCTAGCTTTCAACTCCTGCTTCAGCCACTCAAGTGTTGGAACTATAGGCATGCACTCACCACATCCAACTTTATTGACTTTAAAAAGAATATTTTTATGTGGGTGTGGCAGAGACCAGAAGAAGGTATTGGACCCTTAGACAGTCATGAGTCATCTGACATTGGTGCTGGGAAGTCAACTTGCTCTTATCCCTTGAGCTGTCTCTCTAGCCCAATCCAGACTTTAAAGGGCTCAGAACAGACTCACCTTCCTATGAAACCCTCCTAAATGAGTGATCTGGTCATTTGCAAGAATGGGGCTGCTTTAAGGGAGAGGTGCTTGGTAATTTGCTGTGTCCTGTCCTGGGGGGCACCTGTGCACTGACTCCCACCCCCATCCCATGCCTTTTTCCAGATCATGTAACTAGAGAGAAGCTAGACCGGATCCTGGCTGTGATTCAAGGCTCCCACCAGAAGGCCCTGGTGAAGTAAGTGAGCCCAAGAGCTCCCACCGCTGGAGAGAAAACCCTGTTATCAATGCACAGGGCTGGGGCAGGAGTGGGTATTGGGATTATTTAGGAGCTGTGAGCTTAGACCAGGCCACTTGGGCCTCCTGACTCTCCCAGGCATCAGGCCCATAGACTCTGGGAGGCTCTAACCATCTGTCTGTAAAGGGGACAGAGAAAACCCCTGCCTTACAGGTGTGCTGAGGAGCTGGAGGGGTCATGAAGGTACCTGAGCACAGTGTTCCAGGCAGGGGGCATAGGCATGACAGCTTGGGGGCAGAGCCTCCTAGGATCAGAAATGGCCCAGGAAACGGTGTTTACAGCCTGAGTGGGAGCCAAGCCCTGTGTCTTACCAGTAGTCACAGTAGGACTGAGTCAGCCAGATGTGTTCACCAGGGGCCAGGGGAGGGCAGGACTGGAGTAGCGATGTAGACAGTTGTGAGGCAACCAGTGGTATGCGGTCCTGTTCTTAGGGACCCTGAGAGGAAGATAAGATGTGAAGTGATCAGGCCATAAGATAGGTGCCCTGTGTCCACTGAGCGAGGCCTAAGGCAGCAGCAGAGGAGAGCAAGCAGTTGGAGTGGATTAGGAAGCGGGAAGGACAGGACGAGGCAGGTACAGGGAGAGGGGACAACAGGACACCTGGTCTGAAGGACTGGGGACCTGTGTTGGGAGGGTCCTGGGTGGGCATGGCATTCCACTCCCTTGGGGTTGAACTGAGCATGTCCAGGCCGAGGTGATGGGTACAATGTACAGAGAGCGATCAGGAGCCTTTAGCTGGTGACAGGTGTATAACCAGGGGCATGGGCAGAGGATGCCTTTGGTGGCTGGAAGAGTGGGACATGGCAGATTCCCATGGAGAAGAGTGAGGACAGATCCATTAGTGGTGTGGGCAGGGTTCCCATGCTGACCCCTCATTCTGGCCCTCCTCCCCAGCTACTCCAACCTGGATCTTCACTCCCAGGAGGCCTATGAGATGGCTGTGCAAGGCGTGATCCGGCCCATGAGCAAGTCCCCAATGCTCATTGCTGGCATCCGTTGCCTGTACTTTGCACCGCCAGAGTTCCTGCTAGGTAGGTCACCCAGGAAGCTGGAGTGGTAGGGTGGGACCCAAGTTTTAGACTCATTGTGGGGTACTCTGCCAGAGGCTGCTGTTAACTGGCTGGGCCGAAGCCAGTATACACCAGCTCTGATTAGCCTAACACGGCTTCTGAGCAGCTGCTCATTACCAGGCCCAGGCTTGGCCTAACTCAGAGCCTCAGAACAAAGGCTGCACCCTGCCTCCTGTCTCCTGCCAAGTCAACCTTGGAAGCTAGCCCTTATATCTAGCGGCTCATATCCAGAGCTGTTTAACATTGTCATAGGCTGTCAGACACTTCCGCGTCTTGCCCAACTCTACTCCAGGCTCCTTTTCTGTGTTGTTCTGTTGGCCACACAAATAAGCCTCCCTTCCTCAGTGCCCCCAAGCCCCTGATGCTGAGCCCCGTGTGAAAATGATCCCTTTTCTCTTCACTCCCATTGTATTGAATGAGTTAACCTGACTCTAGCCTGCCCACAGATCATCTGGGGGCTGGCATGATGGGCTCGGCCTGAGAGTGCCATCTGCCCTGCCCTGGACACCATGGAGCTGACTCATGAGCTGCATTCTGCAGGGCCAAGGCTGAAAGCAGATGCGGCTCATGAAGGATGCTGCTCATGGGGGCTGTCCAAAGTGTGTGGGTCAGACCAGCCGGGCCCCGGGGCTGTGTTTCTCATAGTCACATCTGTCATTGTGTCCCTGGCAGAGGTGCAATGTATGCATGAGACACAGCAGCAGTTGAGGAAGCTGGTGCATGAGATTGGCCTAGAGCTGAAGACCACTGCTGTCTGCACGCAAGTGCGGCGCACTCGTGATGGCTTCTTCACGCTGGACGATGCCCTCCTGAGGACCCAGTGGGACCTACAGAGCATCCAGGATGCCATTCAGACTGCAGCTCCCCGGGTAGCAGCAGAGCTGGAAAAGAACTTGAGGTTGGGTAACCGGCAGCTCCCCTGTGCTGGGCAGCCCTGGGACTCAAAGGGCCCAAGTTTCACTTTGGAAGTGGCAAGCCAAGCAACTGGTGGGGTCATAGGAGGGTAAAGACAGGCTGTGCTCATGAGCCAAACTGATGACTATGCAGAAAGTCGTAAGACCCGCATGGTTTCTCGAACCTGCCATCCTCAAACTTGGCAGGTGGAGGCAGGAAGATCAGTATTTCAAGGCCAGATTTGGCTACAGGCCCATTCAGGGCCAGCCTGAGCTACATGAAAGCCTGTTTTAAAAAAAAAAATTTGAGAAAGGGAATGTTTTCTACATTTGAGAAAAACTGGATGTGAAGTTGAGCTGGACTTGGTGGCACATGCCTGTAATCAGATGTTTAAGAGCTGAGGACAGCACTGACAGCAGTTCAAGGTTGGCCTGAGCTATGTGGTGAGAGCCTGTCTCAAAAAATCAAATCAGAGTCCAGCATGATGATACTCTCAGCGCTCGGGAGGTAGAGACAGGAGGATCCAGGGTTCAAGGCCAGCCTTAGATGCTTTGACCCTTCAACTCTCAGTGTTCAGCTGTTCACGAAGGTGAGACTGCCACTCTCAAACTTGCTGACGGTTAGCTTTGTATTCAGATTTATGTGCCTGGGTATAGGAATATGTTTACATCCTGGGAACACTTTTCCTCACTGTTGCAAGACTGAACAAAACAACTGTGTCAGTCTGTTCATTGGCCAGTTGCAGGCAATGCAAATAAAAAGGAAGCAGTTGTTCATGTATTTATTCTTGACTATGTCCGTTCTACTGAAGAGACTTTTAGTGTGGTTTATGTATATCAAATGCTTAGAAATTTAAAATATGAAAAAACTGGACCAACGATTGGTTGAAAGAAATCCAAACTGGGGACTGGAGAGGTTGCTCAGTGGTTAGAGCACTGGCTGTTCTTGCAGAGGACCGGGTTCAGTTTCCAGTTCCTACATGGTGGCTAACAACCATCTATAACTCCAGTTCCAGGGGATCTGACACCCTCTGCTGACCTTCACAGGCACTGCATGACACAGGGGCACTTATATACATGCAGACAATACACTCATACACATAAAATAAAATAATAGATAAAATATCAATGTGGCCAGAAACAGGAACTGACCTTCCACCTCTCTGTCAGTGACACATAGATAAAAGTACCAAGACTTATTTCTCAATAGTGGGAAAATTTTAATGCAAGGTAATGTGTGGTGGCATATACCTAGCACTCCAGAGGCTGTATTTGAGCCAGCCTGGTCTACATAGCAAGTTCCAGATCACCCAGGATCCCATAGCAAGAGCCTGCCTTAAAAACACAACAGAAAAATCACTGCAGGTTATGGAAGAAAATGGTCTGTAGCATTGGGAGAAATGTGAACCTGAGCAGGAGTGCTATCTCACACCTGTGATCTCAGTTCTATTGGTCATTGAGGCAGGAGGATTGCTGTGAGTTTGAGACTAGCCTGGGCTACTCTTTCTGGAGGACTTTGTAGTGTGTGTCAGAATTTAATTCCCTGCCAGTCTTGGTGGCTTACCTCTGATCACTACTTGAGGGTGGAGGAGGGTGGATCAGGGATTCAAGATCATAAGTTCAAGGCCAGTCTGGGCTACAACAAACAAAATCCCTAGAATTTAATTTTGTTTTGTTTTATTTTGTTTTTGAGGTAGGATCTCATTATGTAACCCTGGCTGGACTTGAACTCAACGGAGCATCTGCCTCTGCCTCCTGAGTTCTGGTGGATATAATGTTTTTGAGAGATTTTTATTCTATGAATGTTTGCCTACATGTTTGTAAGTGCGCTTGGTGGGTGCTTTTTGCCTATGAAGCTCAGAATAGCTTCAGGTCTCCTGGAACTGGAATCAGATGGTTGTGAGCTGCTGTGTGGGTCCTGGGAACTCAATCTAGGTCCTCTGTGAAGGCAGCAAGCCATCTCTCCAGCCCTCCCTAAATTCAATCTATAGACAGTTCATGGCTACAGTGTAAAAATCAGCCAAAGGATACAAATGTGATCACCGTTCCTCAGTGAGGGGCTAACGGTTGAGTAGGTCCAGTGTCAGAGGCAGAGAAGGAGTTAAAAATACACATCTATCTTTTAGTCTTTGCAAATTTCCTGTATGTGTACAGTGTTTGATCGTGTCTTCCTCCAGCTCCTCCTGGACCCCCTCCCAACTTCATGTCCTTTTTTCATAACCCTCTGAGACCAGTTAATACTGCCTGAGTGCACATTACTTGTGGAGCCGTCCACCGAGAGCATAGGCAGCCTGCCATGGGCCCTACTCTTGAAGAAAAATGACTCTCCGTCCTCCAGTACCTACCAAGTGCTAAGAGCTCTCCTGTCAGGGCTGGGGCCTCGCTGACTGGCAGGACTGCAGACAACAGCTGCTGTGAGTTCAGAAATGTGATGGCCCTGTTACATTCGGAAGTCTTGCTGCAGTGCTTCAGATCTCTGGCTTGTATGGTCATTCCACCCACTCCTATGTTGTTCCCTGAGCTCTGAGGCGGGTGATGTGATATAGACGTCCCATGCAGGACTCGTCACAATCACTGTTCTTTGTACTTTGACCAGTTGTGAAACTCTGTTAATTGCCGTCAACTGAAAAGAGAAGTTGCTTTCATGCGGATCAGGGCTGCACTGTCTATGAGTATAAAAATAAGTATGTAGAAGGTGGTTTGATACCGTGACTGTAAGGTTCGGCGTGAGACCTGGCAGAAACAAAGGAGAGACTCTGGCATGGGTGTGGCAGGACCAGTTTATTAAGGGGCACCGTGCTAGACTCCAAACTCTGGAGTGGAGCAACTAGCATCAAGATGGAGTCTGGGTGGGGTTTTTAAAGGGAGAGCAGGGACATGCAGGACAGTTCAATGGTGTGGACCAGTGGTTGGTGTCAGCAGTTAAAATACCAGGTGCTTGTTAGTATCAGGAGGAGGCAGAAGGTTATCAGTCTCAGGGAGCAGCAGTAAAAAGTGGCTATCAGTCCCCTTCTGTAGACGTCGATTGCGAGTTCTGGGAGGAAGTTTTAATTGCTGGGGGGTTTCTCCTCAGTGCCGTCTTACAATAACCATTTAGCAAGATAGTAATAGTGGGCTCTCTAGGGCCTATGACTTTCCCAGGCACTGGTTCTTGGCCAGGTTCACCATACCAGGCATGAGTTTCCCCCTTGGAGAGGGCCTTAAGTCCAATTGAGAAGCAATTGGTGGCTCACACCTTTAATCCCAGCATCGCTGAGATTGAGGCCAGTCTGGTCTACATAGTGAGTTCCGGGTCAGCTAGGGCTACAGAGAGACACTGTCTTAAAAGGCAAAGAAGGGACTGGTTATCCCCCATAATATTCAGGCCACCATTGTACTAATGGGAATAGCTTGCCAGACTGACTGGCAGGATTCACAGCTACTAAAGCTGTTGACAACCTTTCTTCCTTTAGTCTGAGAAGGACGCTTCTGGGCCAGTACCAACTTCAAATCCTACGACAAAAGTGTGTGGTATCTTCAGCAGTAGGGTCCTTTCATCAAGTCCAGGAGCAATGTCAGTAGCCTGTATTATTTTGGAGGTCTCTGGGACATCTCAGTAATTCAAAGGGAGATATCCCATACCTGGCACCGGAGTTTTAGTTTAGTAGCCTGTGGCGTCTGGGAGGAGCATTGTCCTTGTCCTTCCCCTTGTGTAGTTTTTACCTGGAGATATCAGTTGATATTTGGAGAAAGCCAGGCTTGGTGGTACAAGCCTGTAATCCCAGAATTTGGAGGCAAGGGCAGAAGGATGAAGTGTTCAAGGTCATCTTCAGCTACATAGTAAGTTTGAGACCAGCCAGCAACAGAAAAACAGCCTTAGGTTTGTGTGTGTTTGTTTTGGAGTGTGTGTGTGTGTGTGTGTGTGTGTGTGTGTGTGTGTGTGTGTAGCTCAGATAACACATTATGATCTTCCTCAGTCACTCTCCACCTTATATTTATTTTGGGTACACGGTCTCTCACTGAACCTGGATCTCATCAATTCAACTAGAATGGCTGGCCAGGGCACCCCAGAGATCCTCCTGACTCCACCTCTCTGGAGATGGGATTACAGGTGTACCTTGCCTAGATTGCTTGTTTGAGACAAGATCTCTCCGTAGCCGCAACTGGTCTGGAACTACGTAGACCTTTCTGCCACAGAAACAAGGAGAAAGACCTGACTTTGTAAAAGCAAGCCCCTGTGGGACTGCTGGTGGCCAGTCTCACAGAGTGCATCTGCTGTGCCACAGGACCCGCACCTGATCCTACGTGTCGACACTAACCTCACAAAATGGGAAATCATTATTCCCATTTGACAGCTGGGGAAGGAAGCTGAGTGTCTACAGCCAGAAGCCAGCTGAGCACCAGCAACCCAGAACTGTATTCTGCCCTGGAGACCCCTGTGGAAGGGTAAAAGGCCACAGTGGCCAGGGCTGCTTACATGGGTGGCAACACTGACCTGAGGCAGTTCAATGCTTTGCTCTGAGGGAGAGGAAAAAAAGCAGAGATGACCTCCTCCTAGCCCAAGGGGAAATAAACCAGTGTGCGCTAAGCTGTGTGCAGTGGCTCCTGCCTGTCAACCCAGCAGTCAGGAGGTTGAGGCAGGAGGATTGATGCAAGTTTGAGGCCAGCCTGGGCTACAGAGTGACACCACGAATTACAGTCTGTTGTGTAAGGAAGCTTCACTGGTGAGAGTTGAGGGATGCAGGATATTCATCCCGTGTTCCACTATGTTCCATGAGCCTTAGGTGTAGAGGTTCCTCTGTAGATGTGTCACCTAGGACTGGGCATCCCTCAGAAAAAAATAAATAAATAAAAATAAAGAGAATGCCAGGCATGGTGGCACTCACCTTTAATCTCAGCCCCTGAGAGGCAGGGGCAGATGGATCTCTGTGAGATTGAGACTAACCTGGTCCACATAGTGTCTTCCAGGGGGGGTGGGACCAGGGAAACCCTGCAAAAATTAAAAACTAAAATAAAAATAAAGAGGCAGGTCAGCGGGTGAAAGTGCTGAGAGACCGGAGTTCAGATTCCTAGCATCTTCTTAATCCCAGAACTCAGGAGACAGAGGCAGGCTGATCTCTGTGAGATGAGGCCAGCCTGGTCTACATAGTTCCAGGCCAGCTGGGGCTACAAGGAGATTCTGCCTCAAACAAACAAACAAATCTAAGCTAGGTGCACCTGTAATCCAATCTCCAGAGAAGTGGAGACAGGAAGCTTTCCAGGGTATCCTGGCCATCCAGTCTAGTTGAATTGTTAAGATCCAGATTCATTGCCCCCCAAAAATATGGTAGAGAGTTACTGAGGAAGACCACACATGATACCTGGCTTCCACATGCACAGGCACCAGCTAGGTACCTGACAAACAGAACCTCAGTCAGGCCCCAAGCCATGCTGATAATGTGTGTCGGAACTGGCCCTTTACCTCTGTGACCTTTTGATGACCCATAACGTGTATTTTATCATGAGATAAACAGAGATGTACTAGTGGAGGAACAATGTACAAAGTTCCTGACCAAGGTCAAAGAAAGGAACAGTCAGAGACCACCATAGCCAAGAGGAGCCTGAGACAAGCGGGCTCAGTGCAGTATCTCCTGGGTAGGGCCCAAGAACAGAAAAAAAGATGGCAAGGCAAAGCTAAGAAAGTGAGACAAGCATTGGATTTTCACCTACAATGTTGTGTGGACACACTCACTCGCAGCTGTACTACTGTGTGGTGAATTCTGTGTCACAGGATGCACTGTACTGCCAGGATTATCTGAAAATAATGATCACCTATAGTCCTACTATCAGGAAAGCAGAGTCAGAAGGATTATGAGTTCAAGGCCAGTTGGTCAACTCCAACAAACTTTAAATAACCTGGAAGGATGTTTAAAAATAGACATAACAGCTCACCGTAATCTCAACACTTGGGTGGATAAGAGGCGGAAGGACTGGTGCTAATGCAAGGTGAGCTTGGGCTACATAGCAGAACTTTGTGGGTGGTGGCACTCGGGAGGAGGAGGCCAGTGGACCTCTGAGATCAAGACTGGTTCACATAGAGAATTCCAGGCCTGGTAGAGCTGCTTAGTGAAACCTTGTCTCAAAAAATACCAATGAAAAGACCAGATTCCATAAAAATGGTGGTGGGTTCACAGCTGTATACCAGCTTCCAACTCAGGACGTGGAATCAAGAAGATCAGGAAGCTCGAGGTCAGCTCTGCTGTATTGCTAGGCTAGTTCAAGGCTAGCCTAGGCTAATGAGACCTTGTCTTGGTGCTGGAGAGATGGCTCAGCTGTCGAAAGCTCTGGCTGCTCTTCCAGAGTTTAATTCCCAGCACCCATTTTGGGCAGCTCACAACTCCAGCTTCAGGGGATCCAATGCCACCTTCTGGTCCCTGGGGACAGGTATATACACATGACATGCACATAACCACATACATACACATAAGTTTTTTAAAACTAAAAGAAATCTCAAAGCCTGTAATAAGCAAAGCACTGGCACTCAGGAGACCGAGGCAGGATTGCCAAGATTTTAAGGACAGCCTGGTCTACACAGTGGGTTCCAGGCCAGCCTGGGTTTCAGTGTGAGACTGTTTCAAAATAAACCCAATCCAGGCCTATGAGGATGGCTCAGGTTGGAGGACCTGAGTTCAGTCACCAGAAAGGCATGGTGTTACATGCTTGTAATCCTGGTCCTGGGGGGATGGGGTGGAGGGAGGCAGGAGAGTCCCTGGGATTTCCTGGCTGGCCAGTCTAATTGGGTGAGCTCTAGACCAATGAAAGACCTTGTCTCAAGTAAGGTAGATGGCATTCCCGATGACAACTGAGGAAGTTCTCTGGCTTCCACTTAGAGCACATGTTTGTTAACACCCACGTGCCAACGTAAACTCGAACGTACATGAACACATAAAGCACACAGTAGACATTATTTACCTCACTTCTGGAGGCTGAAAGTTCAAGAGCAAGAGGGACCAGCTAGAGGGGGCAACAGGTTAAGGCACGTGCTGCCAAGCTGTATAACCTGAGTTTGATCCTTGGAACCCACATGGTGGAAAGAGAGAACCAATTCCCACAAGGCGACCCCGGCATATGTTGCAGCACTCCCTCCTCATAACAAAATAAGTGTTTTAGGCCAGGTATGGTGGCCCATGTCTTTAATCCTAGCACGCAGGAGACAAGTGCAGGGGCGTCTCTGTAAGATCAAGGCCAACCTGGTCTACATATCAAGTTCTAGGCCAGCCAGGGCTGCATAACGAGACTCTGTCTCAAAAAAGTCAAGGCAGGGTTGGAGAGACGATCAGTGGTTAAGAGCACTGGCTGCTCTTGCAAGTTCAGTTCCCAGCACCTGCATGGCAGCTAACAACTGTCTAACTCCAGTTCCAAGGGATCCAGTGCCCTCTTATGGCAGCTACGGGCACTGCACACACGTGATACACATACATACGAGCATAACACCGACACATGAAATAAAAAGTGAGTCAAGGTAGAACTGGTGAGGCAGTTCAGTGAATCAAGGTGCTTGCCACCAAGCCTGGCAGTCTGACTTCAACCCACGTGGTGGAAGGAGAGAATGGACTCTTCTGACTTTTACATGTATACTGTGACACACATACAACAATAACAACAACAAATAAAATGTAATTTAAATAATCCAGGCAGAGAGCTCCTGGGGAACAACACCAGGTCGACATCTGGTCTCCATGTACGTGTACACACATACACACATACACACACACACACAATACAAAAGAAATAGCTGTGTTTGGAATAGGTATGTTGAATTGAGTAACCCTTGCACATACTACCTGAGTGCTCTACCATTGAGTGGAATGTATAACTTATTCGTGTAATGCATTGCAGCTTGCTTTGTTGTTTAGCAATAAGGCATGGCTAGTTTCCTATCAGGCCTAGGCATTCGTTTATTCAGAGCCCTTCCTAGTGATGAGAGAAATGAGCCATTCAGATAAAGGGCCTAGCTCTATGTGGGCTCTGACCTCTTCTCTCCTTGGGCTACGCACATTGTTGCCCTAGGATGAGTGACTTTCTCAAAGGCCCGGGTTCCTATCAGTTTATCCAGTATCACTGAACAAATACTTTGTACTTGCCATCGCTGTAGGCTCCAGCAATGCATAAGCATATGAGACAGCCAAAACCCAAAGTAGGACAGAGGGAAGGTAGCCATCCATATTCTACAGAGCCACTATCTGATTCATTGAGAAAGGCCCAAGACAAAGAGGGAACAAGCCAAGAAATATAGGAGAAAGGTGACTGATTCATCAGGGGAAGGTTGAACTATCTGCTGATTGGATCCATCACCTGAGAGTGAGGATCGGTGGGGCCTTTGTCACCAGACGGGCAGCTGTTGGCTATTTTCACACAGTCAGTGAGCTCTTGGCTTGCCTCAGAAGCTGGCAGTCCTGCCAACCTTTCTCAGATTCTGTGCATTTGTGTGAGGCTCCCCCGGCCCCAGAACCAGTCTGACAGTTCAGAAGTTCGGATGCATTGGGCCTTGTGCTAGGACTGACAGGGATTTCTGAGGAGGGAAAGGCTGGCTGCCCGCACTGCTTTTCTGAAGTGCTGGACTGAAGCTGTTTGTCAGTTGTCCTCAGCAGGCAGGGCCAGAGCCGATCTAGCAGCTAGCAGGCCAGGTGGTGAGCGACAGCACTGTTCGTGATGGTGGTGACGGCATTGGCTCTCATAACCCAGGGCTTCTGCTGGGTGCTGATTGCCTTTTGTGTACCATGTTCGTTATTGTCGCCATCACCCAGAGGAGGGGATGTGATTCGCCTCAGTTTGACCTTCACACCTGTGTGTGCCCCGGAGGAGAGCACAGCGCCACTCCAGAGTATCCTGGACCTGGGTCAGGCCTAATGACGAGCAAGTCTAAGCAAGTCCCCTTGGGTGTTTCCCAGCCAGAGTTTGCTGTAGAGGCCTTGGAACCGAGGGAGCCGCACACGGTAGTCCACCCACACTACAGTCCATCCACACTATGACCCTGTTAGACAGGAAGCACACGGAACAGGGTTTGTGCTTCGTTATCGTTTGAATCAGGGTTTTATTATGTAGCCCAGGCTGAGCTCAAATTCCTGGCTCAAGTGAGCCTCTTGCCTCAGCCTCCTGCATGACTGGGACTACAGACACATATGACACTCTAACTAACCTAGACTTGTGTGTGTGTGTGTGTGTATGTGTATGTTATGCCTGCATATGTGAGTGCATCTGTGTTGTATAATTTCTGTGGAGATCAGAAGAGGGTGTTGGATCCCCTGAAACTGGGATTTAGATAGTTATTAGCCACCATGTGGGTGCTGGGAGCTGAACCCAGATCCTCTACAGAGCAGCCAGTGCTCTTAACTGCTCAGCCATGAGCCATCTCTCCAACTCACTAGCCTAGACTTTTTGTTTTGTATGTAGTATGTATCTGTACGTGCATGCAAGTTCCTGTGTGTGGGAACGTGTGTGAGTACACATGCCCCTGAGGTCCGGAGTCGATGTAAGGCATCTCCTTGGTGCCCTGTACCTTATTTCCTGAGGCATGGTCTCTCAGATGAGCCCAGAGCTCACCAATACCGCTGGTCTGGCTAGCCAGCCGTCTCCAGGAATCGCATCTCTGCCTTGAGTGCACTGGAATTACAGACGAACGTCCACTGTATGGTTCTGGGGATCCAAACCCTGGTACTGGCTCCGAGAGCCCATGTGTTCGGTTCATGTTAACTGCTGAGCCGGTTCTCCAGCTACCAGACTGGAGATCCAATGCCCTCTTATGGCAGCTATGGCACTTGCACACACGTGATACACATACATACGAGCATAACACTGACACATGAAATAAAAAGTGAGTCAAGGTAGAACTGGTGAGACAGTTCAGTGAATAAATGTGCCTGCCACCAAACTAGAAAACCTGATTTTTTTTAAAAGACAGTGTTTCTCTACACAGCCCTGGCTAGCCTAAAACTGGCTCTGTAGACTAGACTGTGCCTGAACTCAGAGATCCCCTTGCCTTTGCTTCTTGAGTTCTGGGATTAAAGGTGTGTGCTACCACGTTGAGTCCAGTCCTAGACTGTTTTTATAGCCAAAGAAGGGTCAGTGGGATGGTTCAGGAGGTTAAGGCATTGCCTGTGACAGTTGCATGTGTGTGGGTCACAACTGCTAGTAACTCCAGCTCCAGGGGCATATGATGCCTCTGGCCTCTTTGGGCACCTGCACTTGTATGCACATACCCACACACAGAGACACATACATATAATTAAAAAATAAAATCTTGGGCTAGAGAGATGGCTCAGTGGTTAAGAGCACTGTCTTATAGAGAACCCAGGTTTGGTTCCCAGCACCCACATGGCAGCTTACAACTGTCTATAACTCCAGTTCCAGGAGATCTGATGCCCTCTTCTGATCTCTTTGAGTACCAGATATGAATGTGGTGGACATACATACGTGCAGGCAAATACTCATATACATAAAATAAAAAAGTTTTTAAATCTTCAAAACATTTTTTTTTACTTAAAAATATTTTATTATTTTTTATTTTGTGTGTATGATTGTATGGCCTGCATGTATGTAATTGCGCCATTGTCATGCAATATCCACAGAGGTCAGGAGAGAACATCGAATTCCTCTGGAATTGGAGTTACAGATGGTTGTTAGTTCCCATGTGGGTGCTGAGAATTAGATCCAGGTCCTCTGTAAGAGCAGTGAGTGCTCTTAACCACTGAGCCGTCTCTCCAACCCCAAATTTAAAAATCTTAGGAAAATAAAATCTTTTCTAAAATACTTGGTGAATGAAGGTATGAAAATGAATTTGAACAGCAGCCCTCACTCCTCCCCAGCCCACTCCCGGGACTGCTGGCTCTTGAAGATCCCACAGCCATCGCCCCAGGGCCTGGGATATGCTTAGAATGCACGGCATCACCATCCTGACCCTGAGCTGACATCTACCAGCATCTGTGCAGTCATTAAGGCGCCTCTTTGCTGTGAACCCCTGTGAAGTGGTCACTGCAGGCATGCGTTGTCCTCTTTTACAGATGAAGAAACTGAGGTGAGGAGAAGCCACCAGCACAGTCTCCCGCCTCTGCCTCTGTCTGTACAGGCCGGGCTGAGCTTTCTCTGTCCCGCCACAGATTAAAAGCAAGCAAACCACCAGGTGGGTTATTTTCACCTTTGTTGTAACAAAACTCCCCACAAAAGCAACATAGGGAAGGGAACGGTTATTTTGCTCCCAGTTTGAGGGTGTAGCCCGTCATGCCGGGAAAGGCTTGGTCGCAGGACCATGAGGCAGCTGGTCACATTACATCCGCAGCCAGGAAACAGAGAGCTGAACTCGGTGCCCAGTTTGCTGTCTCCTCTTTCCTCAGTCTGGGACCCTGCCTGGCCCACGGGATGGAGCAGCCTGCACTCGAGGTAGGACTTCCCTCCTTAGTTACAACTTTCTGAAAACCCCCACAGGAGATCCTGAATCCCCCTCAAAATGACAAGATTAACTATTACTCTAGGCATGGTAATGCATGCCTATAATCCTGGCACTGGGGAGGTGGAGGCAGGGGGATTACAGGTTTGAGTCGAGTCTGGAGACGTTGTGTCTCAAGAAGCAAAACAAGTAACCAGGCACCCATCGTCATAGTATACCCATCACGCTATCATCAGCTCAACTCTCCACAACGTCTGCTCCGTCCCTGACTCATCCCACCCTTAGTGCGCAGGAGGGAAGCTCAGTCCTTCCCAGACACGGCCCGATCCGATAACAGAAGCATGAACCTCAGTCAGTCCAAAGGAGGCTTGGCCCAACCAGAGACTGTGGATGAAGGTGCTAGGGGTTATGAAGGCCGAGAAGTCAAGCGCAGCAGGTGGGTGGCCAAGGTGCGATTGGTCTGGTGGTCTGTAGGTCTTCCAGAAGGCTATAGTCGAAGAGGACCTCCTCTGCACTCAGGCCCGCCGCCGACACTGAGCCCTAAGCACTAAGATGGCAAAACAGGCCCAGCTCCTCCCTGGCAAACCAGCTGGGCAGGTTTGCTGGTGCCAGGGAGGAGGGCAAGTCAACCCCAGGAAAGGAAGGGGGCCAAGGAACACCAGGGCCCGTGAGACAGTGCTGAGAGCAGCCAGGTCAAACCTCATCCGGGTGACGGGGGCGCCTGGCTCTCAGGGTCAGAACTTGAGGCTGGGTTTGAAGGTAGGCAGGTCAGAGGAAGGACTTCTCAAGGCATTATTACTGCTGGTTGGAAGCAATTTGATCAGCCACCAAGGAACATGCAGCAGAGGTCTGTCAGTCCCCAGGGAAACCAGAAGGCACAGGCCTGTAACCCCAGCTACCTGGGAAGCTGAGGTGACAAGAACATGTGTTTGAGACCAGCGTAGGTGACAGGATGAGTTTAAGGCTTGCCTGGGTAACCTGGTGGAACCCTGTCTCAAAATAGAGGGAACTGAGAAGAGCTGGAGGATTAGCTCGGCAGCAGAGCATTTGGCCAGCATGCATGAGGCCTTCAATCAATCCCCAGTAGCACAAAACCAAACAGGAAGCTGGGCCTGGTGGCACAGGCCTACAGTTCTGGCTTCTTAGGAGACTGAGGAAGGAGGATTACAAATTCAAGGCCAATCTAGGCAAGTTAGCAAGATGCGATCACAAAATGAAAATTAAAGAGGCTGTGGTTGGGAGAAGCGGGCGTAGTGGCGTGTTTAGCACTCAGGAAGCAGTGGAAGGCCGGTCTCTGTGAGTTCGAGTTCAGCCAGGTGTACATAGTGAGTTCCAGGCTAGCCTGGACTACACAGTGAGACTCTGTCTCCAAAAAAAAATGAAAACTGAAAACAAAGGGCTGGAGAGATGGCTCAGTGGTTATGAACACTGGCTGATCTACCACAGGACTCAGGTTTGATTCCCAGTACCCACATGGTAGCTAACAACTACCTCATAATTCTAGTACTGAGGGATCTGACACCCCCTTCTGGCCTCTGTGGGCATTTGGTACATTTGCATATTTACACATAAAATACAAAATTTAAAACAGGCTTGTGTGGTGGCACACACCTTTAACCGCAGCACTGGGGAGGCAGAGCCAGGTGGATCTCTGTGAGTTCAGGGCCAATCTGGTCTACATAGCAAGCTCCATGCCATCTGGGGCTATAGGAAGACCCTGTCTCAAAAAGACCAAAACAAGAAAACAAAAACAAGAAACCATGAATGAACGAGGAGGCACAGGCTAGGGGCCTAGCTGAGTGTCAGAGCACTCGCCTACCCTGTGCAAACAACCCTTTGAAAAATAAAGATAAAAGGCCAGGCACGGTGTTACACACCCAGATTTCATTTTTAACAGGCTGGCCTCAAACTCATTACAGCCTAAGAATGATCCTTGTTCCCTGCCTTTACCTTCCAAATGCTGGGAAATGTAAAAAAGTGTGCTTGAGTGTGGCTGGCCTGTAGACCGGTCACTCACTCTGTAGACCAGGCTGGCCTACTAATTTCACAGAGAGCCACAAGCCTCTGCCTCCCGAGTGGTGGGACTAAAGGTGTGTACCACCGTGCCCGGCCCCTTCATTGTTTTTTTATTTATTTTTAAAGATATTTTTGTTTTTATTTAATCTTAGTTATTATTTTATGTGTGTTCTGCCTGCACGTATGGAAGTGCGCCCATGTCATCCAATGCCTATGGAAGTCAGAAGAGGTCGGATCCCCTAGACTGGAGTGATGGGTGGTTGTTAGCCGTCATGTGGATGCTAGGAATTGAACCTGGGCACTCTGCACTGCTAAGCCATATCTCCTTATTTTTTAAATTATGGGTATATGTGTGTGTTTGTGTTAGGGGTATGTGCACTTGCCCGAAGTGCAGATACCCGAAGAAGCCGGAGGTGTGGGTCCCCAGGAGCTGGAGTTACAGGCAGTTGTGAGCCACACAATGTGGCTGCTAGGAATTGAACTCAGGGGCTCTAAAGGACAGGACCTGCTCTTAACCTTTAAGTCATCACTGCAGCCTATTATTATTATTATTATTATTATTATTAATCTTTTTGAGACAGGGCCTGAGCTTCCTGTGTTGGCCATGATCTTACAGAGATCCATCTGCTTTGGCCTCTTGAATATTGGGATTAAAGGCATGTGCGAACATGCTGGACTCTCATTATTTTATATATATACATATTTATTTTTGTCTTTTTTGAGACAGGGTCTCCTGTAGCCCCCGCTGACCCAGAACTCACTATGTAGACCAGGCAGGCCTTGAAGTTACAGAGATCTGCCTACCTCCTGAGTACTGGGATTAAAGGCAACCACCACCATGCCTGGCTATTTTTAATATGTTTTAATTATTTTTATTTTATGTGTATGAGTGTATTGCCTGCACGTATGTAAGTGCACTCGTGTTGTGCAATGTTCGGGGAGGTCAGAAGAGGACATCGGAGCCCCTGTAACTGCAGTTACAGATGGTTGTCAGCCTTCATGTGGGTGCTGATAATTGAACCTGGGTCCTCCGCAAGAGCAACCACTGCTCTTAACCGCCGAGCCATCCCTCCAGTCCCCATTCCCTTCCATTTGTTTAAAGCCCGTTCAGACCATTGTGTGTGAAAATTGTGACTGGTCTTTGGAACCTCCTCCCAATCAGTTACACAGATATTTCCTCAGAAAAATGACTTCATTTGCTCATGTAGAAAAGAGGGTAACTCGCATTGTGGGGCAGCATTCAGGCAGAGCACTCGCCTCGGGGCTGGGCTCAGAGGATGCGCCCCCAGTGGTAGCTGCTGAGATTATCCCTCCAGCTGAGATAAGTTGGGATTCTGGGATGAAAGGGAGGGCAGAGGACCATGGTGAAGGTCAGGAGGGGCTTGACTCCCACTGAGAGTTCCTACTTTGAGAGGCAGCAAAGCCACCTCCTCAGAGGGAGGCCCAGGCTGCACCCCAGGTAGAGGCTGCTCATTTTCAGCCGCCAACCTGGCAACTAGCTCCTGGACCTACAAAGATTCAGCTTTTAAGAAGCACGGCAGAAGTTTGTGACTAAGACTTACGTCTAAAGACTCAGAGAGCTCTGGGTTCAAGTTCTGGATCCTTTCTTCATCCTTCCCTTCCATTTAAAGCGATTTTTCTGAATTGGGCATCTAGGCATGGCAATGCATGTCTAATTTCAGCACTTGAGAGATGGAGGCAGAGGATGAGGCTCTCAAGGCTAACCTGGGCTACAGGAGACCCTATCTCAACACACACACACCAGGGTCCTCCTATGTAGCCAAGGCTGGATTCAAACTCAGCAATCCACCAGCCTTGGCTTTTCCCTGTGCTGGGATTGCAGGTGCCACACCCAACTATCCTTTTCTTTTTTAAGATTTATTTCATGTGTATATGTGTGGGCCTGAGTGTGTGTGTGTGTACCCCATGTGGGCAGTGACTGCAGAGGCCAGAAGAGGGTGTTGCGTCCCCTGAAACCAGAGTACAGGCAGTTCTGAGCTGAAGTGGGTGCTGGGAACTGAACCTCAGGTCAGTCAGTAACCACTGAGCCATCTTTCCAGTACCTGTCCATCTTTTCTCTTTCGGGGCAGGAGGCCGTGTCTCACCGTGCAGCCCTGGTAGGCCTGGAACTTGCTATGTAGACCAGACTGGCCTCCAGTTTACAGAGATCTGTTTGCCTCTGTCTCTTCCCAAGCACTGTGATTAAAGGTGTGTGCAACCATCAACTATACCTGCTATCTTTTTGTGTGTGTGCCTTGAGACAAGGTCTCATTGTATAGGACTGGCTGGCCTGGAACTATATAAATCAGGTAAACTCATAGATATCCTCCTGCCTCTGCCTCCTGAATGCTGAGATTAAGGTGTGGACCGCAACAACTGTCCTTATCCTCCCTTTTCTTTTTTCAATTAAAAAATACTTATTTTTATCATTTTTATTTTACATGTGTGAAAATTATTCCTGCATGTATGAAAGTACACCCATGTCATGCAATGCCCACAGAGGTCAGAAGAGGGCATCAGATTTCCCTGGAACTGGAATTATACGTGGTTGGTTAGCTTCCATGTGGGTGCTGGGAATCAAACCTGGGTCCTCTGCAAGAGCAGCCAGTGCACTTAATTGCTAGACGGTCTCTCCGGTTCCCACTCCCTTTCCTTAATGCATGATGTAATAACACCTGTTCTCAGGCTGGAGCGTCAGGACAGCACCCACGGCCAGCTCTGCAGCCAAGCAGCTCGGTTACTCAGTAGACCCATGTCTCACCCTCTGCGCCTCAGCTGGCTCAGTCAGAGAACCTCACTCTGTTGTTGGAGTCAATGAGATGTTTCGGGTGAGGTGTATGGATTTGACCGAGCCAGGGAGTTGTGCAAATGCTGGTTATTGCAGACACCGCTGCTTGTCTGGTGAAACCTTTGGCTTGTGACGGGTTTGAGTGCCTGTCACCTTTCACGCCCTCTGTCCCTATGCACCTGATGCAGAACTTTCCTCACCTCCAGGGATCAGACTGCAGAGGGGCCCTGGGTGCTGCCTGGGCCTTTTCCCTCCATCACTGAGCTGAGAAAAGCCTCGTAGGGTGAGATTTGATGGCCCTTCCTCCGTGCCACCTGGAAGTGGCCCATTCTGGGCCCCTGGCATGAGAGTGAAAATTATATTGTATTTTTGTTGTGAATTCTATAAGTGTAAGACTATATATGCGTGTGCATACGTATGTGTGTGTGTGTGTGTGTGTGTGTGTGTGTGTCTGTATTTTTTACATTTTGAGACAGGGTCTCTGTGTTCCCCAGGCAGGTCTTGCGCTCCTGGCTGAAGCTATCTTCTCACCTCACCATCTTGGATTTTTTTTCTTTTTTCCTGGTCTTTTTGAGACAAGGTCTCTCTGTACCTACAGCCCCAGCTAACCTAGAACTTGCTATGTAGACCCAGGCTGGCCTTGAACTTACAGAGATCCTCCTGCCTCTGCCAGATACATTATTATTATTTTTTAAAGGCAGGGCAGGGGTCTGGCAGACATGAACTTTCCCAGGCAGGCCCTTAAAAGCGTGGTTGCCCAGCTATGGGGCACATCTTTGGGCAGACACTGCCACCTAGAGGTTAGTTCCTGCCATGGCACATGGGAGTGCTGATTTGTCCTGTTAGGATGCTCCTCTGTCTAAGTGAACCTGGATGGGCCTTCCCTTCATCATACCTGGTCACTTTGCAACCAAATTGAATTCCTGCGTCCTGAGACCACCATGTCCTCTGTCTGGGCCTCTGTGCACACCATTTCCTCTCCTGAAATTGTCTCTCACACTCCTGTTTGCCTAATATCAGACATGCATTGATATCTCCTCCCTCTGAAGTCCCCCAAGTACCTCTGTGCTGATTGGTTAGGTACTGCTCAAACATGTGAAATATTTTTCTATTTCTTCTTGTGCTGGGAACTGAACCTAGGGTCTTGTACATAGTAAAGTACATTGCCACTGAGCTACAACCCCAGCTCCCCATGACATGCTTTGGACATGGTTTAGCTTTCATGTTAGAAGACACGAGGCCCTCCCCATTGATATAGGATGTAGACTAGAAGAGATGAGACTTGAGATGGAGACGTTCTGTCAGACAGCCCCTAGTGTCTAACCCCAATCTCCTCAACTAGCAAAGTCTGCTTTTCTGCTGGCTGCGGCCTTCCTCTCATGTCCCCATCACTCCTCATGGGTCTTATCCCATCACCGCTCTCCTGCACTTTCTGCACCGGGATCAAACCGCGACACCCACGGTGGTCCAGGTGCAAGTCTTCTCTGAATCTGACGAGAGCCTCGCATGAATCTGTCTCTCGGGAATCCCTGACTCAGCTGCCATCGCTCCCATCAGCTTCCTCTGCCCTCGACCCGCTTTCTGGTCCCCAATCCTGTGTACCTCAGACACAAGACCATTGAGCTGTTGAGAAAGTTGTCGCAGGCTCTCAGTTGACGAGAAAGTCCTGGGGAAGGAGACACAGGGTCAGGAGCACAGGCGGCCTGACGGGAACGAGGCTCATGGGCGGCAGCCCGCCCTGACTGCCTCGGTAGGGAACACTTACCCGGTCTCCTCTGTGAGGTTAGAGCAGCTGTCAGCACTGCGGCTCTGTTCGGGTAGAAACAAACCAGGTCATCGTTCAACTTCTGATTATCACCCAGAAGCAGGTGAGCCAAGCTCACCCCAACACCCTCCTCTCCAAGCCTCCCCTGTCTTGGCCTCCCTATGCTAGGCCGCAGGAGGAACACCTGGCTCTGGGAACCAACTACCTGAAGAGCAGGGATAATCCGAGGGCAGAGTCCTTTGGGAAGAAGGAAGAACAAGCAGACAGAACAGCAACGGCAGAAGGCACAAACCTGAGGTGACGCCATGCTAGTGAGCTCAGCATCAGGGGAAGGGACAAGACCAAGAAACAGAGTGTCATCGTCGGCAGTTGGTGGTGCAGGAGCAGTGCGGTCTGCGGGCGCCTGTCAGGACAGAGCAGGGTTAAGACACCATGCAGGAGAGGAGAGGCGCCTCGCTACCACGGACAGGAGGGGTGGGGCAGGAGGGACAGTGCGGCAGCATCACACATGCTGGGAGCGACTGGGGTGCAGACAGCCTGCCCAGGCCTCGGGCTGCTTGGGAGCATTTTGGATGGGCAAAGCTCAAAGCAGGAGCTACAGGGTCTCCTTCCTAAACACCCCAGGGCCTTGTTCTTCGTGGAGCTCAGACATGCGGAGCCACAGGGGCAGAAAGCGCCCAAGTCCAGGAGCCAGAGAGCCAGGCTTTCCGACCATGACCCTGACTGTGGGCCCTGCTCACGGGGTAGACTAGTCACCATGGTCAATATGACCACTCGCCCCTCCTTTCCTTTTCCAGCCTTCCTTCCTCCCCAACCCAAGCACTGGCTGTGTTTGTTGATTCAGAAAGAGCTGGAGAAAGCAGAGAGCACCATCTGCCCTTTGGCTCAGCCACACGATCGTCCCAGAACAGCAGCCAGGGACCAACCTAGGATTTAGGCACGGAGCCATGTGGAAGTCTTCCCCGTTTCCCGACTGGAACTACCTGCCTGACCAGCTGTGCCCAGTCCCTCCTCAGGCTCAAGCCTAACTCTTAGAACAAGTCTCTGGCTTACAGATCTTCCAGCAGTCAACAGGCCAGATGGGCAGAGAATGGGAAGGGAGCCAGGGAGCCCAGGCCTGCCCAGGGAGGCAGGTCTAGAGAGAACATGGCCACACCTTTCTCCAAAGAGAGGACTGCCTGCTTTCTAGAAGCTTCAGCCCCAGCCTCCCCTTCCAGACTTCCCTCCATTGACTAAGTGCTGCAGAGGCTTAGGGAACTAAGCATGAGCCTCACCTGGCCCTGGAGCCCCATGTGGCCATTCAACACCTACAGCTGAATCTAACAGGAAAGAGCAGGGACATAGCAGCTGGTCAAGCATGTGCATCAGGGGAGCCTGGCACGCCTGGCCACAGACCCTCCCAGACTCTGGGTCCCTTGTGGCATCCTGGGAACACTTATCTCTAGGATGGGCTACAGAAACACACAGAGAAGCAAAAAAGTATTTTTCTGAGCATCTTTAGTTATTTGTTGTTTTGAGACAGGGTCTCTCTCTGAAGACCAGGCTGGCCTCAATCTCACAGAGATCTGCCTCCTGAGTGCTGGGATTAAAAGTGTGTACCACCTTTTAAAAATTTTAATTTATTGTGTTTTGTTTGCATGTGTGTGGGCAGATGTGAGCCATGGAGTGCCTGTGTGTGTTGGGGCAGGGTGTCATTGAACAACTTGCAAGAACTAGTTCTCTCCTTCTACCTTGTGGGTTTGAGGACTGAATTCAAGTTGTCAGGCTTGGCAACAGATGCTCTTGGTCACTAAACCATCCTCACCAGCCAAAGAAGCCATCCATTATTGATTAAAGACAGTTTAAAAGCACACAAAAAAGTCTTCATTTCCAGAGCAGAGGGGCCTGGGCTGAACACAGACTCTTGGACCATTAGAACAGGGTATCTTTCCAATGAGAAAACGGAGGGTCCAGACCCTCTATGTGGTCGACCCGTTAGCAGAGCAAAAGTCAAATATATTATCTGCAAGATTCCTCTACCAAAAAAAGGGCTGAGGAGATGGTGGCTCAGCAGTCAAGAGCACTGGCTGCTCTTGCAGAGAACCTGGGTTCCATTCCTGACACCTTCATGGCAGCTATTCCAGGGGGTCTGGTGCCCTCTTCTGGCCCCTGAGGACATTACAGAGCTCTTACACAGAGCTCATACACAGGTGCTCTTATATTCAAGCAGACAGACTTATACACATAAAATAAAGCCAGGTGCAGTGACATGTCTTTAGTTGCAGCACCTGGGAGGCAAATGCAGGTAGATCTTTGTGCGATCAAGGCCAGTCTGGTCTACAGAGGAAGTTCCAGGTCAGCTGAGTCTACAGGGAGACCCTGTCTCAACAAACAAAAATTTAAAAAAGATTCTTTTGGCATACTCCACCCTCACCACCCTCCCTACATCTCTATTCCCCACACACACCTCCTGTGGCCCCTCTGAGCTGACCAAGATGAGTCAGAGCACCTGAGCGGACCAGAACACCTGGCCGGGAACAGCTTTTATGGCTCTGAAGGTGTCCGGCTCTGACTCAGAGTCTTCATTCTGTCGGCCTCTCTGTTCCTCTCCCCATACCCAGCTCCAGCAGGATGCAGCCCTGGCTTGCGCTCCTTCCGTTAGTTGCACAGAAGTCCACTCCTTTCGTTTGGCAGATGTCTCTTGAGGCATAATAATCACAAAAGAAGTACTAACATCTCGTCCAGAGTAGGCCATCTCTAGGCCCTGTAGACACAGGTCCTGTTCCACCTGGATTCCTGCATCGGAGAGGTGCTGCTGGCCTGTGAGCTCAGCTGTGATCTCACAATGCTGGTAGTGAGCTCACTGCTCCATCTCAGAGACCCACTTGCCTCTGCCTCCCAAGTACTGGGATGAAAGGTGTGAGCTACCATGCCCAGATCTGCCTTTCGTTTTTTAAAAGTGCTTGAGGTCCTGGTCCCTGATTTATTTTGTTAATCTCACATCCTTTCCACTTTGTGAGAACAATTATTGTTGACTTCTAGCTTTATTCCATTGTTGTAAGATAGAATGAAAGAAGTTACTTCCATTTTCCTGTTTGCTCAGATTTACCGTATGACCTAGTATGGAATTTATTTTCAGAACAGTTCCATGGACTTCAGAGAGAAGAGTTGTATATTTTTCAGTGTTTGGAAATGTTCTGTAGAAATTGTGGTAACCCTCAGGTCACAGAGAAATGGCTTGCAGAGTTCTGAGAATCACAAGTCCTTTTATTGCAGGACATGGTAGCACATGCCTTTAATCCCAGCACTCAAGGAGGCAGAGGCAGGTGGATCTCAGTGAGTTCAAAGCCAGCTAGGTCTCTATAGCAAGTTCCAGGTCAGCTGGGACTACAGGAAGACCCTGTCTCAAAAAGATCAAAAACAAAAGCAAAAAAACCCAAGAATCTTTTTATTAAGCAAAAAAGTAGGCAGTCCAGAGTCACTACTGCCAGAAAGATCTCTCCACCCAGGGGAGAAGCAGAGCAGGGTTTCTAAAGCTACAAACAATTACATCATGCTAGATGCAAGTCAGATAACGAAGGTTATGCGTAGCAGGCAGGTCAGTGAACCAAGAAGTTTTTAGTTTGCAATTAGAAAATAAGGTTCTCAGAGTTGAAACATTGTAGCTCCTATGAGACCACAGGTATGTAGCCTGAAAACTGCCTAACTGTGGTCAGCAGGAGAAAGAGTTGCTGGGGTTAAACACAAAATGTAATCACAGTAAAATGTAACTAGAGAGAAAATGAAGTGACTGTTGCCCGTTTAGTCATAGTCAAAGCACTGACTCATAATTTTCAGGTAATAAAGGGTTGTATTGGCTTCTCAGGATCATGAATTTGACAAAAGCTATTTGTTGCCAGAAAATGTTTAATAGCCACTTGATTAAGCAAGGGCCAATAATCAGACCCAGGAGAAGGAAGGTAGAGGATGGAGAAGGGGGGGGAGGAAGAGGAGGAGGAAAACAAGGAGGAGAAGGAAGAGGAGAAAGAAGATGAGGAGGGGGGAGGAGGAGAAAGAGGAGGAGGAAGAAGAGGAAGAGAAGGAGGAGGTTGTCTTAGCAGGTCTGTAAGGTGATCAGCCATGGGTTCTAATCGAACTCATTCTAATGGAACCAGAAACTGTTGACTTTCCTTCTTTTCTGGTGTTTGTCTAGATTTTCTCGGATCTTTTGTAAAGTATTTTTAATGAGACCTGATTCATTTGATTAGAAATAGCAGGCTCTGGGACCTGGAGAGATGACTCAGCAGTTAAGAGCACTTGGCTGCTCTTGCAGAAGACCCTGGTTCAAATCCCATTGCCCATATGGTGGCTAACAACCACCTGTAACTACAGTTCCAGGAGCTCTGGCTCCCTTTTCTAGCCTCTGCAGGCACTGCACAACACGGGTGCACTTACATACATACAGGCTTAACACTCATACACATAAAATAAAAAATAATAGAGTTAAAGAAGAAGAAACAGCAAGTGTCACCCAGGGTTATACATTGACCTCCCTGGGACATGAAGAGCAATTCTAGCCCATGCTGGTTTTGGAGAACTATCTCAATGATGCAACCTTGTTATGTAACATATCTATGGAAGATCATAAATGACCTATGCCAGTGTCTATTTGTTGGGACATTTGGGACATCCTAAATTCTCCCTTTATCAAAGCAGTTGTGTCTAGGGCTGTTGATCTGGGTATACTGAATCCCACTAGGACAGAGCCAGCAGGGGACGTCTAGCTGTTGTGGGACTCTAGGCCGGGAAGGAACATAACATGGGTGTCCTCGGGCACACTCTAGGCGCATACCTAGGAGAGAACATGGACTGTGACACAGAGTCGGCCTCCTGTCTAACCTGTCTAACTCAGCAGATGTAATACATCTAGTGAGTTCAGAAGTACAGTCAGCCAGGTCCGATATGGGGATAATAAGCTCGGGCAATAAGACAGTGAGAAAGAGCTATTACAGGACATAGAGAAGGGAGATTTTCAGAAGCTGTAGTAGGGGGTGGTTAAGCATGAAACATTTCCCTTTGTATTTCCTGATTAGCACTGGAGCAGAGAGAGGACAGCTAGATTTGTTATTTGTAACAATTAGCATTTTTACCCTTAAGCCTATATAGTGTGGTGGCTTGGGTTTTAAGCAAAGCCAGCAGTCCTCAACTAGTTTGGTCTGAGTAAGGTTAAGTGGTTCTAGCTTGGGGAACAAGCTAAGGGATTGTGGGGGACTGGGCTTGTGTTCCCTGGGTGAACGGAGACCGGGAAGGGCAGACAGGCTTAGATAATGACTGACGACTTTCCATTGAAGAGTGAACAGAACTTAAGTTAGGTACAGTTGGAGGCCCCAAGTGGACCTAATCCCCAGACATAGTTGTTGGGCTGCTGTACCCACATAAAAACGAAGACACTGTACTGATCTGTGGGGCCTTCCAAGCAGAGAGGAGGCTGGTAGCATCTGGTCTCCTACCCATCCATGGCTACGGTGACACGTATGGGCAGAAAAATTCTTTTGGATATTGGCACCTGATGTCAGAGGGCGGTGCTGGAAATCTGCCTTTGCCCTGTTCTGGAGAATCCATGCCATACTTTGCAGCCAGCTTTGGGGAAAGCCGTCTTCTTGGTAAACCTTAAACAGGACTGTGCTTTGTGGAGCATTGGTCCAGTTGAGGTTGGAAAGGAATTTACCAGTGGCAAAAGAGGCCAGGGTGAAAGTGTACATGCGTGTCGAGGCGGGACTGAGGAGAAGGCGCCATAATGGAGCTCTGATCAGAAGAGTCTTAGCTCGAGAGGGTCTGGTCCAGCAGCGATGGTCCATTTTTGATTCTGGTCTGGGGCTGGCTTGACATGGGAATGGTGAACCCAAGCAGGGATTTCTCAATCTTGGCAGCAGTTGGTGTGGTGAGGGTGACAGGGTAAGGTCCTTCGCACGTGGGGTCGACCCTCCTTCTGGAACTTAAAAAAAGAAATTATGTTTTAGTTTTCCTTTTTTTTTCTTGAGACAGGGTCTAGCCCCAGCTGGCCTGGAACTTGCTATATAGACCAGGCTTGTCTTGAACTCACGGAGATCCACTTGCCTCTGCCTCCCAAGTCCTGGGATTAAAGGTATGTGCCACCACGCCTGGTTTATTTGTAATCATTTCTGTGTATGAGTATCTTGTCTGCATGGATGTAAGTGCATCCAGGGTGCTGGAGGACTTCTGGGTTCCCTCCATCATGAAACCGCTTCTACCTGTGTGGATCCCTCACAGTTATGCAGGGGCACCTCTGGGTCCTCACCAGGCATCATTGTCACTGGGTTGAGGCTTTGAATAGCTGAGGTGAGATGGAGAGCTGATGGAGAGGCAGCTCTGGTATGAGTGATTCAGGTGTTTGACATTCATCACCCATCCACTTCCTGAAGGAGGGTCTCCACAGCATGGCTCTGACCCAAAGGGAGCTTGTCAGCACCTTTTACCAATAAGGCAGTGGCCGCTGTGGCATGTAGACAGAATGGCCATCCTCAAGTCACCAAGTCTAGGTGCCTGAATAAATGTGCTCTGGGCCTTTGCCAGGGTCCCAGAGTTTGGGCAAGCATGCTTCTTGCAATCACTTGAGCCTCATGAATGAAAAAGTTAAATGATTTTGTGACATCAGACAACGCAGGAGTGAGGACCTGGGTTAGGGCCTTTTTTTGTCCCTCGGTCTATCCAATTTCAGGGCTTGGTCCCCTGCTGTGGCTTAATAGAAGGGTCCTGCTATTTCAAGAAAACCTGGACTCCAAAGCTGCCCACAGTGTTTTAGTCTGGGGCACGACGATCTGAAGGATGGCTTCCTCCAGGTCACAATAAGGGTCCTCTTATCCAGACAGAGCTTGTACCCCAAGTAAGAGACTTCCATCCGGCAAAGTTGAGCTTTCTTTGCAGAGGCTTGGTACCCCAGAGTTTGAAGCAACTGAAGTGCGGCGAACGCCTCCGGCCAGCGGAGGAAGAAAGCACGCGATCACGAGGAGTCTTCCAGTATCACACTTTATTGGAGAGCCTTTGATTAACAGATGGACGATGATGGCGAGAGGCGGGGAGCAAGGCACCTACGGCTGCTTATAAAGCCCGGAAGGAGACGAGGCACCTATTGATTGGCTGCAAGTAGCTAACCACAGGTGGACGCCACGGGATAGGCTCAGGACAGGTCATGTGGCACGCATGTGCAGTAGCAAGATCCAGGTTGGCGCCAAAGCACTACCTAATTAGGAGTTGTTTACCACAACGCTGCCAGGAAGCCAGCGCCATCTTGTAATGGAGCTCCCTGCAGCTCCCCCCTTTTTATTAATTATGCAGCAACACCCTGCGAGTAGCAAAGGAAAGCTCCCGATCTGATCCCCACCTCATGATGTGTTGATCGATCAAGGGAGAAAGAAAATCAGGCTTCTGGCCTCCCCTTATCCCGTGCAATGGGAACAGACCCTGGGAGTGCAAAGGCGGAGACCGGCCTAGGGAACCCTGTCCCTGCCTTCCTACGTGCAGTGGGGCATACCGACCCCTGAGGGTGCAAAGGCCAGGTAAGGGTGAGAGTGACTACTCCTGTTTTAGGGCTGCTAGCCACACTTGGGGGGAGGCTCCCAACTCCAGTGCGGTTAGCGCTTGAGTAAGAATGACCTTGTCCCTATGCACCTGGGCTTGCATTTTGCAAATCAACCAAAGGCACAATATGCCTCCTCCAATGCTAAGGACCAAGAAGGTACCAACTCCTGCCCATTCTTTAAAATAGGAAAATGCCGAGGAAAACTAGGAAACAAACCCAGCTGCCAAACTTGGATCAACTCGGGTGGAATTAAGAGAAATAACAGTCCTCTGAAGCTCATCCAAAGTAACATCAAAATTATTACTCCAATTTCCAATCCAATAGTTAAAAGCTGTCTGGACAAATTTGTTGTTTTAGAAGCATTATTATACAAAACACTAGTCCTTTTCAGTTGTAAAGAAGCGAGGAAAACAATTGCAGTATGGCGAACTGGGATCGGAAGTGGGAAGGTAGACAGGAACCCCCAGCGCAGCTCATCCTGGCTTGATGTCCATAGCTGAGTCAGGGTCAGCATCACCAGGAGCCTTCACGTTTTCTTGTTCCACAGCATCCTCCAAGGACGGCTGGAGTGTCCTCACCAATCTGCTGGGCACCCAGTGAGGTGATTCGTCGTCCTGAGGAAAAACACAAACAGCTCCTCGTGCCCATGTCAGCACGGGGTCAGGCCCCCGCCAGAGGCCCGTTAATACATCTTTCCACTTAGCCATCCCTTTTGCAGGGCCATGATGGTCCTGATGTTTATCCGCTGCTGAGTGGCCTTGAGCATCCAAATTCAAAAATTTATAGTAAACAAGGCTAGGGAAAGTCTCTCCCTTGGGGTGCGGCCGTGGCCTACTCCCCCTTTTTGTTTTTGAGTTTTAGCTGTTGGGGCTTGCCCCATGCAGCCCAGGCCTCTAAGCAATGAGTTATAACATTGCATGCCTTTTTTCCTGTCAAAGGTGTAGCGTGTAGAATACCTGAACAGGTATCCACAGACACATGAACATATTTTTGGTTTTTAAACTTTGAAATATGTGTCACATTCATTTGCCAAACCTTTAAAGGGAGCAAACCGCGTGGGTTAACTCCAATCCTAGGTGGATGGTGAAAAGTTACACATTGAGAACAATTTAGCACCACCTGTCGAGCATCTGCTCGAGACAGGTGAAATTTTTGTTGTAAGGCTCGGGCATTTACATGAAACCTGTTATGAAAACATTTTGCCCTTTTTATAGTGGAGTTTAAAAATATACATTTTATTATGGTCCATAAATTTACTTTATCATTCCTTGTACTCAAAGGTCCTGGCAGGCCTGTATGAGCCCTAATATGTTGGATAAAAAAGCAAGCCTGTCTTTGCCAAATTAAAGTCTGTAATTGTTGAAAAAGCTGACAGACCGGACTAGAGTTTTTAATTGGTCCGGCCACTTCCAAAACTCTTACTGTATTAACGGCATAAGTTGAACCAGATATTAAGTTAAAGGGAAAGGTACAAGCTTTAAATACTTTTATAATTATGCTTAACTCAATTAACTGTGGGGAGCCAGGCTGAAACTGTCGCACCATTGGCTCCTGTTTACAAAAACTTTGTCTTTTAAATTTAAGATAATTTTATAAGTATTTTTAGGAATAGCAGAAGGAATAGGTAATCCAGATTGCAGCTATTTAAGAACTGTCTTTTTCTTTGGGATTTAAAGACTATGGAATAACTGCTTGATTTTAAGTTACATAAAAGCTGGCTCCTCCAGCCCAGTGGAAGGTTTAGTTTTACTTTTTAGGTTGTTTGGGGCGCTGCCCTGCGGCTTGATTAGCGGCAGCTTGTTTATTAGTATACTCAATTAAGAATGACTTCCAGTCTAAGTACTGCCCCAGGCTCAGACATGTGCGAGTCAGTCCTGCCCAGTCTTAAAGATGGCGCTGGAGTGTCGGGCCCATACCTGGCTGTTGCAGGTAGTTCGGAACCGGACGGGAGCGGCGCGCATCCCCGTGCACGCGCCCGGACCCTGCGGACTTTACGCTGCGGCGAGGGCCCCTGTGGTGAGCCTTGAAGCCTAAGGCGTGGTTTTTTTTTTTTTTTTTTTTTTAAAGCTGTACATTTTCCCCAGATGAAACTCCTTTTGTTGCTTGGAAAAGTGAAGTACAACCGTGAGTCTTATGGACACTGCGAAACACGGTGCAATGGTATCGTACTTCTCCAAGAATCTCTCCAAAGTGCTTTTCTTAAGCTTTAAATTTTTTGAACGAAGTAGCTCATTTAGAGCCAAAAAAATTGGGTGGGAACTAGTATTTTTCTCATTGCTGGAACTTTGGTCTTGTACAGACAAACATTTAAATTTCTCCAAGGAAGGATACGAAACTTGAGGGGGGGACGGCCGCAGTCCCCCATCTACAGGATCCCCTCTTTTGGGGCCTTTATCATGACTGGCTTCCTTAAGCTCCTCTTTATGACTGGCTTCTATAAGCTCCTCTTTATGACTGGCTTCCATAAGCTCCTCTTTATGACTGGCTTTCATAAGCTCCTCTTTATGACTGGCTTCTATAAGCTCCTCTTTATGACTGGCTTCCATAAGCTCCTCTTTATGACTGGCTTCTATAAGCTCCTCTTTATGACTGGCTTCTATAAGCTCCTCTTTATGACTGGCTTCTATAAGCTCCTCTTTATGACTGGCTTCCATAAGCTCCTCTTTATGACTGGCTTCTATAAGCTCCTCTTTATGACTGGCTTCTATAAGCTCCTCTTTATGACTGGCTTCTATAAGCTCCTCTTTATGACTTTTTTTCTTTCTTTGACTTTTCTTAGGCCTAACTTGTATATCCCCACTTGCATCTGACTCTGAAAGACTGTCCTGATGCCTTGCCAGCGCCCTCCTTATCCACACAAAAAGGACGGCAGCACCAATCAGGGCAGACTGTAGATCAAAAGCATACATGGGGCTGACTTACCGGTACCTTCCTCTCCGTGTGTCTGGTTCTGGCTCCTCTTCGGCCTCCCGCCAGGCGGCCTCACAACGCCCGGCGTTCCCGGGTTTCGGCACCACTTGCGGCGAACGCCTCCGGCCAGCGGAGGAAGAAAGCACGCGATCACGAGGAGTCTTCCAGTATCACACTTTATTGGAGAGCCTTTGCTTAACGGATGGACGATAATGGCGAGAGGCGGGGAGCAAGGCACCTACGGCTGCTTATAAAGCCTGGAAGGAGAAGGGGCACCTATTGATTGGCTGCAAGTAGCTAACCACAGGTGGACGCCACGGGATAGGCTCAGGACAGGTCATGTGGCGCGCATGTGCAGTAGCAAGATCCAGGTTGGCGCCAAAGCACTACCTAATTAGGAGTTGTTACCACAACGCTGCCAGGAAGCCAGCGCCATCTTGTAATGGCG
The DNA here is from genome assembly GCA_035773235.1 of Eospalax fontanierii. NCBI lineage: Eukaryota > Metazoa > Chordata > Mammalia > Rodentia > Spalacidae > Eospalax > Eospalax fontanierii. The sequence continues at coordinate 59,026,067 of CM069541.1, forward strand.
TTTACGGCTCCCTGCACTGAAGCAGCTCTTGGGTGTCTCCTAAGCAGGTGGCTGAGTCACTGGCAGCTAACAGGAAGTCATTCACACAAAAGTCATCCACACACTAGAGCAGGGTCTTGTTAGGATGAGAGGCTCTGAAGCTTGGCGAATCTTTTTGAAGGGCTTTCCCGAACAACATGGGAGAGTTTTTAAACCTGGGGCCACTGGGTTCAGTCAGTTGGCTGGTCTCACCAGACATTGGGTGGGTCCATTCGAAGGTAAAGATGGGCTGGCTAACAGGTGATGAGAGGACAGAGAAGAATGCATCCTTTAAATCCAAAACAGTGTAGACTTGGTGGCCTGGCAGGAGGAGACTGAGCAGAGCGGAGGAACTGGGGTGTGTGGGATGGAGGAGACCCCTGAAATGACAGTCTTCATAGGCCACCGGTGACTGCAGGTAAGTTGCCCAGGGAGCCATGAGGATCCTAGATGTGCCTTAGAGGTAAAGTCAAAGACACACACTCAGCAAACAAGTAAATAATAATTAAAAAAAAATCCACATCCACAACAAATGAATGCACAGGGACATGTACAAAACCACCTCACATTCTAGAACACTCATGATACTCACAGGACACTTCTAGAAGACAGTGCCTGATGAAATGGAACACCCAGTCAAAAGCACTGATCTTGGTGTGCAGCACCCAGGTCAGGTGGCTTGTAACTGCCCATACCTCCAGTTCCAGAGTGTATGACGCCCTCTTCTGGCCTTTGTGGGCACTGCATGGCCTCATGACTATATACTAATGCTGACACACAGAGACATAATTAGAAGTTAAATAAATCTTGGGTCTGGAGAGATGGCTCAGTGGTTAACAGTACTGACTGCGCAGGGCATGGTGGCACACTCCTCTAATCCCAGTACTGGGGAGGCAGAGGCGGGTCTCTGTAGTTCGAGGTCAGTCTGGTCTACAGAGTGAGTTCCAGGCCAGCTGGGGCTAAAGGGCGCAGCACTCACATGGCAGCTAAGAACCATCCATAATTCTAGTTCCCGAGGACCTGTCACCCTCTTCTGGCCTCTGTGGGTGCAGTTATATACAACCAGGCAAAACACTTATAAAAGAATCAAAGTAAATAAATAACAGATCTTAAAAAAGGGATTAATGACTGGAGAGATGGCTCAGTGGCTGAGAGCACTTACCTCGTTGCAGAGGACTGGGTTTGGCTCCCTGTACCTGCATCAGACAACTCATAACAATCTGAGCTCCAGCACCCTCTCACCACCACAATCATCTGCATGCACATGGTACATATAAACCCACACAGGCAAACATAGATAAAATAATAAATAATTTTGTGTGAGATAACTCCACTATGTAGTCCTGTTTGACCTGTAACTCAGTATGTAGATTAGGCTGGCCTTGAACTCAAAGGTCCATCTGCCTCTGCCCCTCAAGTTCTAGGATTAAAGGCATATGCTCAAATAAGTCTTTCTTAAAATTTTTCATTTTATGTGTATGAGTGTATTTCCCGCATGTGTGGCAGGTATCTGCCAAAATAAATCTTTAAAGATAATTTTTGTGGAGCTAAAGAGATGGTTCAGTGGTTAAGCGTACTGGCCACTCTTGCAGAGGACCGGTGTTTGATTCCCAGCACCCACCTGGTGGCTAACAACCATCCATAACTCCAGTTCCAGGGGGCATTCAACACCTTCTTCTGAGCTCCATGGGTGTTACACAACACAGGTGTACTTACATACATGCAGGTAATACATTCATAAATATTAAATAAAAATAAGTAAAATTTTAAAAATTATGATTTTTTAATGTGTATGAGTGTTTGCCTACAGGCATGGAAATGTATCACATTCACGCAATACACACCCGAGGCCAGAAGATGGTGTCAGATCCCCTGGAACTGGAATTATAGATGGTTGCTGGCCACCATGTGGGTGCTGGGAACTTAACCCAAGTCCTCTGTAAGAGTAGCCATTGTTCTTAACTACCGAGCCTTTCTTTCTTTCTTTCCTTCTTTCTTTCTTTCTTTCTTTCTCTCTTTCTTTGTACTTTATGTGTATGAGTGTTAGGCCTACACACATATAAGTGCATTTGGGTTGAGCAGAGGCCGTGGTGGCCAGAAGAGGGCCTTGGATCCCCTGCAGGTGGAGTTATGGATGGCTGTTAGTTGCTCAGGGACGTGAACCCAGGTCCTCCAAGAGCCGCCTGCACTCTAAAGCGCTGAGCCTTATCTCTGCCCCTCCCTCTTTTTATTTTTTTTGAGATAAGAGTCTCCCTGTAGCCCCAGCTGGCCTGGAACTCCTTACACAGACTGGGTTGGCCTTAGTCTCGCAGAGATCTTCCTGCTTCTGTAAGTGTGTGCATCACTACATTCTTATTTTTATTTTGTGGAGGCGTCTCATGTAGCTCAGTCTGGTCTTGAATTTGCTGGGTAGCTGAGGTTGACCTTGAACCTACCTCCAACCTGCCCAGGGCTGGGATTACAAGGCTGGCACTGCCATGCCCAGTTTATATTGTGACGGGACTTGAACTCAGGACTTCCTGCATGCTGGGCAAACACTATACCAATGAAGCCATATCCTTAGTAACCCACCCCTTTTATAAATGTCTGTTTTTGGTCTAGGGGATTCTAGACCATGTGCACGGGCTGAATTTGAACCACATACTCATGTGGTTCTAGCTCCTGGGGAGAGTTCATTCATTTCCTTGTGTAGAGCCCCAGCTGGGCCAGCGGGCCTCCTAGTAACCTGGAGCCATGGGTGGATTTTTCCTGCCAGAACTCCTCATCCCGACTCTCTGCCTATCACAGATCCAAGGCCAAGGCCGATTTACACCCCATTATAAGACTCAGCCTGACCTTGAAGGCTCTAGGCGCCTTCCGGCCTCTTAGCTGCTGCTTCTTCCTCCGCCGTTTGCCCCTCCCCTTGCTCCCCCTCCCTCTCTTCCCCTCCCCCTTCCTCTTCTCCCTCCCCCCAGCAGCCCCCTTCTTAATTCCTTCCCGCCTGGAAGCGGCACTACGCATATAAAAAAAGGCCTCCGAGCGCGACCCGGTGGGTGTGCCATATTTTCAGCTGACTGGGCTGGGACCTGTTTCACATTCTTCGGTCAGGTATATTTCAGGGAAGAAAGTTTGGCGCATGCAAATAGAAAGACACGTCCGACGGTTGCTAAAAGACCTTGTAATGTAATGGTAATGAAGAACTTTGCAGTTCTGGAGACCGGAGGTAGAAACGGGGGAGGTCAACTGGAACCTTCCCCTCGCCTCCAGTGATAATCCAGGAAAGGAGTTGTTTCCCGAGGCTGACTCCTTCCTGTAACCTCTAGCCTGGATATAAACCTTCAAACTTAATTATCATGCATATGCCGTTTACCCTTTGCCTGCATTCCTACAGTTGAGTATTTTTGTCTCCCAAAACCTGAACAGGGGGCTGACCCCTTCAGGGGAGGGTCCGTGCGTCGGTTCCGCTTGCGAGAAATTGAACTCCTTCTCCTCACCTGACTTCGGCTGCAGGTCTCTGATTTTTCCGTCACACTGGCTTTTCTGGGGTCTGTTGAAGAAAGACCTGGTCATTCCCTCTGGCCTTGTGTGTCCCGGGTACATCCAGCTTCGCTTCCCCGGAGCCCAGGGTCCCGGTGGGAGTTGCACGGGCCTCCTGCCAGCCAGCCCATTCTTTGGGCTGTTCCCGTCCTCCAAACACCCAGGCCCTGCAACTCCACCAAGGGCCCCACCAGTCTCCACCGGGCGGGTTCTGCCCTCCGGGTCCTCTGCAGCGCGAGCCGACCGGAGCCGGGAGGACTCCTAGTCGGAGCCAGCGCCAGGGCGCGAAGGAGCGAAGTGTTGACACAGCCCTGGGCAAACAAGTCGGTCAATTATTAACCCGCGGCGCAGCCGGCACCAGGAAACCCGAGCCGGCGCGGCCAACCGAGCCCGGGACCCAGGCGCGAGGCCCGGAGCCGCGCAGCCCGCGCGCACCGCTGCGGCTGCGGCCATGGAGACAGGTGAGGGGCGCGGGGCGCGCGGCTCCGGGAAGCAGAGGTTTTGGGGGACCTCCGGGCCTGGGACGCCGGTGCCCAGAGCTGGGGCGGAAAGTTTAGGAATTTGTGCCCCTTCCGCACGGCTGCTGGAAGGCTGGGGAGGACTGGACCCTCGGGGGCTCCGGGGCGCAGCGGGTGTCTGCAGTCTGCTTTGCCCGGACCTCACGGTGGTGGTTTCTGTCCACCCCTGGGACCAGGCTGAAGTCCCCGGAGCAGGGAGGAGAGGGGTGATCCGGGCCAGAAGCGGGGCATGAGAGACCCCACGCGGGCCGGATCACAGACGCGGGCCGGGCACAGAGCGGTGCGGAGGGATGGACAGGCGAAGATGCCCCAGGGCTGGTCCCCCATCACGGCCACGCACAGCACCCAGGGAGCCGAGATCCGGTCCCCGCGCGAGCCCGGGAGTCCCGGGCCGGTGGGACATCCGGGCGATGCGGGAGGCGCCTGCAGAGGCGCGATCGCCCGCGCCGGGCTGGCTTGGGGACCCCTGCCGGGGCGCACCCTGCCCCCTGCTGCGGGGCATGCTGGGACGACGGGCGACCCCTGCCCCACGCTGCCCCTCTCCCTTCTAGAACGCCCCAGACCCTGGAGCGCCCCCAGGCCACCCCTCCTCCAGTCCCGGCTGGAATGTCGCCGCAGGCTCGGGTGTCGAGAACCCGAGAACCCGAGGCCGCGGAAGGCGGCCCCGCCTGAAGATTTATTTACCCAGCGGCCCGTATCTCGGTGCCATCGGGCCAGGCAGGTATTTGCCCTGGCGGGATCCAGGGAAACTGCGGTTTTTGTTATGATAACTGGGGCAGGGGCCCGGCGCTCCTAGGACAGCAGGGCCCCGCTGGGTCCGCACTGGCTCTGACTCGGAGGCGCGAGCTGGGTCCTCAGTGCCCCAGGCCATGTAAATGGGATTCCTTAAGACAAGCACACCGGGGAGGACCTGCGGCCTGAGTCTGGGCACCTGCTGGCTGTCATTACTGTCACGCCCCGATTTCTCCTCATTGCACAGATGGGGAAAGGGGCCCAGGTGCGAGGTCCCATGCCCAAAGCTGCCACCTTGGGCAGGTGCTCCCGGGCATAGCTGGCTGGTCGCTAGGGTTTCCGATTCTTTTTGGTCTGTTCAGGAGCTAGTTCTGGCAATGGCGGCCTAAGGAGGCGTAGCACGAGAGGGGCGCTCCCATACGCAGGTGATTTTGTGAATGAGTGAGTGGGCGCGCGCGCGTGTGGTGAGGGTGCACGCGTGGGCCCACTGTGCACATGGAGGCCAGAGGAGGATGTTTGGGGCCCCCTCTACCACTTTCCGCCTTACCCATTGTTAGGAGGTCCCTCTCTGTGCCCAGAGATTGGAATTTTCAGCTAGGCTGGCCTCGCAAGCCCCAGCAACCCTGCAGCCTCCACCCTGACCCGCATTGGGATTACAGGTGCGCGCCTCCACCTCTGCTTCTGTGAGAAGGATTTTACTTTGCTTGTGTTGTGTGTGCATGTGCTGGGGGGCGTTCATGAAGGCCAGAAGGAGGCGGCGGATTCCTTAGAGCCGGAGAGTTACAAGTGTTTGTGAGACACTCCCTGGCACCTGAACTCTGAGAGAGCAGTAAGTCCTCTTTTCTAGTGGCCTTTTTGAGACTGTATGTGGCCTTTTGGGTCTCCCTGTATAGCCCCAGCTGGCCTGGAACTTGCTGTGTAGACCAGGTTGGCCTTGAACTCACCAAGATGTGCCTGCTCCTGCCTCCCAAATTCTGGGATTAAAGGCATGCACCACCATGCTTGGGTTGGAGCAAGCCCTCTTAACCTCTGAGCCATCTCTCTTTATGTGGGTACTGGGGATCCAAACTCAATTCCTCTTTTTAAAAATTTATTTTTTTATGAGACTGGGTCTCCCTGTAGCCCCAGCTGGTCTGGAATTCACTATGTAGACCAGGTTGGCCTGGATCTCACCAAGATCCGCCTGCCTCTGCCTCCTCAGTGCTGGGATTAAAGGCATGCACCACCATGTCCAGCTCTGCTGTTTGTTTTTTTAAAGATTTTACTGATTGATTGAGACAGGATCTCATAGTGATTTTCTTTCAACTTTTCCCTCTGCTCTTTCAATCATTCCGAGACCTTCAAATTCATCAATCGTTTTCCTGTCACTTCCATTCTGTTCTTGAGTCCAGTCAGTGACTTAACTCCAGATATTAATGGATTTTTAGTTCGAAATTGTCATTTGGTTCTTTTCAGAAATAGGACTTTCTGCTGAATTTATTTCAAGTGTATTAATCTTTACAGATTGGGGTGGTTATCATGGACTGATAATTCTAATGTCTGAGTATCATAGTGTGAACATGTTGATTTTCCTTTCTTTTTGTTGGTTTTTCTTTCTTTTCTCCTCCTCTTTTTACATTTATTTGTTTGTACTCTGTGTGCAAGTGTGAGCATGCATTTGTGGAAGTCAGAGGACAGCTTGTAGGAGGTGAGTCCTTTCCTACCATGTAGATCTGGGACTACTCAGGTTGTCAGGCACAGCAGTGAGAGCCTTTACCCATTGAGCAATCCTACCTCAGCCTGCCAAGTGCTGGGACCGCAGGGCTTGTTGGTCTTTTGTCTTGAAGAATGGTCACACTGACCTAGTTTTTGGCTTTGCAGATGATCTGGGGTTGCCCTGGGTGCTCTGACTGAAGCTTCGCAGTCCTTTTGTTTCTTGTGTGTGCCTTCTCCAGGCTTGGCATTAATTCTACAGTGGTCAAATACCCCTGATTGTTCAGAACTCCAGGACCCTCTATCGGATACGGATACAGTAAAGGGCCAATGAATCAAAAGGTGGCCCAGCTCACACGCAATGTTCAGGGGACATTTGATCCCGAATCTCCCTCCCTTTCTTCTCCTTGGCCCATTCCTGGATCCTGGGGTCAGAAGGACAGTGGATCTCAGGGCTGGGAGAGAGCAGGTGGTGAAGAGCTTCCCTTCCAGTGATGGAGATGGCTTTAGTGTTCTGTCTCTGCCCGGTTTTAGCTGTAATCAGGCGGAGGGACAGGATTTTCACAAAGCGCAAACTCTTCCATCATGATCTTCTCTCTCTTCTCTTCCTGCGTCCTGCCGCCAGCCTCCCTGTTACTTCTCAGGGGTGGTCCACCTCTTTTTAAAAAAAAAATTTAATTTTTTATGTGTGTGCATGTGTGTATTGCCTACATGTGTGTAAGTGAACTCATGTGGTGGTATGCCCCACAGAGGTCAGAAGAGGGCATCAGTTTTCCCTGGAACTGGAGTTACAGATGGTTGTTAGGCACTATGTGGGTCCTGGGAGCGAAACCCAGGTCCTCTGCAAGAGCGGCCAATGCT